>JAPMOQ010044448.1:607824-657592 GCA_026543055.1 Argiope trifasciata
ATTCCAAAGATTATACCCCAATCAACATCCAGGATTCTCAAGACTGACTTACCTAAGAATGAAAATGTTGAATGTTACAAACATTTCTATTCAAAACTTCATAAGTCGATCAAATTTGATAGCAGAAGATAGAAACCTTCATTTCTTTATTTGAAAGTTGCAGTGTCAAGACCATTTCGTAGAATATGATTCCTTAGACCTAAAAGATGTATAATATTTAGACAATAATTTTTTAATTATGTTTATAGACCAAAATAAAATAAAATATTATTACTCGTATCATTTAAATCCTTCTGAAAGTAAAACTAAAACATGAGTTTTGTGATGAATCTAAGTAATTTTTGTTGAATAATTCTTGAAATGTTACATAAATTATTGAAATTATTCAGTAGTACACATAGGGATTCTCTTTTACTTGTATTTAAAAACGCTTGGTTTAGGTAGAAAAAACATTTTTTATATCAATTTGAAGTTTAATCATATCCATTTTAATTTAAAGTTGAAATTTTGCGAGAACTGACAGATAATTAAAGAGACATATAGTACATTCCGGGCTTAAGGCCTTTATAACTGCACGAGTGAATTATAGGACTATTAAAATTTGAGCCTTAAAAATATTTTGATGAAGTAGCTATTAAAAGACAAATTATAGAAATTATTTAAGACAATGACAAGTCACATAAAGTATTTTATTCACAATGACGCTATATAAAGTATTGATTAACTGATAATTTTAAACAGCAATAAGGTCCGCGAATCAGCTGGTCGCCAAAGGCGGCTAATATATAATATTCCCAGATTATTCCAATCTCCTTTATATTTAAGGCGTTAAAATAGTTAGCGAAGGATTTCATTTTTTGGACATTTAATGCAAAGGCTGTAAAAATAAACAAATACATTTTATTACTTTTTATTGCAACTGTATTCACTTCAAGAAATGACAACAACAAATTAATGATAAATATAATTCAAAAGTTAAAGGTACTATAATCTTTTGAAAGTATGTAAAATGAGGGAAACTATATAGTACATTTTAGATGTAAAATCATATACGTATATTAAATAAACACTTCTGTGGTGTTTTTATGGAACCTTTTGACGAATGTTTATTTCTTTACATAAAAAAAAATTCACAAGCTATATTTCATATCCTTGTTCAATATACTTACTTCATGCAACTTGCCATGAAATAACTGTGGAAAATAAGCTATTAAAAGAATTAGTGATTACAGCAAAATTATGTTTTAAGCACTATTAGTATTATAAAATCAGCATGCAGCTGTAAATGTGCTGAAGTTTTTTATTTTGTAATTTGATAGAGAACAAACTTAATTTATCTGGGCTAAGAGGAATGAATTTAAATTGAAATTATTCGAACTATTAGTAATTTTCAGTCTAATAAAAATTATAGCAGAACAAAGGAGAAATGCAGAGCTTTAGAAACAAATATTGATTTTACTGTCACGTTTATTCATCTTTGTTTACTTCAATGTAATTTTTCGATATGAAGCACGTAACAGCTATGTAATAGCTTCGAAAAAAGGCATTCATAATTTTCATATGAACAAATTAAGTAACTTTTAAAATTTTCAGTTTTTTTTTATCATGCGAAAACCTGATGTTGTTTTGATTTGCGTTTTTTAAAACTTCAAAATGCTGAAAATTGACGATTTATTTCTTTTTTTAGGCACCCGTTTCTTCGCTTTCAGTGTTATTAGAAAATAATGCAGAAAGTTATCATATTTGGCGATTTATCACCAAATAAAGTTACAATTAATTTCCAAATTATTTTCTCTAAATTTTTTCGAATTTTCTTTATTAATTTCAGTTATTAACCAATTTAAACAGGTCTGAACCAAGCATGAGATTATCAGATTACGCAAGTTGTTTAAAAAAACGATGTTTAAAAAAACGATGGGTCAAGCTGCAAAACTTTGGTTGCCAGCTAGAAAAACTGAATATTTGACATACTTAAAAGAAAAACATAACTTTATCAATATTTTCGATGGCACATTCCTTACAAGAAAATTATCGTGTTTCTTTAAAAAAAATAATAAAAGATTCTTAAAAATTTTCTTAATTTTCTTTCTATTTCATTATGCATAAAAGTATATAGCTGGAAAAGGCAATAGTTTTTAAAAATGGAAGCACTTTTAAAATTTCTTTAATGCTTCTTAAGTGAAATCTTAGTTGCAAATGCAATAAAGTTTCAAAAAATTTATTAAAAGCATGATTTATATTGAAATCTACTCAACACAGAAAAAAAAGTTGAGTTTCTGTATCTTTTTCGTACCTTTAATACACATGATATTTTAATACCATGTTAACCATGGATTCAGAAGACAAGAAAGATATTGACTTAAAGTCCCTCTCTTTATTAAAATTCTTGTTTAAATAATCTTATTGTTTCAAAATTATCTGTCACCTTTTCTGTCTATTAAGGTAAATTTAAAGTAATCTAGAAACTGGCATAATTTTATTTAAAAACAGGTCAAAATTTTTCTGAGGTGAGCATTCCTATCTTACAAACTGTACTTGTGCCAAATTTGATAGCTCTAGAGTTAACAATGTCTGTTGTAGAGCGCCAACAAAATCACACATTCTTTTTTATTACTAGTAAGATTAATATTGTTATGAAAATTCCTCCGGTTGGCGAAAGAAGTCCAATAAGCTAGAAAATAGTACACTGCTTTTTATTCTATGAATAATTCTTGAAATTCCATACGCAAGAAACAAAAATTCAACCGAAATTTTCACAAAGAACAGCATTTGTAGCACTAACAACAAGCAAACAGGAAAAATGCCAAATAAGTAATAGCAACAGAGTTCATCTATTACAACTTTTAATTCGCTGTTCGAACTCAGTTACAAACAGAAAGATAGTCTTCCTATGGGCAGAGATATCAAGTAAAATTTTCCATCAGAATCTTGGGATATTTGTTCCTATAAGACTAACAGTCTTGCTTTTTCTTGACTCTTACCAAATTCTCCCAATTCCAAAATGGTCGTCAAGTTTAAGAGCCATTGAATCTTGCATTCAGTATCTATTTAACCTCCATAAATCTGTCTTTCCAACCATACTGCTTATATAGAAAGGACGCAGCATTACTTATTCGTAATAATATGGTGTCTTATTTAAAAATAAAAATTTCGCATTTTTTTTTTACTGTAATTAAATTTTTTTTTATTAAAATGCGTTATTTGAAACTTAAGCTTTCATAAAATCAACAGACCTCTAGTTTGAGTCTGCTTGCTTACAGAATATCCACTGTATTCTTAAATATTAGAAATGTTCAAGTAATGCTTTGTTAATTATATTTTTAGGATAGTTTTTGGCTGTTTGCGTTTCATACTGTTTCGGTATTATCCTTTTGCCTGCTGGTGGAATCTGAAAGCCAAATTAGACAATGCGAAACTTTCCCCAGAACAGCTGAACATTGGCAAGGAGATGAGGATGATGCGGTCTTGAAATGTGAGCTGAAAAAGTGGAGAAATCAAAGAGTAGAGACAATCAACACACTCAAGGACTTGAGGGATAAACTGGACATGCTCTGTGTCAGCGCTAACTACGGCAAAGGCGCTGGAAATGGAGCGCAAATTATGGGTACCGTTACTTCGATTGTTGGATCATTTATGGAATTAGCAGGATTGCCAAGTTTTCAATCGATCATGGGAATTGGTGACGTGATATACCATTCAGGTACGTATTATTAAAGTGTATATGCGTCCCATTTTTCACTCATTGCCTACAGAAACTGATAGATCTTTATAAGGGGTTCTTAGACAATGCATGCCTGGAAATACCCTTTCTCTTCAATATTCTTACCCAATTTCGAAAGCCAATATTTTTTAGGGATTTCAAGTTGTAAATTTTCAACGAAATAAACAACGAAACATTAAATTTCGACTCCAAAAATATACTCGAGTGACAAAGTCATGGTATATCTCCTAATAAGGTGTCAGACCTTCGTTTGGCCAGGAAACGGCAAAAATTCAATTCGCTAGGAACTTAACAAGTATTTGCGATCCGTGTGGAAGTATTGAACCATGTTGCCTCTAAAGACATCCTTGGGAAAGTGCTGCCAGTGTGAAACTTCGTGCACGAATTGCCCTTTCAATAATGTCCCATAAATTACTTCTGTCGAGCGATTAACGTGATTAGATCATCTGCTTCGATTGTCTAGATTGTTCTTCAAACCAGTCACGGACATTTGTGGCCCGGTAATATGGGCGTTGTCATCTATAAAACTCTCATCGTAGAAATCCATGAATGGCTCCAAATGGTCTTCAAGTTGTTTAATATAATCATTTTAAGTGTCAATACAGTTGGACCACAGCATCTAATCCATTCCATGTAAAAACAGTCCCCACCATTATGGAGCCACTACCAGCTTGTAGGGTGCCTTGTTAACACCTTGGATCCTTGTATTCATGGGATTTCCATACACATACAAATCATACACATACAATCCATCAGCACTTACAATCATGATTCGTTTGATCAAGTCAAGGTTTTCAAGACGAATTTCCAACAAGGTAATGTACATTCATTATTAGTAGGTGTTCAAAATTATGACCATTTACACGAACATGGAATTCACAGCGTCGTTGCATCAAGTCTGTCAAATTCAAGTTCAGCAGCACTGTCCTAAAGAACACGTCCGTCGTAAATCCCGTATTAATTTCAGAGGTTATTTTGTGAAGTATTGCTTTTCTTTTAATACTGACAATTCAACGCACATGCCGGCTGTCTATGTCATTAAGGTGTTGGCGGTCGATCACCCATATTCTATGGTGAGGGGCTATACCTGAAATCAGACTCACTTTTGACAACGTGAATCTCAGAATGTTGAATTCACTAACGATTTTAGAAACAGAATGCTCCATCTGCCTAGCTCCAAGTACCGTTCCAAGTTCAAAGCCTGTTGATTCCCGTCTGTTAATTGAAATAATTACATCAGAGCCTTTTTACATGATACACTTGAATACAAATGAAAAGTCTTCCAATGCATTGCTCATTTGTACATTATATCATTACAATCAGTATAGTTGCTATCCCACAGGGTAACTTTGAATTAAAAACATTTTACAATGGCAACACTTTTTTGTGCATTTTGAATATTACTTAATTAAGATTAATCTTTTTAAAATTATATAAACTTATCCTTTCAGGATAGCAAAGAATGTAATATAACGCTTTGAAAAGCTAATCAATTTGGAGTGTTATTATAACAGCGTTCATAAAATGTTAAAAATACTTGATTTTAATTTGAATAAATAAAATACATGTCTCTTATAACTTAAATGAGAGCACAAAATCAATTAATGTTCCAAAACTACAACATAATTTTGGAAGATATTTACTTCGTTTGATTAATAATCCTACTCTGATTGTACCAGCTGAAAACAGATGGAGTAGTTTCCCCGAAACTTTCTTGTATATATACCATCCAAAGTCCCTCCCTCCGCATTAAATTATGCATCTTGGGCAAGATCACAAATGCCTTTTATGTCATTAGCGGTTTTTAGTTACGAAATATAGATCTTTGGTATAAATCTAGCATTTTTACTGAATCCATCGCGTGAATATGTTGATAAACAAGACGGATTGAATAGAATTTTTTTCCAAACAGGTTTGTAGCTAAAATTTGATGCTAAATGACAAATGTAATCCCAAAATCCCAATATCGCAAAAGAATTTCATTGATTTCAATTAATGTTTTCACATATATGCGAGGGACCTGAGGCCGCGGTGGCCTGGTGGTAAGGTCTCGGCTACGGAACTGGAAAGTTTCAGGTTCAAGACTCGATTCCACCGAAGAACCGTCGTGTGAGGGGGTCTCTTGCACGTTAAATCTGTCAGGCCAAACGTCCTCCCGTCGGTGTGGTGTAGTGTGGAGAGGGGGGTGAGAGTTCAGGTGTCTTCCTCGTCATCTGATCTTGGTTCAAAGTTACGAGGTCCGTCCCAAAATAGCCCTCGTGTTGCTTTAAACGGGACGTTAATATAACTAAACTATAAAAAAAACTAAACCAAAAAGCGAGGGAGGTAGTTACCAACTCAGTTTTCCCCTCGCCATCTGACCGCGATTCAAAATTAAGAGGACCATCCACAAATATCCCTAGTGATATTTTAAAACAGGACGTCAATGTAACTAAAATTTTTAAAAAATACATGTACAATAAAATGCAGGTCTGCAAAAAATCAGCCTTTTGTCTTATTTGATTCGAAATTTGAAAATAACCGATATTTTAAATGTTAAATGGATATACCAAATTTTATCCCTCTAGTTCATCGCGTGTTGGAGTTATCATGTTCACTTGTAATTGAATAGTCAGGCAGATAAGACAGCCTTCTTGTGAATGGATTTATTTCAAAATGAATAAAAATTTATAAAATTGGTCATAAATCCATATATCGAATTTCATCTATCTAGCTTAACTCTTTTCTTAGTTACTTTATTCACAGACATACATAATAAAGAAAATCTGCATGGACAAAATCGACAAGTGTAGCGAGGACAGTAAAGTTAAGTGGTAACGAATGTAACTTTCATTTCAACAAGGTAATGCACATTCGTTATTTGTAGGTACTCAAAATTATGACCATTTACACGAACATGGAATTCACAGCGTCGTTGCATTAACCACCAAACATTTTCAAAAACAGTTGGCATATCATGGACAATGTATGTGGCATATCTGCCGAGATACGTGGTATCAACATGATTGAGCTCCAGACCATAGTTGAAATGATTCACATGATTACCTGAAACGAGCAGTAGGTGCTCAATGGATGGACAGAAGTGGACAAATCGCTTGACTACCCATGTCACCAGATTTTTCACCCATGGAATTTTGTTTGTGATAGGCGATAAAGGACCATGTTGTTGAGACCCCCGACACAATGAAAAAGACCTTGGCACTACAATGAAACGAATAGTGGCGGCAGCATGTAATGTCTGTGGCATGCCACGCATTTTTGAAATGTCGTTGGTCAATTCAATGGCGCAGTGAATCTCGTGTTTGTGTATTTTGTGCACCTGCTATGAACTTGTATTTTACCTTGTAGGAATAAAAATCACATTATACATGATACACAGCGGACACACCGCACATTACAGGAAACACATTACTTGTTCGTATAAGTGGTCGCAGTTTTGAGCACCTACTAGTAACGAATGTATTTTACCTTGGTGGAATAAAGATCACATTCGTTTGCCACTTAATGGTTCTCTTGAGTTCACTTCACTTGTCCATTTTGTCCATGCAGATGACATTTGCGAACATATTTTCGTATGTGAGATCGATTTCCTGAGATATTCTCTACCTTTCTGAATGATAAGTTTTGAATCGCTCAATATAGCTTTTTTTTTTCTTTTCCAGGATCTTTGGTAGAAGGAATGTCAAGTATCACTGAATATTTTGGATCTGCAAAGTTCTTAAATGAAATAGACAAAATTTTGCAGAAAGACAAGAAATCCTCTAATTCTCTAGGAAACAGGCTGGAGGCTTGGCAATCCTTGGATGAGAATATCCACGAAATATTTGGTTTTGACATAACGTCTGAAAAATGGACTCAACTTGGAAGATTTCTACATGAATTTGTGAGAATCCGTTCTGTTACCAGGAACTTCGAAAAAACGGTTGATCACATGAAAAGTGGTAAATACTCCACTTATATAGAAACCCAGATGAGGGTTGATCAGTTATTGAAATTAAGCAACTATTTTGAAAAGAATCCACAAATTTCTGCTGAGATTCGCATGGGACTGATCGGAGTCAATCGGTTTTCAGCACTCTATAAATCTTTCAAAAAGTATACAGGCAAAGAAATATCTGAAAAAGTGGCATCTATCCCTCAAAAGTACAAAGCACCAACAGCAAATACAGTTGCCGAATATACGTTTCTGAGGTCAATAGATATTGCAGTAAATTTTTTGTCTTTACTAGACGTGGCAAAAGTCATTAAAGAAGGGAAATCCAAATATTCTGATTCTTTGAAAAAGATTATAGATGTACTAGAATTGGAATTAAAGAGCATAGAAGTCTTATAAACAGAAATGATTCCCAAAATGTAAAATTTTGTTTCATTGGGCTATATTTAAACCTTTTTGGAAAAGTTGTTCTCTTTGTGAGAAATATTTCTGTGCTACTATTTTTCCAATCCTCGAATTGTGATTTTCTAATTTTTCGTGATCACTTCTCGAAATTTGAACAATATAATAAACCAAAACTAAATTATCATAATTATCCACATCAATGTTAATATAATTTATCTATACTTATAATAAAGCTCAATGTGTGTGTGTGTGCGTGTGTGTGTGTGTGTGCGTGTGTGTGTGTGTTGGCGCTCTACAGGCTAGACCGTTGGACTTACAGTTATCAAATTTGGCACATCTATACCATGGAGATCGGGAATGTGCACCTCGGAGCCCTTTTTTGAATTTTTAATTAGAATTTGAATTAATTAAAATTTAAGCGAAATTTCAACGTTTTTCCGCTATAGCTTCCGAAAAGATTATCGCACAAACATGATTTTTACATCAATTTAAAGATTAAAAAATTCGCTTTCTAATGGTATCAGAATTTTAATGTATAACTTAAGCTTCTATTTTTAACGAATTTTTCAAGAAATATTTTAACAATGTTTGTTTTTATCACGTGACTGGATAAAAGAAAAGAAAACCATGCCGGAAGTTCAAATTAAAAAAAACCTATCATCGCAAATCATATCATATAATTTTAGCACGTGACTGGTTAAAATAAAAGAAATACAAAACATGATACTTTCTAAAAAATAAATGCAAAGCAAAGGTTTTTATAATCGTTTGCAATATCTAGATCATTTATTTAACAAGTCTTCTTTATTTACGGTAAACCTGACAAAATTTCGACAGGATATGCATTGAAATCCGAATATGGCATATTTCTATAATCGTTTGCAATATCTGTATCATTAATTCAATAATTTTTTTTCCATTATAAAATGTGATAGTTTCTAAAAAAATGAATGCAAAGCCAATGTTTTTATAATCGTTTGCAACATTTAAATCATTTATTGAATAATTTTTTTTCCCTTTTTCGCTTTCTTAAAAAAATATTTAATATTTTGGCAACATCACCGAAAAATAAATTTAGAATGCATTACTCATGGCGTACCAGCGGGTCGCCAAAGGCGGCTAGTATTTTATAAGCTATATGGTATTTATATATTTTTTTTCTATTTTACCTATGAGTATCGATATTTTCTATAAAAGTTATATTCTTTGATACAGATATTTTTGTACTAACATCTTCCCAGTTCTCGAATCTGGCTTTTGTAATTTTTCGTGATCACTTTTCAAAATTTTAATAGTACCAAAGCCTACAAGTAACTTTCCAAAATCGTCCATTTCGAGGTTAATATTAGTATAATGTATAAATACACATTTTGTGGTTTGTAAGCTATAATATAGTATTTAAAGATATTTCCTATTTCTGCTCATATATATGTGTGTTTGTGTGTGTGTGTGTGTTAGATAATTAATTTCACAATTCTTTTATGTAACTAGACTATTATTTAATAAATGTTTTTAATGAAGCATTATTTTTTGTAAAATTGTTTTTATTGGTGCTCCAGTATTTCGCCGTTATCATTTTCTTAGCGATCTATTTGGGAGGCTGAAAATATGATAAAAAGACACAAATTAAAGCCAAAAAATGAGAAATAATAATTAAAATTGGAATTTTTACTTATAATAAAAATGAATGTGAGTGTTCTGTGTTTTGGCATCATACAGGCTGCCAAATTTAACATACATATATACTTTAGAGAATATGAATACGTTTTTTGAGAGATTATTTTTGATATTTTAAATGGAATTTTATATATATTAATTAAAATTTTGGAGTTTTACTATGATAATATCTAAAAATATTATCACTCCAAAAATTATTTCTACATCATCTTTGAATTAAAAAAAATGTCTCTTCAATAATATTAATTCTTATCATACAATTTTTTTCTATATTTATTCGATGCATTTTAGGCATATTTTCCAACAAGAGTACAAAGAGATGCAAGAATTTTAAGTGAATATTAAAAATACCACTTAAAATTTGTGATATTTTATTCGACTTTCATGATAATAAAAACATAATGAAAATCAATCGAAAAAAAAAGATATAAGAATTCTGGAAGAGTATCAAAGTTATTGATTAAAGTCATTATTAAAGTAGCAAATAGTTTTCATTTTTTATTTACAATCCAAATGACAATCGATATTAATGTGAAAATTAAAAACTAAATTTCATCAAACTTAATTTTGATTCAGAAATGTATTTTTCAAAGAGGAAGTAAAGTACAATCGTGCCTGTGCCAAATATTTAAATAATCAATTTTTCCATAATTTTATTTAGTTGAATTGTACATTTGTTGAATTGTCATTTTTAATAAACGCATTGCTCTTTTTATTGAATAACAGCTCGCATTCTTTATTGAGAGATCGAGTAGTTTAGTTTAACTATATTAACGTCCCGTTTTGAAAACAAGACTATGCCTATTTTCGGATACCTCTCTTAATTTTGAACCTCGGTCATATGATAAAAACGATACTCGCGCTGACAAAAATTTAACACAGAATTACACTTCTAGTCATAAAAATCATATATCAAATTTAATACACTTAAGTTTTTGCACTTTTGTGTTATCTGATGTTTTCTGACATGTTCTGTTCGATTTGGCTCAAACTTTGATAGGTATCTTCTGGTAGTTATTGAATTTGTGCATCGAATTTTATAATTATAGTAAATATTGTGTTAACTGAAGTTCGAAGAGTTTCCTGTGAACGGAGTTATCGTAAAAATTTGTTACAAATTACAAATTTGGTATTAAGATCGTAAACCAAATTACACCCGTCTAATTAAAATTTTTAAATTAGATATTTATTCTTTGGTACAGGCAAAAAGACGGACCAATTTATATTTACCCTAAAATATGTTTAAAATGTTGAGATACAATTACAATACTTTCTACATACTTCTTTATACGAGAAAATAATAAAAAAAATGAGTGTAAGCGGTGCATTGACAAATTAATCTTATACTATAATACGAGGAATGGTTGCCAAGTCGAAAATCACCCCAGAATTAATAAACTCCGGTAAACTTGGGGCTCTGGGGTTTTTGACCACGAGGAATCGATTGGCTCCGGTTTTGAAGCGCTACGGTCGAGCAGTTCGGAGTTACAGATAGGATATTTTCAAACTTTATTAGTTCGCCATAATGGCTAATAGGTTTCAAGCGGTAACGTGCTGCCATCTATAGCCAATATGGTGAACTAATAAAGTTTCCAGAAGATGATCCGGAACTGATCTCGAAATGGATGATCCATAACCCGTGTGGTGATATGAACCCAAGCGCTCCGTGCATGGTCAGCAAACATGGAAGAGACCAGTGCAGATGGGGATTTCCAATGGATAATCAAGACATGACATCGCTGGTGGACGATGAAAAGCCGAGGTTTAACCAGTTATCTTTTCACCAATGGTTTCACAAATTTTCTTATGGCATGTATTGTTTTGATAAATCACAATTGAAAATTTAAATCTTCGAGTTAGCTTCGATACCTGTTTTCTCCGAGTGGAGCTCGGTCACCCGCTGGTAGAGTTATGACACGACTAATAGTAATAGAGGCTATGACTAGTAAGGGACTAGAATAATAAATAGAGGCTATGACATGATTCTTAGAAATTGAGGCACTTGTGCCCTTTCTAAGAAGAAGCAAATTCAAGTGGAAAATACATGAAATGTCTCCACTCTAAATCTATACTTGTAATAAAAATGAATGTACGCGCGTGTGTTTGTGTTGCCATTCTATAGGCTTCTGTCAAAGTTGTCACACATATACTTTGAAGGGTTTGAATACGGATAGAAATGATGTTTTTAAATTTTATTTTGAGTTTCATAAAAAAATTAAGTAAAATTTTGGAGTTGTGCTGTAAGAATTTCCAAAAATATTACACAAAAATTATTTTTATATTTTTACATTCAAAAAATTGTCTATTCAATAATATAAATTTTTTGCTGTTTAATTTTTGTTTATATTTATCAGATATATTTTAAGCATATTTTCCAACAAGAATATAGTTATATACAAGAATTTTTAATAAGTATTAAACGTATCATGAAAGTTAATACGAAAAATATCAGAATTATGGAATAACATTAAAGTTATTGATAAAAGTCAATATTAAAATAGCATGTAGTATTATTTCTATAATTCAAATTGCTTTCGATATTAATACAAAAATTAATTAAATCTGCAAAACAGTCAAATCGAACTTCTGTTCTTAACACAAATCATTATTGGCAAAGCAGAATTAACGAAAAGAAGAAGATTGTTTACTTAATTCTGATAAGAGGCGATAAGATTTTAATTCGTGTTTAAAATACTGTTAACATGATGAAAAAGGGCAGATTTTACATTGCTTCAAATTAGGTTACCCTGTTAAAGGGTCGGAATTCATTTCTTGGCCCACTCATACCAGAATACAAAGTTTTTATACCAAAACTCTCTGTTATAATTCATATTTTCTCCTTCTTTTGAGTAAAAAGCCCTCCATTTATTTCAAACTGCATAGAATGTGAAGGTCTCTACCTGATGAATCATAAAAGCGATTTGCCGATAACAAGTCAAGTTAAAACAGAAGGTTCTGTACTGGTAATTTATATACCTCTCCGGTTCAATCCCTGCCGCAAACAGGCAATGCTTTTGAATCAAAGCCCATGCTGGTTATCGGGGTAATGAAGAAGATAATATTCTTGCAAACGCAGCTATTATTGAAGGTGCTCCATTGGAAGCTCCAAAGCCCCGGTGTCAACTTAAACAACACCTGCAGGAAATATTTATACGAAAATGTCAAAATCTATGGGATTATGGAAATACGGGTCGTTCTGTTTATAAAGTTATTAAAACAGTAAAATTGTAACCACTCTCCTAGACTCGGGAAGAAATCCTGTTTGTTACAGGACATGGCCCTTTCCCGTCTTTTCTACCCCGCTTTCATCTATCAGAAAATGACAACTACCCTTGTGGAGAAATCGGCGTTCCCATTCACTTTGCGGCATCTTGCCCTTTTACTCTCTCATGGCACCTCAGAAAACCTTCAACATCGGTAGAAACTCTGTGGTACAAAAGAGTCCTTAATAATCCTTCTTCTAAAAGTGGAATCATAAACATGATTAGATTCCTAATTGATCAGGGAGAGCTGCTTCAATTAGAATAACTCTATTATTTTCTTAGGACACCATTTAATTCAGCTCGTACTTTATCCATAACTTGTTTTTCATCCCCCTCTCAAGTAACTAATATTTTTAACCCTGTTTTGCATATTATACTGTATATTTTGCACTGTATATTACTATGCTCATTCTTGTACGCAAAATGTTGTTCATTCTAGCATTTATCATCTCTTGTGATATTGTATATTCATGTATTTTGTCATTTGTCTGTACCTTCCAGATTCATTGTTGTGCACTTTTTTTTTGTTAATAAAGTCCACCTACATTTATACCAAACCGGAAAGGGACCACATGAGCACTAGAAACGGTGGTGTGGTGTGGTGTTAAATGTTAAATATACTGCACTGCTCGTTTCAAGAATTTATTTTGGCCTGGTGGTAAGGTCGCGGCTTCGGAACCGGAGGGTTTCAGGTTCGAGATTCGAGACTCGATTCCACCGAAGATCCGTCGTGTGAGGGAGTCTCTTGCACGTTAAATCTGTCAGGCCAAACGTCCTCCCGCTGGTGTGGTGTGGTGTGGAGAGGGGGTGCCACTTCAGGTGTTGTCCTCGTCATCTGACCGTGGTTCAAAATGACGAGGTCCGTCCCAAAATAGCCCTCGTGTTGCTTTAAACGGGACGTTAATATAACTAAAACTAAAACTAAAAACTGAAATCAAGAATTTATTAGAGAAAAAGTAAGCTTAGGGATATAAACAGTTCACATTTTGAATAAGATCTTTAATGCCTATTTTGAATGCACTAAACATGTACAGTGTTGCCAATGCAATGCCTTGCCTTCCTGATTTAGTTATGGCAAAAGAAAACCAGGCCGGATGATCGGAAACTGGATACTCGGGAGTGTAATGTATAGATCATCTCAATGGATGCTACAGCTCTGCAGCCCTTACACTAATTTCTTGTACTTGAAGCTTTCAACTCAATAGAAATACACATGTTTATAAATCCCTAGTCTAAATTTAATGGAAATGTCAATATGTCGATCAAGTCAAGAGATGATGTCATCATTAGACTACAAGACTTTTTTAAATTCTTGTTAAAAAAAATATGGAATATTTTGTGACATACCCTTTTATTTCATAAAGTTTGGGTCAAAGGCAGGTGTAGAATGCGTTTTGGACAGAATAAGCAAAGCGTTTATTGGCTTGAGAATTTTATTTTATTAATAGGGTTGGTTGGATGGTTTTTCAAACCCAGTTTTAAAAGCCGGTTTTTAAAAATAAATTTGTCACTTTCAAAAACCGTTTTTTAAATCAAAAAAACATTTTCTGGAACGATTGAGTATTCCTCTTCTTCTGAAAAAAAAGAAACAAATACAGTCGAATCCAGATAATTTTACCACCGGGTAGTCGGACCAGCCGCTTATTCGGACCGAATCTTAAATAACCGAAACAAATCCTATGTACATAAGCCTAATATTATTCGCTTATTTCAACCAAAATTCCGTTTAAATGGACCAAAGAAGGTCTCAGGGAAGATGAAAAAGAAGCCACATGTCGCCTGTGTACAGCAGGAAGTCCGAAAGGAAAAAGAACAAGTGGGAGGTGAGCAAGCACTTTGCTTCTTAGTAGGTAGATCGATAGTAAGTTCTTCAAACGTTGCCTTGAATTTGATAACCTTTTTTTACTGTGTTTCGCATGCTGAGTATCATGTAGATCGTTTCGAAGAATTTGTTTGTAATTTTTTTTTCAATGAATAAATTTCATAAGCAGCAGTAGTTCTTGTTTGTACGTTTGCCATACGCGTGTACCACACAATAAAGGTCATAATGACATTTTAATATGTTACGTATAGCACGTCTTGTCTTGTAACATTGGGCATGTTCGTGTAATCGGACCAGCCGGTTATTAGGACCAAAATGATCGCGTCCTGATGTGGTCTGATTAACCGGAATCGACTGTATTTAGAATATAATCTGTTGGAACTGATTCGCCTAGCAATTGAAGTCTTAGAGCGACGGGATGCCAGTTTATTAACAAGTGACGGTATGTTTGAATTTCTATTAAATGAACCAACAATTTTAAAGCCGGCGTCCTGGCATAGGTGTAGCGCGTCTTCCCTGTGATCTGGGCTTCCCGAGCTCGAGTCCCGGTTCGGGCATGGCTGTTCTTCTGTGTGTTCTGCCTGTGAGTAGTTTGAATGTTCCACCCCACCCCTGTAAAAAGATGTTGTGCACGCGAATGTGTGTGTCCTCTTCATATGAGCTAGAAGTCAAACTTCTGCCCTCTGGGAGCTCGAGGTCTTTACCCTCAGAAGCTACTGCACTCCCTTTCCGTGGAAACATGGACACGACATCAACATCACCATTAACAAATTTAAACATTGAAATAAGGTTAAAATTATTATATGCTTTAGAAGAAGGAATTCAAGAAAGAAGACAAGTAGAATTAGCAACTCTTTTGTTGTATTTGCAAAAGCCAGAAAACATTTCTTGTTCAGCGAAGAAATCTAGTGTACTTTCTTTAGCTTCAAAAACCGAAATTACTAGTTTATCTGGAAATATGCTGATTAGAATATTTCCAAATTCTTATACGGAAACCTATTTTTATAAGCAGCAAATGGAAGAACCACTCAGAGTAAAAGTGGGTTCAGACGAGGCTTATTATTGTCCGCAAACGTTGCCTGTCTGCTATTGTCCCGGCATTGTCTTCGTGTTAACACTTGAGACAACGTTTGTCCCGACGGGACAATCATTTGCCATTGTCCCATTATGGTCACGTGATTTTTTGGAAGTAGGCGTGATCTTCTATTGCGGACAATAATAAGCCTCGTCTGAACCCACCCTAAGGCTTTTATAAAAAAAGCCGGGGAAAAATCAATTCATAAGTTTCTGGAAGACTCTTAAGAAAAACTTACAAATCTAAAGACATGGAAAGCTGTTTTCATTATTTGAGACAAAGAATAAAAGAGCAAATTACTCAGATTTGTTATTTGATGCCATTAAAATAAAACACAATAGCTATAAAAGCAAACACAGTAACCAGTCAACTAGTGTTTTCCATTTCAGGCAATATTTTCAAAATAAGAAATCAATTTATCCACCGCTCAATAGACATTTTATACTTTTAAAAATCCCATTTTCTTATCAGAAATTAAAATTAGTTCAAATAATATAAATGTTTTTTGAAATTTTTGTTTGATTTTTCGTTATTTTGTGTAAGTAATATGTATATGTAAACCGTAATTTTTAAAAAATATTTTGACTTCGATTTGTTTTTGTTATTTTATATAAATTAAATAAAATATATTCCCTTATTCTTTTTTTTTTTTTTTTTTGACAAAAAAACGATTAAAACTTGCTTTTTGGAAATACTGAATTCAAAAACCGGGGTAAAAACCTTTTCTTTGCATAGGGTTTCTTTAATGTGAGTGATAGAGACAGTGATCACTTCCAAATTTAGTCCCAATTTTTTGTTTACATATTGATACGGGACGCAGCACAAACTAACACTCAAAATTACGAAAAATAAGAAAATAAATATAGACGCTCTAGCAGAGGGACGAACTCCTCCTCCGTTTTAGTCCCCTCTTTCTTTCCTCCCCCCTCTCCGTTACACCAGTGGGGGTTGCTATAAGTCGTAAGCAGGTTTGCCAAAATTGGCACGCTCTACAAAAGTTGGCTTTTGTATAAACTCTATTAGTTACTTACAGTAAAAGCTCCTTATTCGCTCTTCCTTCATAAGCGTTTTCACTATTCGCGGATTTAAAAAATTCAACCCAATTCCTATATCCGCAGCTAAAAATTTCTTTACTCGCGGATCTAATAAGTACATACATAATAATAAAAGAATTCCAATAGGTATCCAACCCAGTATCCTTTGTAAATGCCGTCAAATGGACTAATAAAAAAAGTAAAATAGATCTTATTACAACTTTGTCTAAAGTATGTTTCAATGCAAACATAGCCGAAATTGCGAATGGAATAGGACGAGATGGGTTCGAACAGATAGAATCAAGTGACATGCAGGAATTGCTTGAAACGCAAAATGAAGATCTGAATTAAAACCGACTTGGAGGAAATGTTAAATTCACAGCCCATTGAAGAAGAGGCTTCAACAAGCACTGGAAACGTGGCATTTAATTTGAAAAATCTTAGTGGAGTTTAAGAATGGCAAATGAGCTTTGCGATTTCTTTATGAACATTGATCCGTCTATAGAACGAAGTCTTATTTTTAAGAGGCAAATTGCTAATGCGACTGCTGCGTATCAGTTTGAATTGAAGGAGCTTTTAAAAACTGCCAAGCAAGAAAAAATTACAAAATTCTTCAAACCACTGCCTAAGATTTAAGATAATCAAGCAAAAAGTTCAATTAAATTGATTTATTAAAAATATTTTTTTTTTTTTTTTATTTTGTCACCTAGGAACGTATCCCATATAAATTACCATTCCGTATACACTGTTTCTGTATTCGCGGCATAATTATGGAACGTATACCCCTCGTATAAAGAGCTTTTACTGTATCTCGTTCTCGTTCCTGAATTGCTCAGCCGCCATTGCGCCAGCGCCTAAACAAAGTAGCAAAACATACAAAACTCAGCTATCTTAGTAAACTTTGCTTAAGGTAGATAACGTTCAGTTTTTACTGCCTGGGACAAGATTATCAGTTTTTTTCCCGACTTATGAGAATGTTTTTTATCAGTTTTCTGTTCAGGCATATGCTATCGAAACTACTTCAAGGACTCTAAATTTCAAACCTTAAAGTCATATGACAAAACTAAACTTGGACTGCTTAGTCAAAGCTACGACTTAACGACGCTAATCTATTAAAATTGACTTATGTTTATTTTTAGTTTGCTTTAAAAAAAAAGAGGCATACGGTCTGAGAAATTTATGCAATCAGGAAATAAATAAGAATTTGGTGAAAATGGTAAGTACATTGCCCTTTCTTTTATTAAATAATCCCTCCTCTTTTGGGCACCAGTTTGTTTATTCAGAATATTATCTTTCTTGGCCCTTAAATCATTAATAAGAAATGCATTTATTTAAAATTTGGAACCTCTAACCACTTATTTGTTCTCCAGTTATAGTTAAATTGTTTAGATGTAACACGATTTCATGATGTTTTTGAGAGTTTGGTTTGGTTTTATGGTGCAAGAGCCAAATCTAGCCATACTACGCCCACTGATTTGAGAGATATTAAAGCAATGTTAATTTTAAAAAAAGGTATTTAAAGTGTTTATTGTGTACATGAATCTTTCCAATGGACACCAGTCCCGTGACATCATAGCCTTTATACAAAGGGAAATGTCCAGCTCATCGACCTTCTAAATTTCGTGGAATTATAGCTGTTTTTTCTATTTGTTTTAATAAACAATACATATATTAAATAGAAACCTGCTTCAGCCCTTAAGAAGGAAAAAAATATCACGCTATTAAATATTTAATGAAACAATATGAGGCAACAAAGTAATCTATTATGGGAAATTAGACGAAAAATAATTTTATTTACTAAAATTCAGTGAAAAAACTTACGCGATACTTAATTGATATCCTTATTGAGAAAATTTCTTAAATTTTAAAACGGTATAAAAATTAATTTTATGCAATAATATTTCCGGAAGTTATCATGAAAAACGCTTAAAATTATTTAATTAAACTATCAAAATGGAAAATAAACCGTTTTGGTAAGCATATTCTCACCTTCCAAGCTATTTATTTGTTAAATTTAATAGTCGTTGGTCAAACGGTATGGCTATAGGGCTTCAACACACACACTTTCGTTTTTAATGTTAGTAGCGATTGAGATTTCCCCCGCTTTATTTAAACCACTCAAAAGTATGAATTTTACGGAATCGGTCTTAACAAATTGATATAAGTGTAAATTTAAATGCGAATGTACTGTGAAACAACAACGGAAATGAAAACTATTTTCTCCGAATTGAACTTCCAAGGAAATATTTTCTTTATTTTCATTTTAAATTCCCAAAAGCAATCGATTGAATTGTTTTTATGGAACTATCGAATTATAGTAATCAACAATTCCTCATAACAATAAAAACATTATTACAAATTTCATCTCCTTTTAAATTAGGGGGTGGGGATTCTGAATTAAAATCAGTATCAATAAAAATACTCCTGTCTTGAGTTTAAAAGTAGTAAAATAATAATTTTCCGAGCAGCAATAAGTAAGATATAGATGGGAAGCATCAAAACTCTGCTTAATTTTTAGATAAGATACTTTAATATTTAACTTTGAATTATTGTCACTACTCCCCCTGCCTAACGCCTTTGTTCTTTTAAAGAATATGTAAGCCAGATTTCATGATTATAGGGCATAAACTGTAGATTAGCATAAAAGATAAACAATAATTTTTATTTACTTAGGTTAGATTAAAGTTTTCTTTCAAACTACCAGAGGATTGTCCCCACCCCCCGAGGCAAAAATTTCGAACAATATTGCGAATAATAACCTGAATAGAATTACAGATTAAACCCGAGTGTTAACCAAATTCTTCAAACTTCCAAACTATAAAGTTGGAACGTTTCATCTGTGGACAACATATTTTGCCTGTTCAGTATTCATATACAAAAAAATTCGTAAACGCATCGGATTTAAAATTGATAATAATCAAATGCTGTCATCACATCGGTTCTCTATTTCTACAGTTTATTTATGAAGTATGGTTAATAAGCTGTGAAATTTATACTAATATTATAAATGTGAACGTTTGGATGTTTAAATGGACGAATGGGTGTTTTTTACTCAATCATGCTAGAACGGCTGAATGGAATTGGATGAAATTTAGCAAAAAGATAGATTATAGTCAAGAATAGAGCATAGGCTACTTTTTATTCCGGTTTATTGAGTGGTTCATTTTTTATTAATTAAAAACTAACTTGCGCACCAAAAAGCTGAAGTTTAGGCTTAGCAGAATTTCAACCGGTTATTTCAAACAATTCTATTTATTTTCTTTGTGTTTGATGTATTTAAAATCAAACGTTGTTAATGAATCGATCTTTCGGATTCATTATGAAGTACTTTTAAAGTAAAAGAAAACAGAATAAAGGAAATAAAAAAAATTCTAATCAGCATTGCGTTACTCCAAATGGAGTAGGAAAGTCAAACATGTGCGTTACGCCAACTGGCGTTGAAAGTTCGCGCGTGATTGTGACAACTATATTTTCATTTAAATTAAAAGTTTAAACATTATGTGCATAATACTGTTGTAGCTATCTCAGTCACGATCAATAAATAAAATAGATTTGACCGGATTTTTGTTTTTATGTTAGTTGTGTGTTTTTATTATTAAATTGTACTTATGTTATATATAATTCGTATAAGCTCATACTTATAAATGTATCGTTTTTAAGTTGTTTTTTTTTATTTGTCATTATTTGATAGCTTATTGTACATATACATCAAATTTCCCCGCGAACAGAATCGTGGGTTATAGCTAATATTTTTATAAATATGCAAACTGGATTCAGTAATGATGGCGAAATAATGTTATAAATTTCAGACGATAAAATAAATAACGTTTTTATTTTTTTAATTAGCGACATCATCATGCTACGATATTTTAGAATGGTTTGATTTCTTTATTATCATTATTATTATTCCAGATATTCATCGTATTTCCTTTAGACAAAAAAAAATCCTTTATTTGTGTTTATGGTTATAGAGAATTTCATTTAGAACATTAAAAGAATTCTTTCTTGATTCTTATTTTGTAGTTATTTATTATATTTTCTAGAATCTTTATTTTATTGTTACTATATGTGCATGAGATATTTTTGTAAATAACTTTTTCATTTATTTGCTTGTAATTGTCCAGCTGGCAACTACTGAATAACCCAAGCATACATTTTTGCTGTTGTTGTTCTGAATATGTGTATATGTTTCTTTTATTCTTCGTTTAAAAAAATTCTTTTATTTGTTTTTATTACCATGAAGAATTTCATCTTCCTTTTATAATATATATTCTTTCTTGATTCTTATTTTATAGTAATTTATTATTTTAATATAATCTTTCGTTTTATAGTTACTATGTTGAATACTTTGCTGCAATGATGATTATTTAAATTTTTATAAAATATTTTATATTGAATGTAGATGCTTGAAAGTTTATATATATATATATATATATATATATATATTTAATTATATAGTTTTTACAATTATGCAAAATACTTGATTGAGAAAAAAATAAATAGATTTTTACTCACAAATCAAAACTTTAAATGTTTTTTTTTCGATATGATCTGTGTTTCTACATATTCTTGTTTTTAAAATTATATGGGTTATTTTTTTTTTCCTAATTAAGATAGAGCTTCCAAATTTTGTGTACAAGTTCATCATTATGCGTTTAATAAAATTGTGCATGAATTAAACATCAACTGGTTTAGCCTTTTTTAAATGTTAGATTTAAGGTTAGGTGCTGCTAAATTTAACTACTTTTCACCACATATAATAGTAAAAATTTTATATTAAAATAAGTACTAAATATGTCTTCTAATCCATGCAGGATATTTTGTGTAATATATTCCATAGAATCTATAAGAAATGTGAAGAAAAAATACTCGATAAAATAGTAAAAAAATTTGAAAAATTGATTTTTTTTTCAATAGAAATTTTATCAAATAGATTAAAATTGTTTTTCTTTTCCTGCCAGGTAGTTTTTATTTCAATGTTAACATACATTACTAGAAAACATTTTTGTATAATGCTTAAAATTTGAAGAAAAAAAATTTTGGCAAGGTCCCGTATCTCCTTAATATAGATAATTTTTATTTTTAAACGTATTAGAATTAAATATATTTTCACTTTTAAACATGTACATATGAATTTTTGGGGCAATCAGATAATTTTAAAGAATTTATAATCCAGCTTTCTGTAACTGATACAAAAATAAAATTATCATATAAAATAATCAAAATTTACTTTTGCAATGAATATATTTTTTATTATTACCAGAAATGCACTATATGTCTAGCGATTGAAATGAGCTAAAACCATGCATTAATTCCAAAAGAATGATAATTTGATCCTTGGGGGTTGGTAATAAAAGCTAGAAGATGTTATAACCTCTTAGTTCTCTAATAATATTTGTTGATGATGTTAGTGTAATTATGTGTTCTTTCTCCAATTCTTTTCCTTTATTGTTTTTTAAACTTTGTTTACGGAATATGTAATGTTTCTCTAGAAAAGTATTCACTATTTTATACATAGCAAAGGAAATCTATATTTAATGTAACAAAATTAAATGTCCTAAATAAATTAGATATACCTTATGACTTTGTCATTAGAATTGTAAATAAATATCAAATGCCTAACCGGATTGACTGTCTTTTGTCTATGCGATTCCAATAATTTAATGTAGTAGATATGTTCTAGATTTTAGATAAATCTATAAATGTGTAGATTATCAAACAGACTTTTCATCAAATGCAACCGAAAATATTAACTCCAAAACGCAACCGCACAAATGTGCAAAATCATCTTGACTCTGAAACTGGAAATTTGAGTAACATTTTGGAGCTGAGTAGTCAACTAGAAAGGCTATTTTTCCGAAATACATCCTAATTCTTTTCACTATTCATTGAAGTAAACACAGAACATTCCATATTGGAGAAGTACACGACCAGCTCGTAGTAGAGAAGGTAATACTTCAATTCGATAGTAATTTATACAATATTGAACTGAAATACATCTAGAATAGTTAGTTTACTTTAGTTACATCTAGAATAGTTAGTTTATTTTGGTTATATCTAGAATAGTTAGTTTATTTTGGTTACATCTAGAAGAGTTAATTTACTTTAGTTACATCTAGAAGACAGAGGTCTTAATTATCGTCATGCTGCTATATTGGATCTGTAATCATCAACCAAATGATTGTCTAATTGTATCACGTAGTTAATGACTGATTTATTTACTTCTATAGAAAAATAAGAGGATAACTCTTTAAAATTCTAAAGGTACTATAATCTTATCTATCGATATCTTTGGAAGATTGGAAGCTTCTTCTTCATCTTTGTCAAAATCTCCATTAAAAGAGGAGATATTAGATTTCAATAAGGTGCGATCTAAAAGCTGAGATATTCTTTAAAAAAGTATTCGCTTTTTATAAGGGAAAGATTATTTTACTAGTAGATTTTGAAGAGAAATTTCTTAAAAATAGTCTATAATCTAAAAGCCGAATCAGGCACTATTTGGTAAAATATTTAGCAAACTAAATTGATATGAATGGTGTTCAAAAAGTAACGTAAGATTTCGATTTACCACCTCACATGCAGTAAAGTGTTGGCAGCCCTATTAAAAAAACATTCCATAACTGATAATTTAGGATTCGTAAAAAGAAAGCCTTGTTGAATAATATTTCAAAAATAATGAAAGTTCGACCGCAGTTTGATGATTTGAGAATTGGCCCTGCAGATGATGCGATTTAACATAATTTTTTACGGGGTCCTTTGAAATCAATCTATGCCAACAAGTCCACTCGCACGTATGTATTGAAGGGGGAAATTCAACTCTGCGTCAACGAAATTCAGCCACATATATTCAAAATTGTCATGGAAAATTTTGACAAAAGAATGCATATGTGGTTGCAAAGCCATGGAGGCCATTTGTCCTGTATGTTATTCCATACACAGCCCTATTCTGTATACTTTATGATTCACTAAAAATATAGTTGAATTAATTAATAAAAATATAATTGCCATCTATGCATTTTATAACCTCACATTCAAGGATAAATTTCGATCTAGTTGCACAACTAAAGCACTAACAAACAGCTTTGAAAATCCGATAATTCTTAGAGGAAGAGAAATGACAAGTTGGTGAGTTATTACATCAACTCTCTTAAGAGTCTATTTTTTTAAAACCGCAATAAAACCTCATAAAGCTCTCATATCACAATAAAAATTTGGGGCATGAATACGTTGCATAAGCACGTAAGAAATTTCTAATCGGCAACATCGTGATGTTTCGGAGTTCCGCGGTGTGACAAAGTGGTCACAAGCACCTCTACATCATAATTTGTAAGGCCTACTTTAATTTGTTAGTTTAGGGAAAGTTAATTTCTAATCGTCATCACTAATCATAATAGATGCTCTTTTATTTATTTTTTGCTGTTGTATGTGAATTGTTTTTATCCTTCTGATTTTATTTCATTTTTCATTGACTGTTGAATCCTACATCAAGACACTGATCACTCATTATAAATGATTTTCTGATGTCAGTACGAAAGATTATTGAAGGTCAGTGCAATATATTGTGTTGATATCTTAATAAGACAGATAACATCTACGGGAGACGAGCATGCTTTTGTCCTGTGGTTATGTTATCGGTCTTCTAATCCAAAGGTCCCAGGTTCTATCCTGAGCCAACAAAAAATTCCCACAATATAATACAATTATAAAGATTATAATTTAAATCCAAAGGCCCTTCCAACATTATTTATTAATCGAAAACTTCATCAATAAAATACGAGTGTGATTCTTTTTGAACTGGAAACTTTGAGCCATTATTACGAAAAATGACATCAAAAAGTTCTATTAAAGTAAAAAGATTCAATTAATGAAAATTTCGCCGATACTTACTATCCCAAGTTTTTTTTTTTAATTAATAGTCTATCCATAACTTACATATGAGAGGTTTATGTGCTGTTGTAATTTTTGTTCGATTTCAAAACTTGTTTAAATTTCCAATTGACTTCATAATTCAATTTTTTTAGTGGCGACTGAATCTCTTGGCATTGTTTGTTTTGATTGTATCCTTGGCTGTAAATACACAGTTCCAACCTGGAAACGACAAAAAAGAAGAAATCTGGTTGAAATTGCTACAGTTTACAGAAGCAGCTGAAACTGAGTTGATCGACAAAGCCATTCCAGACGTGAAATACTGGAGATCGCAAAGAATCAAGACCATCAAGACACTCGATGAGCTGAGGGAGAAACTTGATAATGTTTGTTTTTACGCCCACTGCGGCAAAGCGGCTGGAAGTGGACTGAATATAATATGCGCTCTGACCTACCTCTCTACAATTCTTATAAATTTTGTGAGTCTGATAGGGATACCCATCTACATCCCGGCAATGGGTGTCGGTAGCTTCGCATGCCCAGCAGGTAGTTAAAATCATTTGCTAATATTTAAGAATATATGAAGCAGTAATTTTCAATCTGTAAAAGGTGTACAGTCTTTATTTATTTTTTTCAAAATAATGAGTAATGAAATCAAAAATATGTATTTTCTTTAAAAAAATAAATTTCATGCCTAAAAGTGCTGGGTAAGATAGATATATTAGCTAATTTTAAACCAGAGCAGCTTGAAGAGGGATACAGGTTTGTGAATGGGGACATTCTGTTCCATTTTTCATAACTTCATCGACATTTAAGGTATCCGACTACGTTAAAAACACTGGTTTTCGACCACATTGGTGATTTTTTTTTTAAAAAAGTGTTATTTTTTGTCATTCAGACTTTTCTCTTTCCAAAACTGTTGATTTTTGCTTAGAAAAGGAAGATCTAACCTAATATCCGGTGGAATTGTAAGCAAAATATATTTTTCATTTGAAATTTGTCTTAAACTTCAATTTTAATTTTCATAAAAATTATCCACCATTCGCATGATATCCCCAAAACTAATAGAGGTATTTACGTAAAAATTTCAGCGTGCTTTTCAAATAATACAGTCAATGAAATGAACCAAAAGTTTTATTGTTAGTGGAATACTTTTTTATTTATAAGTGTTTTTAGAAAAATTAAGGTCTAAATTTATGGAAAAAATACATATATATGTATATTTTTACCCGTCACTTCTTTGCACCTCAAAATATTTCTTATATTTTGGTTCCTTTCATTCATCATTACATTCTCTAACTTGTGTACAAAGAAAAATAGGATTGCTGCATTACCATTTTGTGTAGAATGTGAACCGTTTTGGTTAAATTTCAGCAAAATTTACTACACATTTTCCTATTTCTCAAAATATATTATATTCTCAAATTATGTTTTTGTATTTATAGTATTTATAATTGATAATACATCTAAAAATCAAAAATAGTTTTTTTTAAATCAAATTTTTTTCTTCGAACGTAGTCGGTTACCTTAAGTAGTGGTGATTGTGCAGTTAGAGTAACGTGTCTGCTAAACATTGTTTTATGAGAAGTGGTAAATCTATTACTGCATTGCTGCATCAGCATGTGTTTCGCCTCAAAGACAAATTCCATTAAAATGGCTCATTAACACGCAAAAATATTACTTTAATTATTTTCTCAGCACAAGAGTTGTACAATATTTCCACCTTATTATTCGATATTAAGAACATATCGGTTGCAATCCCTATTAGCCCAAAATACCCAATAATATTGTTACAATTCTACACGATGTTAGCCGACATTTAGAATGTCAAATAATATTGAGAAATTATCGTAAAATGCCTCGTACTAATTGAAATAGGTTCGGGATATCGAACTGATAGCTCGAACATACAATATTATGATGATGTAACAACAGTGATGAGAATTTGTGCTAATAGAAATAATTTCTGTCCTAAGAAATACAAAAATGTAATCAAAAACATTCTTGAATTCCCTTAAGATGCTTATTCCAGAAAAGATTAAATTAGCAACTTTGCAAAATCCCTGCTGCTCTAATTGGAGACATTTGGTGATTCGCATTCATCGCAGACTACATTCTGGTTATCTTTGAAGGTTTTTAAATATGTTTCCAAAGAAAGACTGTTACAGGTTTTTCAAAAGAAAACGATTTACAAATATAGTCCTTAGCATCATAGATGAACGAACTTCCACTTAATATTGGGTAAGTATGTACAGCACACGGGAAAAATAAAAGGGTTACCAGAAGTTGGTGTCAGATAATATGATTAAAGATGAAAATTTCCTATCTACATAAAGATGATTTATTCCAAATGTATTACAGTCTCTATCTGACCACATGAAAACTGAAACTTTTCTCAGATGAGGTAAGGCCTACATTTACAAACATTTAGCTAAATGATTATATGGTCCGTCGATGTGTTGAGTGAAGAAATAACATTTTGAATTAACATTTTGGTTAATTCCACTTAATTACCACTTAAATTTCGAATGGAGTCTTATTAAAGTTCCTATGAACTCTTCTATTCCAACAGTAAGTAAATGTTAAGAGAGCTTCACCCCAGAAATTCTCAGGTAAACCACTACTATTTAGTAAAGTTTTGATTCCATCGCAAGCCATGTAATTAAATCTTTCGGCTACGCCGTTTTGTTCTGGAGTATGAACATTTGTAAATTCCACTTTGATACCCATATTTTCTATATCTTTCTGAAATTTTAATCCTCTAAATTCTCCTCCATTATCTGAACGTATGCAGATAATTTTCTTGCCGGTAAATCTTTCGGCACGAGCCTGATATTTGCGAAATGCGTCCGATTCCTCATCTTTAGTTTTTATTAAGAAGCAAGTTACTTTTCGACTAAAATCATCTATAAAGGTTATGAAATAACGATAACCGTTATGCGTTTGTTAAAAAAACATAAACTATATAGTCATTATAATTGTAAACTACTCTGCCAGAGTTAAGAGAGATAAATATAAGTTAACCTGAGTTAAAGAACAAGTGATGAAGATTTTTAATTTCTACAACTGCAGTTATTTTAGGGTTCAGAAAATGTCAACTGTTAGCTTACAAGAGCCACAACTAATAAGGAATGCCCAGTAATCCTTTACAGTGTGAGGCCTACTATCTTTCGGAGTACAGAAATATATTTCCTAGAAAAACCCCACGCATTAAGTCTGTAAACATTAAAAGAAAGTATAAGTGTAAACAAAATTATTAACTGAAATTAGAAAGAAAAAAAAGACAGAATTTGTCTTTAAAATTAAACTTACCAGCGGGTGACCGAGCTCCGCTCGGAGAAAACAGGTATCGAAGCTAACTCGAACATTTAAATTTTCAATTGTGATTTATCAAAACAATACATGCCATAAGAAAATTTGTGAAACCATTGGTGAAAAGATAACCGTTTAAACCTCGGCTTTTCATCGTCCACCAGCGATGTCATGTCTTGATGTTCCATTGGAAATCCCCATCTGCACTGGTCTCTTCCATGTTTGCTGACCATGCACGGAGCGTTTGGGTTCATATCACCACACGGGTTATGGATCATCCATTTCGAGATCAGTTCCTTGAGTTCCGGATTATCTTCTGGAAACTTTATTAGTTCGCCATATTGGCTATAGATGGCAGCACGTTACCGCTTGAAACCTATTAGCCATTATGGCGAACTAATAAAGTTTGAAAATATCCTATCTGTAACTCCGAACTTCTCGACCGTAGCGCTTCAAAACCGGTGCCAATCGATTCCTCGTGGCCAAAACCCCCAGACCCCCAAGTTTACCGTTTATTAATTCTGGGGCGATTTTCGACTTGGCAACCATTCCTCGTATTATATTAAATTTATATGAATGCTTAAATACGTTTGATGTTTTTGTAATGTTATTTTTTGTTGTTACAGGTATTTTAGCAACAGAAGCATCGCTTATATTAGAATCGATTTTGTCAAGAAAATACCAGAATGAGTTGCAAGATGTTTTGATGAAAGACAAAGAAATTTCTCGATCTTTGAATGAATGGCTGAAGTTTTCACCGAATCTAGAAAAGGAGTTTGAAAACATTTTCGGCTTTGATTTTAAATCAAAGAATTCTATTTCGCTCATAACACTCAATGAATTTCAAAAACTATTTATTGCTACAAAAAATTTCAAAAAGACTCTAGATTTAATGAAACAAAGTAAATATTCCTCGGTTATAGGCAACGGTATCGGAATTGAGGATTTGCGACTATTTAGCAAACAAATGCAAGATTCTCCTGAAATTTCAAAAAAAATTGGAATTTATTTATCTATTTTAAGTGATTTGATTCAAATTTCACAAAATGGGATTGAAATCTTTCAAAACCAGAAGGTGAAAAAAATGTTTTCCTCAATTTTCTTCATTCTAGATAAAGTTGGTATAAAAATTCCGCAAACGATAGAAGTTCCCGGTTTCCTTATACTTAAAGTATTAGATTTAGCAAAACATGTCGCTTCTTTCATAGACGCAAAAAAAGTTATCAATGATGGTAAATGTCCGTATTCTGATGGCATTACACATATTATAGATATGTTAAAGCTAGAACTAAAAACTATAGAGTCTTTATTTCCATTTACTATAGAGCAACAGAGCAGTTACTGACTTACTAAAACTAGAATGGCCTTTTTAAATAATCTAATTGATTGCAAATTTGGAAGAAGTAAAAGTAACTTCCATTAAATAATAAATAAACTAGTACAATATTAGAATTATAGTTTTTTATAAATAATTTTCATGTTTTTTTTTCTATTTCAAGATAATTTACAGTAATTGCAGACACACCAAAAGTAGAAATGACTTTTTAAGCCAGTATTTTTTCAGCCAATTATTTTGCCTGCACTAGCCAATTCTATCAAGGGTGTGTTATTTCTATATAGTGACTGCAGACTTGTAAGGAATGGAATTGACGTATAGAATGCTCTTATCCATTCAATGATTTCTCAGATACTACGATTTGATTCTGCATATGTTATCTTTAACAGATTTTTAAATTTCAAAGAATCTTTTTCATTTGGATCTTTTAGATCAATTTAAGTATTACGACACAAATTTTAATAATGATTAGTGATAAAGTAAAATTTTTTTTGCAGAATTTTTTCAAAAAATGCGAGTGGTCAAAAAGGTTTCAAAAGATCTATTGCAGACTACTTGACTACTTTAAATTATTTATCATAGTCTAGTTTGATTTCATATTTTTTTATCACTTAAATATAGAGAAAATGAATTTTTCCTGCACTGCTATAAAAAATTCTTGACACGGAGGAACTTACAGAGTGGCTTGTTATTTGTAAATTGGGGCATATATGTCAGCAGGTAAAGCTATTAAGCTACATACAGCTATCTAATCTGACGCATAGTTACTTCTTGCTTAAGATGTGCTCACTAATAAAAAACTTTGATTCTATCTTTATTTATAAACTAGCCGCCTTTGGCGACCAGCTGGTTCGCCATGAGTAATGCGCTCTAAAATTTCCAATTAAATCACATATTCATTAGCCAAAATTTAAGAAATAGTTAAAGTTAAAGGATTCAGTTATTAGTAATTAAAGAGTCGGTAACTTTATTCGGAAAAACTTTTTGAGTTTAATGCTCTAATAATTTATCAATTATGCTTCCAAAATATTAAAAATGTTTTTTTCGGTGATATTGCCAAAATGTTAAATATGTTTTTTAAAGAAAGCGAAAAAGGGAAAAAATTACTGAATTTATGATACAGATATTGCAAACGATTATAGAAATATGCCATTAAGTCGGGATTTCAATGCATATCCTGTCTAAATTCAATCAGGTTTACTGTAAATAAAGATAATTTATGGAATTAATGATATAAATATTGCAAACGATTTCTTAGAATCCTTTGCCTTGCATTTATTTTTTTAGAAGATATCACATTTTATATTTATATTATTTTATCCAGTCACGTGCTGAAAGTTGTATTTCTTTATATTTGATTTGCGATGATAGTTGTTGTTTTTTTATTTGAACTTCCGGCATTGTTTTATTTTATCCAGTCACGTGCTAAAAAAAAACTGTTAAAATATTTTTTTAAAAATTCGTTAAAAATAGAAGTTTGAGTCACACATTAAAACACTGATACCATTAGAAAGCTAATTTTTTTATCTTTAAATTGATGCTAAAATCATGTTTGTCCGATAATAATTTCGGAAGTTATAGCGGAAAAACGTCACAATTTCACTTAAATTTTAATTAATTCAAATTCTAATTAAAAATTCAAAAAAAGAGCTCCGAGGTGCACATTCCCGACCTCCAAGGTATACATGTACCAAATTTGGTAGCTGTAGGTCCAATGGTCTGGCCTGTAGAACGCCAACACACACACACACGCACACACACACACATTGAGCTTTATTATAAGTATAGATATAGATATAGATTAGTCAACATTTTAGCACTTTTTCCCAGTAATTTCAAATGATGTTAATTTACAAAAATCTTTTTTACACAGTCTTAAAATTCAAAAGATAAGCTTTCCGAGAATACTACATTTATTTACTCACATTTTTTTTCTCTAATTTTAATATTATAATTAATTTTTAAAATTATTTGTGATAGATTTTAATATACCACAAACTTTTTCATTGATTGATTAACTGAGTTTACACACATGTGAGTTGCAATGATATTAAAATTACATTTTGAGTGGATGCTAATCCTGTTGCGTAGTTAAGATTAAATTGTAAATGTAGTATAAATATTGAAGAATCAAGTCTAAATTATCATGCTATGATGTTCGCAATTAAAAATTATAATCTCCTAGTTCTTTTAAAAAAATTTGATATTAATTATACAAAAGTGCACTAATGATCTGATTATCGAAAACAAAATAATGAAAACGATTATTTCTATGATAATTAGATGAAAAAAACATTGAAAAAAATCCTTGAAAACTAGATACAACAACAATGAAAATAATAATATTTTTCTTAATATGAATAGTGATTAAGTAGCTTTTCAAAATAGTATACTTTCTATCAAATGAAACCTTTTTGTTTTTGTTCCAAATTTTATATAATCGTGAATCATGGATGTCTTAAAATACACGGATGGAAAAAAATCCCAACACCAAGAAAAAATTACTGTACAGTAATGAAATTTTAGGAATACATTTGCCTAGGTAACATATTTAATTGATTAAAGTTTCAAGATCATAGGTAGAGCCATTCACGAGAAGAGCCATTTCAAATGTGAAATGTTGGTACATTAGTAACCGCCAGAATTTTGAATGCAAGCATGCAAACGTGCATGCAATGTGTCGTAAAAGTGTCGGATATCAGTTTGTGGGATGGAGTTCCATGCCTGTTGCACTTGGACGGTCAATGCAGGGACGGCTAATGCTGATTGTGGATGACGCTGGAGTTGTCGTCCAATGATGTCCCATACGTGCTCGATTGGAGAAAGATCTGGTGATCTAGAAGGCCAAGGCAACATGTCGACACTATGTAGAGCATGTTGGGTTACAACCGCGGTATGAGGGCGAGCGTTATCCTGTTGGAAAACACCCCCTTGAATGCTGTTCATGAATGGCAGCACAACAGGTTGTACCACTAGACTGACGTACAAATTTGCAGTCAGGGTGCGTGGGATAACCACGAGAGTGCTCCTGCTGTCATACGAAATTGCTCCCCAAACCATAACTCCAGGAGTATGCCCTGTGTGTCTAGGACGCAGACAGGTCACTAGCAGGCATTCACCTGGCCTCCTTCTAATCAACAAACGGCTATCACTGCGACCAAGGCAGAACCGGCCTTCATCAGAAAACACAACAGATCTCCACTCCGTCCTCCAATGAGCTCTAGCTTAACTTCACTCACGTCGCAAACGGCAGGGGTTTGGAGTCAGTGGAATGCACTGGGCGTCTGGCTCGGAGCTGTTCTTGAAGTAACCGATTTGTAACAGTTCGTTGTGTCACTGTGGTGCCACCTGCAGCTCGAATTTCAGCTGCAGACGCAGTACGATTAGCCACAGCCATACGCCGAATACGACGGTCTACCCTCTCAGTAGTACCACGTGGCCGCCCGGAACCTGGTATTCTTGAGGCAGTACCTTCCCTTGACCACTGCCGCCAATACTCATGCACAGTGGATACATTTCTGCCAAGTCTTCCAGCAATATCGCGGAAAGAAAACCCACCTTCTCGTAGCCCTACAACACGACCTCGTTCAAACTCAGTGAGCTGTTGATAAGGGCTTCTTCGTATTCTCAGAGACATCCTTGACTAACATTAACCCATTACGTCAAATCTCAACTGTAAATAACGAGTACAAACCTTACAGCGCTTATTTAAAGCAAACTTCATTTGCATGTTCACAGTGTCGCTACTAGCACCCCACTTAGGCGTGTAGCTCGAAATCTGAATCGACGTCATCTTTCAGATGTATAAACACGCCTACGAAATTTCATTTGTCTAGCACAGCTCCTTCCTAGTGTTGGGATTTTTTTTTCCATCAGTGTAATTACTTAACCAAAAATGACTTTTGTACCATAAATTATGAACAAATTCAACCCAACTTAAAAGGATTTTACTTCCTCAAAAACTGTTCATATCAATAATTTCATAAGAGAAAAAATTCAGATTAGCTACAGAGATTTATTATCATTAAACATTCGAATAAAAACAATATACTTTAAAGGATAAAAAATTGAATGGATTAAAAAAAATATTTTGAAGTATAGTAAATACATTGTAATCATTTATTGACGACACAATTTGAAGCCTTTTCAGTATGATGGTTGAAGCATAGTAGTTTTTTAAAAATTGAAATAGAAATTCCTCTTGCTTGAAACAAATTTTTTCACTGTCCGACTCGTGAGCATCCAGCATATAACTTGTTGTGAAAAGCATGGGTTTGTAGGAGGTGAAATGTTCTCGAAATAGAACCAGGGACCTTTGGGTCTGAAGCCTGGTAACATAACCACAGGACTAAAGCAATTACTCATTCCCGTAGATGTTATCTGGCTTATTAAGATATCACCACAGACTCACCCTCCAGTGAACTGGCGAACGATATGCATTGTTGTTGAGTGGTGATGAATTGGTTTGTTGAGTGAGTGGTTGGCGTATGTAGTTGTTGTGTCTAATGCGCCGTACCCATCTTTGTTTGGCGAGCGGAGAACTTTTTAGTCACGCCAAGGCGTTATGGCGAGCGTGCGTGAATTGTTGCATTAAGTGAGTCTGACGACTTTGGTTGCGGGTAGATGGCGCCACATCAGTTGCATGAAGGTTGAAGGTTCATTGTTCGAGGTCACCATTGTGGGAGGTGAGGTGTGCTCGAAATAAAACCCGGGACATTTGGGTCTGAAGCCTAGTAACATAACCACAGAACAAAAGCAATTGCTCAATCTCGTAGATGTTATCTGGCTTATTAAGATATCACCACGGGTTCTTTAAGTGCAGTCCGCAGAGTTGAAATGATTAACCTTACGCCTTGGGAATAGTCATTGAGAATGCAAGTCTAATGGGGAACTGCAGTCGTTAGAAATCAAAAGGAATGTTGGTAGGAGTAATGGGAATGCCTGATGTGAGCACATTTTCTCCAATCGACGTGCCTTTAAAGATAGTTGTCAAGCTTCTTGCCTCATATTGGCCTCTAGATTCTGATACTCATGATCAGGTAGCATATTATATAATTGTTGTCCTTCGCTTCTTGCCTCATGTCGGTCTTGAGACTCTGAAACACTTGAATTTAAAATTTGTAAACGATATGTTTTATTGTTCTCTTGTCGTTCCTCGTTTGTTTGAGAAGCTCGAATCGGCTTATTTCTGATGTTGCGCTATTAGATCAAATAAGTGACGAGAGTTGGGGAACATAATTTTTTATAGAAGCAATCAACACGATATACATTTGTGTAATCGAAATATCCTTCTAAGATTCACTTAACTAATAACAAAATAACTGTTTGCATTGCCCTTATATACATTGATAAGCATCGATAATAATAATTTTATTTTGTATATGTGAGATAATGTCTGAATAATATATGCGGCTTCTTGCAGACAAAATAGTGAGCCTGTTGAATGACAACATCCTGTGTGGAAGACATTGACTGACATTAATCATAGTAATTTTATTTTGTTTGATATATGTCGATTAACTCCGAATCAGATGTGCCTTTTACTGTTTCACTTTTGTCAATTATCTGGTTTTAAAGTATAACCTTCGTGGAAGTGGAAGTCACTGGTTTTACCAAGTTTCAACACAATCGGTTGAAAAAGTACGGCAGCGCATAGGATACGAACAAAAAAAAATTCATTTCTATATAACAGACATGATAATTGTGTTAAGCCTATAACCTTCGCGCCGGTGCAAGTAATGAGTTGAACAATTGCATAGAAATCGTTGAATAAGGCGGCAACGTATACGGTACGAACAAACAAAAATTTATTTTTAAACAATAGATTTATTTATTGTTTTAAAATTGTAATGCTTGGTGTTCTTTGAGAATTGAAAAGGAAGAAACTTTTTTTTTTAAATCTTTCGTGATTCGTTTAATATTCGTTCAGAATTCTCAAGATTAATGTTGGGAAAATATGATTCAAATATTTTCTTATAAAATTGATTAAACACAGAAAACATATTTAGGCAATAAAGTCGTTGGTATAGCTGAATTAATAATTTTTTGAAAGTTAAGGTATGCAACTACGTTTAAAATGCTGGTATTCGACCACATTGGGGATTTTTTTAAAAAGTGTTATTTCTTGTAATTCAGACTTTTTTCTTTCCAAAACAGTTTGTTTTTTCTTAGAAAAGGAAGGTCTAACCTATTATCCAAAGGAATTTTAAGAAAATTTTATTTTTCAGCTAAAATTTGTCTTTAACTTCAATTTTAATTTTCATAAAAATTATCCACCATTAACATGATATCACAAAAACTAATAGAGGTATTTACATAAAAATTTCAGAGTATGTTTTAAATAGTATAGGCAATGAAATGAACCAAAAGTTTTATTGTTGGTGAAATATTTTTTCATTTATAGATGTTTTTAGAAAAATTAAGTTGCGAATTTATGGAAAAAATGCATATATATGTATATTTTTACCCGTAACTTCTTTGCATCTCAAAATGTTTCTTAGATTTTGGTTCATTTCATTCATCATTATATTCTAAAACTTGTGTAAGAAGAAAAATAGGATTGTTGCATTACAATTTTGTGTAGAATGTTAACCGTTTTGGTGAAATTTCACTAAAATTTACCACAAATTTTCCTATTTCTCAAAATATATTATATTCTCAAATAATTTTTTTTGTTTTTATAGTGTTTATAATTGATAATATATCTAAAAACCAAATTTAGTTGTTAAAAAATCAAATTTTTCAAAATTTTTTTCGAACGTAGTCGGTTACCTTAAAATGGGGCACAGTTTTTTGTACTCTAAGATTTCTGGGAGAAAATGCAAACTAATCAAACCTATAGGATTGATTCCCAAAAAACTTTCTCACATATTCTTTAATAAAACTATTACCTCGGAGAACGACTTACATAGCATTTACATACAATAACTTCGAAATATTAACACGTGAATTAAGCATCTTTGCTGAATCTGTTATGTCAGCTTTGCTAGTGAGTATCTTTACTGAATCTGTTGTGTCAGCTTGATGAGTTATTTGGTGGTTAATATAAGGTTAATAGATGCGGTAAGTAGATCTGAAAATATTTTTTATACATTAAACAGTTGTATTACATCTATAACCTTCGCTTAAGTGCAAGTAACATGTTTTGGAAGTTTTACGGAAGCGCATAAGGTACGAACAAACAAAAATTCCTTAATTCTTGGTTAATAGATGAAGTAAATAGATGCAAAAATATTTTTATATGTGTGACCGAAAGGGCGCCAAAATTTTAATTATGTCAGGATAGACAATTAAAATTAATAAATCATGCCAATTTAGTTAAAGATACATTTAATGACATTAAAGGACATGATTTACAAGGGGACAAAACTATTTAGGACAATAACATTTAACATATAAAATAATACTCGGGGATTACATCATGCTTTACGTTTGCTTCCAAGACATGGACTGATTGTTCATGGCAACGGCCGATAGAGGGCCGATGAAACAGTTACGGTTACATATGTTAGATATTTTAACTATTTCTGTAACCATCCCTTACGTAAGTAGTTGAAGTGTTATCGGAATCGGATGAACGGAACGGCAGCGCATAATAGACATACAGACAAACATTCATTTTTATTTATATAGATTTACACACAATAGTTATAAATTCAAAAAGAGAAGGAAGCGAGCGAATCCACTTCATCTCTCAGTGTAAACAACCATTTATGCGCAACTGCATTCATGTTTTGAATTTCTTCAAGAATCAAAGTGTGGCGATATTTTAATAAGCCAGTAACAGCCACTAGACACTAGTGATCGAATGGCTAAGTTACGCGACTTCAAACACAAACAACACAGGTTTGATCCTTGGCGGAATTCAGCCGACACATTGGTACAATTTTAACCATCACCACATTGGTGATCTCAGACGCTGAATATTCAAACAGCTGTCGTGGCGCCATCTACCGCAGCAAAAACGCAACCAACGCAAAAATCGTCTGACTCACTTAACGCAGCAGTAACATCTCTCTCCATCAGCAACGCAAAAGTCGTCAGATTCACTTGAGGCAACCAACACTCTCCTCGCTCGCCATAACACTTGGCGCTATAAATCGTTCGTCTTTCTAACTGCTCACTGGTAGGGGAGTATTGTGGTGATATCTTAATAAGGCAGTAACAGCCACTAGACATTAGCGATCGCTTTTGTCGAATGTCTAAGTTACACGACTTCAAACCCATATATCACAGGTTCGATACTTGGTGGTGTTCAACCTACACATTGGCACAACTCCAGCCAACACCATCGCCATAAGAATTTAAAAGTATAAATTTAAATCTGAAATTTTGGCTTTTGAGATAAAAATAATATATGTATAATAAATTATTGTAAAGGCAGTTTTAAGCAAATAGATCCACGCTCTGTATACATTTTCATCACACTCTTTCCTGATGAATGACGCAATAAGCAAACATACAATAGAAAAAGAAAAAATGATGACATAAATGGAAATGGAGAGTTCGCGCGCATCTAACAAGCTACAGAAAGGGAGTAGGCGAAGAATCACAAAATTTTGTAAAATTAGCAGAAGAATGTTTTTATGTCAGAATATGACACTATGAATTCATTGTACTTACAGTAAATTTTTAAGGCAATCAGGCATTCGAAGCTATTCCTCATCATACTAAAAGAAACAACTTTTTTCTCTAATTATACGCCTTAATTTTACTTGATAAAACCCATTATACAAAACTGTAAGCATATTTTTATTTTTACAACTAATAATTTAATTTAAAATATTTACAAAAATCAATCGAATGCCTGAAAACTTCTAAAATGGAATGTTTCATAAGCATTTTAAATAAATATATTCTCAATATTACAAAATACATCAATGTAATTTTTCTAATATCTCGCTTAGAAATAATGTGTCAGTATTTAGTTGTATATCTTTTGGTTTTTATTATGGTCTCTAAATGTCATGTAATCAATTCAACCAATTTTTGGTAGTATCTGAAAATATTTTGTTATAAGTGCTAAGTACATAAAAGCCTTGTTTATTTCATTTTCCAGCAGTACAACGATCCCAAACTGAATGCATGTAGCTTTATAATACGGTGAATTTCTCATTGTAAATAGCAGTTACATACACTACCCCATTTCGCTGACATCAATGGCTTGTAATAATTTTGTGCCAGATTCGAAACAGTGGTCCAAAAACACAAAATTATAAACAATATCCAATTAAAACAAATCTTTCAAGAATAATGGAACAAAATATCACCAGAGGATACCAAAAAATTAGCTGAATCGGCACCACGAAGTTTAGAAGAAGTTATAAAAGCCAAAAGAAACGCAATTAAACATTGATACTTTCTTTCTATGCGAGATATTACATAAATTTCATTGGTGTTTACTCATTTTTTGAGGCAAAAATCTGCTTATGTTTATTTTAAAAGCTTCAGAAATATTTCACTTTCGAAGTTTTTCGTTGATTGTTTTCTATTTTTACTTTAAATCGAACTATTTGTTATGTGTAAAAATAAAAACATGTTTACACCTCTCGGTAATGTGACATTAACACTAAAAATCGGATTTCTCAAGTAAAAGTAAGGTACGCTCTCAATAGTTGGAGCCACTATATATGATAATTGTAAAATTTTATTTTATTTGAGGGAAATATCAAAAATTGGTGTATTTTAATTTTAAATATCTATGTTTCTGTATCGTTTACTTTACTATGGCCTATACATCAGAAAACATCATGGAGTAGGCATGTTGCAGTTCCTTTTGTTTTTCTAATATCTGTTTTTTATTGAAAATGTATTCCAAGAAAATATTTTTAACGAAAATTAATATTTAGACACACACACGCATACACACAAAAAAGATTCTTAAAGAATTTCCATAAATTACATAAGTAATTATTCATTACATTACTACATTATTAATTAAATTATTGTTTGCGTTTTTATAAGATATTTTTAAGTTGAGAGGTTTAAATTAAATCGTCTAATGTACATGACAAATGGAAAGGTTCAGCATTCTTAGAAATGAATTTCTATGTAATGCTTCGGATAATGATAACAAAAACAAAGACTGAATTTTGAAATGGAGTTTCTTACATAATTAGATGATACATAAGTGTCTTTTCCCTTCTCTTTCAGAAGAAAAATAATTTTTGTCTAAATCATAATTCGAAAGTTGATCATGAATTTTAATAGAAAAATGATAGTTAACTGAAGCAATATTGGTGAAAGCAGATTATGCAAGTTCTGATTAAAATGTTTCTGCTGGAAATAAAATTAATGTTTTGATAAATTTTAACATAATTTATGAAAACTAATAATTTATCTTGAGATTTTTTTTAAAATTTTATTCAAAAGGATAAATACACTAATTCAAGTTGCTGCTACTAAACTGTGTGAATAATGTTGTGGAAATAGAGCGAAACCGAAGATAGCGTCCTCTAGTTTAAGCTTCAACATCTTCGGATCGGTCGCTACCTTGTTCGCAACTATGGCGCTGGTCGTCTGCTATTGTTCTCGCGTTACTGCTTAAAATAAACACGATGATGGAGGACGAACTTAAGTGTCCTTTGTGCAAACATTTTTTCAGCAATCCTGTCCTTTTACCATGTTATCATTCCCTTTGTCTGAACTGTGCTCTCCATGTGCAACAACCCGCTCAGCAAGTTAACCAACCAGCTCAAGAAGATGCCAATCATCTGAACGATATTCCTGGCGATTGTCCGGACGTTGATAAGTTGAGTCTGGTCAGTGAAACGGACAGTGGTGTTGTTTGTAACAGCAGACCAAATAGTTATGTGGGCACACCAAGTCAAGGAATACTTTTCCCCCCTTTACATAGCAGTGCTCTCTCTCTTGCCTGTCCTGTGTGCCATAAAACTGTGTATTTCGATGAAAATGGAGTACACAATCTTCCCAAGAACCGTGCCCTCCAGAACATCGTGGATAAATACGGAGAAAGTCGGAACTTAGCTGTCCAGTGTCAGTTGTGCGAAGAGGAACCACAAGAAGCTGCTGTCATGTGCCTGCAATGTGAAGTGTTTTATTGTAATGCTTGTCGCGACAACTGTCATCCCGCTCGGGGACCACTAGCCAAACATACTTTAGTCAGTCCACATGAAGGAAAGGCCTCCCTCAGGGCCAAAAACAAAAATAAAGAACCCAAATGCACTGATCATGTTGAGGAATCCCTTAGCATGTACTGTATGCTTTGTAAAGTCCCTGTTTGTGTTTTGTGTTTACAGGAGGGAAGACATTTGAGTCATGATGTTCAAGCTTTGGGATCCATGTGTAAAGCTCAAAAGGTATTGACTGTTTCATTTTAACAATAGTGTTTACATTAATTCATTTTTTAAAAATCCAATTCAAATAATTCTTTTAGTTTTTTACAACATTAGAACAGAGGTAAAATTTTTTAATCCTTGAAGATCTTGTTCTGTTTTTATCTGTTCTAATATTGTTCTTTTTCTTGGGAATTTTGGAAAAATTAAAAATGAGTGTCTAAATGTTGTAGTTGGTATTTTCTGATTTTTTAAAGGAGGCATTTTTGTAAGAGGGCATTTTTTAATGTTTTGTTTTGATTTGTCATTTATTTTTTGCATTGATATGTGTAAATTAAGTTATCACATCTATCTGATTCATTTTCAAACTTCAGGAATAGTGAAGTTCCTTCCTGTTTATTGACTATCATAATGGATTTTAAACATATATTTTTATAAAAGCATATATTTTTATTAATAATAATTGAAATCAAGATTGACATTTTTTTAATGTTTATTGGATAGATTAGACCTGTTTAATTATGGTTATATAGATTAATAATATATAAAATTGTATAATTTAATTTTTATTCGTCATAAATTTAAAGTTTTTTTTTTTTTTTTTGTATTTAAAGTTTTTGAGTGGAGAGTGGTCGATTCAAGATTTAAAATATTTTAGATAAATATGCAATGTGCTAATTTGGTTTTGTTTTTATATAATACTATGATGAATATTGTTAATTACTCCATATTTTGCTATAGTTATGTGCAATGGGAAGAAACTTTTTTAATTTCAAAATTTATAAGGTAATGCTGCTTTTATATTAATTTCAACATGTCATTTTTATTATTTCATATTCTTTATCTAATTGTATAGTTTTATTAACAATAATAAATTAATGTTGTAAAGAAATGTTTTTATTCTGCTTATAGCTGATATTGTTTATAATAATATCCTTGTGTTAGTTTACTTTTCCCATTTTTAAATTTATTTTTTTTATAAAAATAAAGCAGAATTTTCATAAACTTTTTTTATATTATTATTGATACAAACATTAATTTGTTAAGTGGCTAAGTCAGTTTTCACCTTCTTCATGTTTTGACCCCAAAATAGTTAAATCAATTTATTTGTTCATTTTTTAGCACTAACTGGATTGGGGTGTTCAACTCACTGACAAAAATTGTTTTACCTTCTTGAAAAGCTGATTTTTCCAAAATAAAATTTATTAGATAAAAAAAACCTACCTTATAGAAGGTTAAAGGGCATAAAACATTTACCAATCCATTTTAAATATAGAAATTTTAATATTATAATAGGATTTTTTTTAACATATATCTTTATGTTACATTTTTTAACATTTCAATAATTATATTTAAAAATATTTAAATATGAAGAGAAAAATGAAGATGCGTATTTATATAAGTTTTTGATACTGCTATTATTTATTCTTAATGCAACTTGTTTGTCCTTAAGGTATATTTTCTGCTTATTTGATTTATTCAGAGTACAGCAATCTTGATATTTTCTTTCATTTATTTTACTCTTTCTGTAAAACACAACATTGTATCTTTTATTTATTTATTGGATATTTTATATAAATCAGGTTTATCCTCGATGCTTTTATATTTAGCTTTTTAATCCCCAAGTTAAATAATTTAAGAATAAATGAAAACTTGAGTTTCGACACATTAAAATAGAAATGTACAGTTTATCCGAAATTTTAATATAAAAGTTTAGCAATCTTTACTAAACTTTTTTTTTTTTAAGTCCTTGTTTTTTACCATGAATACTTGTAGCAAACATATTTTTTAAACAATAATTATATTAAATTTTATATTTATATGAGTTTTATTCTGGGAAAAAATGTGTATTGTATTTTTATTTCTTTGGCTGAAAGTAGTATATTCTTTGTGTTAACTTTATTTCTTTTTACTATAAAAAAACTATCTGAAAATGAAATAAAAATTTCCAAATGATTCATCACATTTTTTATGATTCGAAATTGTTTTTTTTTTAATTTATTACATATTGATATATAAAATGCATCAGTATTCAAATTTCAGTATGTCATTTAGGAAAATGAAATACTTATTTTCTGATTCATATTCTTCTAAAGAATAAAGATTATAGAAATCTTTAAATATTATTCATGAAATATGAAATGTTTGAATGTAATGGATAATTTAATTTTTTTGCATGACATAGCATAACATAACAATATATATCTGTTTTAGATATAGCATAATTATTTCATTTTTATATCTGTGTATAACTGTTTATTTATACAGATATTTTGCTAGAAATATAGTTAACTTTATCAATATTATAAGTTTCTGAATCTGTACTTTTACTCAAATATCATTGCACGCCATTAATGCTTTAAAAAAAAAAGTGTGTTTGTAAATTTTTTCTTGCCATTTCTTTTTAGATTGGAAGTTATATAAGTTATTAACATAAGGCACCTTTGTTTCATTTGCAATCATAGTTATATTTGAAATATATAAATATATGAGTTTCAGTAGCAATAGTTAAAAAAAATTTGGGAAATGATTATAACAATGACAATCTATACTTTAAAAAAAATGTGACTTTTAAAGGAATTTCTTTAAATATAATTCTGTTCAGTGATTATCTTCATCATTCATTATAATCTATGATGCAAAAAAAAGTAATTATTTTATTTATAAGAGAATAACGAAAAAAAAATTACTAACCTGACATAAGGTTTGTGTTTATCTTGTGGTCTTGTTTTCTTTTTTGGTCCTGGGTTTACTTGGTAATTTTTTGGATTATTCCAAGTTTCTTTCTACATAATGTAACCATCTCGCTGATATTTTGTTTATGGATAAAACCAAGAGGCTATGAAAATTAACAAGTGCCTATCCTATTACTAATTATGTAATTTTATTATTATTCTGTTTAGCAGCAAAAATAAATAAAGTAAAGAAAAACAAAAATCTGAAGTTCTCAAATTTTTTTTTCATTATTTATGTATGAAATGCCTATTATGTAGATGTTTTCCATGTTTATTTAGACTGAACTCTCTCAAAATCTTCAAATTTTATCTGAGAAAGCTAAAGGGACTACAGAATTTATTCAGAGGCTGAAGTTGATGTCTGATAAAGCATCTGTAAGTATTTGTTTACCTTGGTATTATTCTTTAAATATTTTTCCTGCTACAGTTTGATTGCACATTATAATTTTTTTTATCTTAGTAAAAGAAGACATAATTTTGAATTTCTCATATGTATATTCCTAAAACATATATTTATAGACATATGTAGATTTATCACACTTATATACTTATTAGCACACAGATGCTATTTTGCTTACAGTTCTTCATCTGAAATTTTATTTTATGCTTGAAAGAATAAATCAAAAAATAAGAATCAAGCTAAGAAAAGTAAAAGTTAGAACATATAAAATTGGTGAAGATATTTACAATTTAAATTATGAAATTTTCATGGCTTAAGAAAGGGTTCTTACTAAAATATTCTCTCAATAATCTCAGTTTTTCATCCTCCTCTAAGGGAATTTTTTAGATTTTTTTAATAATTATTTTTTACTCTTTTTCTTACTTTGATTTTATTTTGCCTTTACTTAACTTGGAAAGCTAAGTAATACCAGATAGTGTATTAGAGAATACATTTTTCAATTTCCAAAAATAAAAGCTATTCAAGTCTAGAAAAGTTGATAATTTTAACTGCAGTTATCTTGGATAATATATAATATAAAATAACCAACATAAGCATGAAGAAATGACAACCTATTTTCGAAACAAACCAAAATTAAAATTAGTTTGGGAAACAAAACTAAATTTTGGTATGGAAACTAAAAATTATTTTGGAATCAAATTTAAAAAAAGTAAGAAAAAGTATCGTAATTTGTGAGCTCAAATGCAGCTACTACTGAAATACAAATAATCAAGATCAATTGATAATAAAAGCCAAGTTAAAAAGAAATACTATTACTACTAATACATATATATTCTATGAATTTTTAAATATCAACCTTTTTGCATTCTTTTTGTTTTATTTATTCAAACTTTTAGTATTAAACAATTTACAAGGAAATCTTGTTTTTGAAATAATTAGAATTTTTTAATTTTATTATTTACTATTCACATAAATTATTATTATTATTTTAATATGAAAGATTTTAAAATGTCTGTCAGGAATAAAGTTATAGTTCCTGTACAAGTCTTGAATACATATTTTCAGCTAAACATCATGTTTATATTAATAAGTAATTGTCATTAAAAAAATTTCATTGGAGATTTTTTCAAATTTTCTGAGAATAGAAAAAATTTGATTTTATGAGTATGAATGTTTATTTGGTTATTATGTTACTTGTTTTGTTATATTTGGCTATTTATGTTACATTAATGAATTGAAAAGTTTAAATTTTAAAAAAAAGTTACTTGTACTATCATTTCACCTTTCAATTTTAAAGGCTAAGAAACATTTTTCATATTAAAACTATCTGTATATTTTTTGCTCTAATTGTAAATAATATTTACTAAAATTTTATCAAACTTTAGTTAGAATATTCTCTCATCAATACTTCAAATGAGAATTTATTTGGTTTATTAAATTATTCTTTTTTATTAATTTTTACTTGATTTTATTAAAGATTGTTTTATATTTTATTATATATGATAAATAAATAAATATTTATGCTGCAGTACATCTTTTCTATCATTTATAATTTTGAAAATCTTGCAAAGCTTCCATTATTAGTTATTAGATTCTGCTTTTTTCTACTTTCTATTGGTATTAATGACATTTTTCTTTGAATATTTAGAATAGGAACTTATACATAATCATCTGTATCTTATTCCGAGATGTATTATACTTATTTTTTCATAACAATTATAACTTTTTTGAATTTGTTTTATTTGTGAACATAAATATATTTTTTAAACTGAATCAATAATGTCATATTTGAATTTCAGGAAAATTGTTTACAATTGGAGAACAATATAGAAAGAGAATGTGAATTGCTTATTGAGTTAATCAATGTCAGAAAGCAGCAGCTTATTGAATTTATACGAAAAGAAAGAGACTATAAAATGAAATCTTTGAAAGAGCAAGTAACTGTGTGTACCAGTAAACTTCAGCAAACCACAGGATTGCTTCAATTTTGTATTGAAGCATTGAAAGAAACTGATCCAACTACATTTCTTCAAGTAAGTTTTCAAAATCCTAGTTTTTATTTTGCATATTGAAATCAGGGAAGGACAAAATTTTGAAATAAGCTTCTTATGATATATATATATATATAATATTAATTTAAAATGTGATGATGCTGAGGGAGGAATCCAATTATTTCCATTCTTTCCAATGAGCAGTAGAGATTACAGAAATGAAGGAAGTATTGTTAATTTTTCAATAAATATGTATATTTTGATTAATTTGTTAAGTTACCAGAATGATTATCCATTATTCATATGCCTGGCACTGATAGTTTTGAATGTCAGGCATATAAAGGATTTAAAGTGAAAGGTTTGAACATATCAATTTGACTAAATCGAAGTTTGCTTTGGCAATAATTTATGATTTTCAAGAATCTGATAAAAGTTATATCATTAGAAGTGCATTTCTAAATCTGAAACATTTTTTGCATATCTTGTTAAATGCCAAATTACTCCAATTTTGAAGTATTGAATAAATATATGTGGTATTCTTTGAAGTAAAAAAATATTTTTATTGAAAATTAATATTCATTTTATTGAAAATTAATATGTTTACAATCAAATGTCAAAACACCCCTATGTTTCTGTTTACCTTAGACTCTGGAGTAACTGGGAAAAGACTAAGTTAATCATTTTGTTACTGTAACTGAGATTTGTTAATTAAAATATTTTCGGAAAAAAAAAGACATTGTTTAATAAACCTTCTAGAACAAGCTTTTGCTTAATTATTATGTGATAATTGTAGTGCCGTTTTTTGCCTAAGTACTAAGTCTACTATAGTAATTTCTAATTATTCCTACTTCTTTTATTTTATAAGATTAACACCTTAGAGTTAGTTCGCTTACTAAATTAATGCTTTTATTATGGTAGGTAGGATTTTTTGTTGCTGTAGGGCTTGTTGTTTACATCAGTAAAATCAGTACAAAATTTGCTAAGTATAAAATGAAATATACATACTAATGCGTGTTTATAACTAAATAATAAATTTTATTTGTCAAGGTAAATTTACAAATTAGGAGATAAAAAAAACTTCTTTTGAAAACACTTTTTATTAGTGAATAGAAAGAATTAAAAAATAAAATGTGTTTCGTTAAAATTATTTTCTATTTTTATATTTCACTTTAAAAGGAATTATTAGAAATATGGAAGAAATCAGAATTAATTTTTCTCAATCACAATTATGTGATACCAACACATTTGGGACAAATTTGAATAAATGGATAAATTCAGTAACATTTTTTAGAAATTTTTAAAATATCACAATATTGAGCAATCACTCGGGTAAAAAATTTCAAAATTCTAGCATGTCCTGGAGTGAGTGAGAATTAGATTGCAAAATTTCTTGTTTGCAAGCATAAATCAAGTTAGTTAATCATTAATAGTTGTAAGTCACCTTTTATTTGACAACAGTGCTTTGTCAAATATATATCATGTTGATAAATATTACATAAAATCCTGTAAAAATGAGTTATGTTAGTAAAATATTTTAAACTATTGAAATAATTATACATAATTAAAGCAATAACAATATCACTTACTATAGTTAAAACTACTGTTAGTTTTATTAACTTTTTAAAACATTTATCTTCATTGCTAAACAGTTTAATTTGAAATTCTTTCAGATTGGTTCATCATTAATTCATAGAGTGTCTAATATGGATTTGACTTGGGCTCAGGAAATTCCTAGTTCCCCCTGGGCCTCTGATGAATTTGATCTATCTCTAGATCACCAGTCGGTTATTCATTCAATTGAAAGTATGACATTTCTTCAGATGAAGCGTAAGTATGAGTATTATTTCTAAAGACAATTAATTAGTTTTTTTTTATTTTAATATATAAAAACATTTTTAAACTCTTTAAGTTTTTAAATCTGTTCCCTTAAGTTGCGGAAATTGCATTAGAAAGAATATAATTTGCATAGAAAATAGAAGGGACGCAGATTTAATTCTGGTCATCAAATAAATTTTTGCTTGTTATAAATGAGAATTTTATGATAATTTATGTACATATTTCTGATAACTAAAGTGTTTATTTGAATCATTGATGTCTGTTAACACGATGCAGCAGACAAAATATTTAAAAGTCATTATTTTTTATCTGAAACCTATGGCAACCAGTTGGTACTTTGGGACTTATAGTTATTAATTGTTATCCAAAAAGTTATTGAAACACAAAAAGAAATAAAGTATTTATTATTTGATCCTAATGACTCCGTCTTCAAAATATTTTTAAATTTTTATAAAAGTTTAATTGATACTACTTTAGAAGTCTTTTCTCCATTCTTTTTTTCCCTTTGCTTTTCTGTAAGTTTTTATTTATGTCTTTATGCATCCAATTATATCATAGAAAGAGCAGTGATGTTTAAAAATAATGCAGTTTAAAAATTAGTTCTGAAATTGAACCATAATTGTAAATACTACAAAATTTAAGAATATTTTCTAAAAACATGAAATTTTCTTTAAAAAATTAACTAAATCTTTATATTTTGATTGTCTGCAACAAATAATAATAATTTTTAAAAGCCTAGGAGAAATATTAGCTTCACCAAATTTTGGAAATTATGATGAAAAAACACCAAAATTTTGCTTAAATTTAAATTAATTAGAATTTTTAAAAAATGCTTTAAATTGCTCATTTTTATCTTCCAGAATATGTTTTTGCTAAGTTTGGTAGCTTTAACTTGTAGCATTACATTTGGAACTTTACTTATGTACATAGACATTTATATTGTGTAAAATCAATTATGAAGTTTGAGCTATATGCATATATAACAGAGCTTTCTGTTAAATGTTTTATTTTTTGGCTTTTCGTTTAAAGAACTCGTTTGTATAAGAAATCTGGTTCTTCAGCAATCTTTTTCATGCATAATTATTATCTTATATCTTTTTGTAGTGTGTTTCTTGTAAAATACTATTTATTAAATTTTAGTGAATATTTTTCATTGAAATATTGTTTGTAAAAATAATACAATACATCCAAGATTCTTTTTGAGTAATATTTTTTTTTCTTTTATGCATTTATTTTAATAATTCTAAAAATGTAGAAATACAGAGTTAATTTTTTAATGTACTATTTTGGGTCATTACAAAGTATCTTTAATGTTTTAAAATCGTTTTTGGATAAAAATTTTATTAAAATTTACAATAATAAAATATTTAATTTTTTTTTCTTCATAGTCTATGGAATGAAACAGACATGGCATATTTCCATGGAAATGCAAATTTCAGCATTTTTGGAGTTAAATTTTATTATTTTTGAGATTAATTTTCTTTAATGCAAATGTCCCACGATATTTTTAATATTGCTAGCACTTTTCGTATAAGTTATTCATTTTATTGTTTGAATTATCATACTTATTTTACTTCTTGTCATTTCTGTTTGACACAATTAAACTTTTTTTTCAAGGCATGATGTATTATATCTAAATAATGCATTTATCAGAAAGTTTTGTTACTGAATTGTTCTTTTCTTTAGTTGAATTGGTTTCATACATATTATGTATCTGTATTTTTTTTAGCAAAATTTACAATCATATAATATATGTTAAATGTTTGAAAAAATATGTTAATGATTAAACAATGAATTTTGTTATTTCAGCTCCAGGTGCACCTATAATAATTCCTGAAGAGTGTACATCTGAAAATAACAGCATAACCATTGCATGGCAGCCCCATCCTTCGAGCTTTGTTGAAGGCTATATATTAGAGTTGGACGATGGAAATAATGGAGCTTTTAGGGTAATTGTTTATTTAACTTTGTTTTGTCTTTTTAAAATTGAAGTTTGGCTTTTTTTCTTCTCTCTCTCTTTTATTAGTATCCTAGGGTTCTGGTAAGTTTTTTTTGTTTAGCTTCATA
>JAPMOQ010044448.1:657692-674442 GCA_026543055.1 Argiope trifasciata
ATATATATATATATATATATATATATATATATATATATATAATTTCCCTCTTGTTTTAAATTACTCTAGAAGATTAAGGCATTTTTTCCCTACATATAGAGTTCATTATAATTTTTAAATTATTTTTATGATTTCGGATCCTTTTGACCGTAATCAACTATATATTTTTTTTATTTATTTAAGTGCTTTAGCAATAATTAATATTATGGTTGTGTTAGAAAATAATCTTATCAATTATTAAAAATATATAGCTTTAATTAGTTCATAATACTCTTTTTTAACTTTTTGTGTCTAATATGTATATTTGCTTTGTAATTATCTACATAATAAAAATTTTGGTATTGCTTAAAATAAATAATTTTAATATTCAACAAAGTAATTTAAATTTTAACAAATAATTATGACTCTCCAATTAAAGCAGTATTATACCGAAAGATCTTAAAATTCACTAATTAATAATACTTTTAAAACTTAAAATGGACTCTTTTAAATAGTTGAAAGTTATGAGTCAGTTGCACTATGGAGGATTTTAAAATTCTGTTATGCAAAAATAGAATTCATTTCACAAATCTTCTGATATAGTGAAAAAATTCTTAGCTAACTATTAACTGCATTCTTGCAATCTCTTTTGATAGGAAGTGTATTGTGGGAAAGAAACAATTTGCACTGTAGATGGTTTGCACTTCAATTGCTTTTATAATGCTCGTGTTAAAGCATATAACAGCACGGGTGAAGGCCCATATAGTGAACCTATTTCATTACAGACAGCTGAAGGTAACATTTTTTCCTTTTATTCTGTATACAAATGGCTCTCTTTGTATTTATTTATTTCTACTATTTGTATAAATTTTATTTCATTTAAAATGAAAGTATCCTTTGTAAATATCTTTGAAGTAATATTTGACAGGGAAAATTGAGGTGTCTGGTTTGTTGCAACCTCCCATTTTGTAGGAAGCCTTTATTTTTAGTCCATCTATACTATATATATAAGTATTGCATTGCAAAAAGTTTTGCTTTTATTTGAATTTTTTTATACACTTTTGATATAATTTCTCATTCGATTTCAACTGGTATTTGATATGCTACTTGTTTCAGGCGACCAGCTGGCTCACCCAGAATACTGGCTGTATTTAATTTCAGATAGGTCATTTAAATATGACTTTATGCCCATGATTCCACCAAATTGTCTGTTAATAAGGCTGTATTAATGAAATTCTATTTGCATTGTGCAAGGTCCTTTCTAATAAACACAGTCCCCTACATAATGCTATTAAAATTTTAAGATCCAGTTTATATTTCTTCTAACTTTTATGATATTATGTCTTTATATTTCTATTTGTTTTGTAAACTACACAGGTATTAAACAGACTCATTCTGTTTAAACTTTCAGCAATGGAAGAAAATTTCTGATGAAATAGTGAAAGTAGTTTGAATTGTCAAGAAAAGTATTGTTAAAATTCAAGCAAAAAAAGGTTTTTATAAAAATTTCAAGGATTTAGTAAAAATTTGTAACTAATTAAGCTGTTATTACTTAAAAGACACTTAAAAAAATTTGAAATTATGTAAAGTTTACTGTTGTGCAGTAATATTTTTAAAAATTAACTTGGAAAAACACTGGAATTCAGCTTATTGTTAATTAATTAAAATTTGAAATAAATCTCCAAAGTGCATATTTCCATCCTGAAAGGTAATATGTATCAATTTTGGTTGCTAAGTTTATGTAGAGCACCAAAACTTACCTACTTTTATTATTATTGGAAATTTCTTGCCAGAGCTTTTCCGAGACCTAAAGACAAATTCGTTATTTGTTCAAAAAATTAAGTTTCATGTACAATAATTATAACTTTTGTTTATCGTGGTTGTTAATAAAAGTTAACATGCATCTGCCTTTTGATGCTATTTAAAGTGGACTTACCTCGAATTTACCACATATAAAGTGTAAAGAATGAGAATATTTGTTTCGCTACTAGTTCATCAAGAACCGATTTAAATTAATTTTAAGAAATAAACAATTATTATTTTTTAATTATTATTTTCTGATTAACATTCTAACAAAAAAAAATTTTACTATATAAAATTTGAAACATTTACCTTTTTTTTAAATATAAACAAACAGAGTTTGATAATTAAAAAAAATTATTTCTATTCATTTTTCATTGTTAAAATAACATTGAAACCATTATCATTTTTATAAATATTTAATTGTGTTTTTATCTTCCTTAATATAAAACTAAAAGATAGAGAATCTATTAATTTTTTTTACCAAAGATTGCAGAAAAAATTAATAGACTTTCTATTGGTTTCTATAAAATTCATGACTTATCAAAATCATATTGAATTTTTGCCTTTTTTAAAAATAAAAACAGGAAATGCTGTACAGCATTTTAATTTTTGAAAGGATTGTAATGTATTGTACATGAAGTCAAGAAGTACATTTTACAGCACTTTGGAAGTGTTCTCCAAGATAGTAGAAACTGTTAATAGATTTCATGCAATTTTACTTAAACGAGTTTTCAGTAGAAACAAAACAGAACTGTTTTCTGGCTCTTAAAAAACATCACAAATGATGATCAAATATTGTAATAAATATCCATTATAAAATGGTATTAATATTATTTTTTGAAGGATCATGGCTATCAAGTTTTACATAAGATATTTAATTGAAACTGAGTCCAACCACTATTGAACCTTTGCTAATCAACTATGAGCTAGAAGGTCTCCAAAGGCAGCTGGTTTTTAAATAAAACTTCCAACTTATAATTTTATGTTAAGATCTTGATTATAATTAAATTGCTAATTAAGTTTATTTTGAAAAAACTAATATTTACATAATGATGCAAAAGTATCATTTTGAATGAAGTACCATATGTGCTGATTACCATTTGTATTTTACAGTTGCCTGGTTTACATTTGATCCAATTACAGCACATCCAGAAATAGTTTTAAGCAATGAAAACCTTACTGTGACATGTGATAGTTTTGAACATCGTGTTGTATTAGGAAGTATAGGATTTTCCAGAGGTGTACATTATTGGGAAGTAACTATTGTAAAGTATGATAACAATGCAGATCCTGCATTTGGCATTGCACGTTTTGATGTTGTTAAAGATCTTATGCTAGGTAAATATTTTGTTTGTTTGTTCATTAATTTATTTTATTTTATATATTAAATCTTGGCCTTCTTAATTTGTGAATTATGATCCCACAGGGGTTCTTCATTTTGGGGATTTTAAAATTCTCATTATGCTGTTTTTTGGATTTTTTTTTTTTTTCAATTATACTAAGCTAAAATAATTTTTTAAAAAAAAATCACAATGAAGAATTCAGTAAAATTTGCTAGTTCACATTTTAAGCTGAAAATTTTATATTATTTTAGTTTTTTAATTCATTTTTATTAATAGTTCACAAATACTAAGACTAGTATTTTTATACAGTATTGGACTTTTTTTTTTTTTTTTTACTAATTCTTCAAAAATGCATGTTGCAAGCCTTTTTTATAAGCCAATTAGGTATATATCTAAGTTTTCAATAATGTTGGTAGCTAAATAACATAACCATTTGTAATAAAAAACTTTTCTTGGCTATTAAAAAACAGTTCTATGAATTTCTAACTTTATTTTAGAAGGAAAAATGAGAATATATATTTTTTAGATTTTAAAGCATTAAAATGAGCTGTTATATTCAGTGCACAATTATGCATTTAATTCTTTTCTGAGTGCAAAAGATTAAAATAGCGATACTGCTTTCTCAACTTTCTAAAATTAATTTGGGGAATTTTGGGACAGACATATAAAATGGGGAGAATGACTAATTGGGGGAAGCGAAATCAGTTTTTCATTTCTCCAATGAAGTTATGCCGTATTTTTTTTTTATATCAATTTGTGATAACTAATGGATGTCAAAATTTTCGATATATAAATTATGAGTTATGGCATACAAATTGTAATGAGTTGATGTAATTATGGATAATTCCTTAGCTGAATTTATGTTTTTATTCCAGTGATTAGCAAAATTATGGTTGCTTTTTTATAGGAAAAGATGACAAAGGTTGGAGTATGTATATAGACCACCAGCGATCATGGTTTTTACATGCAGACTCCCATGAGAATCGAACCGAAGGTGGTATTGAAACTGGATCTGTCATTGGCATCTTATTAGATCTCGAGCAACATCAACTGAGTTTCTTTGTGAATGACGAGCGCCAGGGACCAATAGCCTTCACAGATCTTCATGGTGTTTTTTTTCCAGCATTTAGTGTTAATCGTAATGTCCAAATCACTATTCAAACTGCATTAGAACCCCCACATGGGGCTGGATTAGATATCGGATCTTGTAAAGACAGTTTATCCCAATTATCTCTATCGACTACTCTGTCGCCTACCCATAAATTGCAAATGTAGAGAAATCAATATTCACAAGCTATTGTCAAGTGTCCTTTTTTAGTCGGTGTTGAAAATGAAAATTCACTGTCATATTCACAAGTAGGGGAATGGGAAATTTGAACTTTCTTTTTATATTAATGTAGAGCTTTAGTAGGGGGAATTTAATAATAGGTGCTCTTATATTGTGTGCTTTACTCCAGTTGAAAGTCCCACACATTTTGTAATTTCTGAATTGAAATGCAATATTTTATACCTTCATTATTATTTCACTTATTGACTTCTTCATTCTGTATCTTAAATCTGTGCATTCCAGTCAGTGGCGTATATTTAGGGATAAGATGATATTGGAATACTTGTAAAAATAGAATTCCAGTACCATCATATGCAATGCAATTCATATAATTTTGAAATGTAACTAATCGTCAATTGTTATGAAAGTAATATTTTTCCCCTCTGTCTGCTTTGTAATTACCTTGTTTCAAGTACTATATCAATACTCCATATTATAAGGCCTTGTTTACAAGTAGTTATAACTATTTAATAAACAATGATAAGATTTTCATGGGAAAGATATTTTATAATTGCTTTTGTAATAATGGTTTCACTCTAGGTACAAAATGTAACATTGTGGTTAATTAAACTGTATTAAAATTTTATAGTTTTATGGACCTGACAAAAATATTTATGTTCTCATTTTATCTTGGTAATTTTCTTTTTGTTTCTGTCTCAATTTTAAAAAGGCTTTTTTATTAATTGCTCCCCTTCTAAGAAAAAAAAGACCTTTATTTTTAATTATTTCTCTTAAAATCCAGCATATGCCACTGACTCTTTCTAAATTATATTTCTGTATTTGAAATTTGTATGTTTTTATTTCAAACTGCTTGCTTTAAAGGCTAACAGATTTTTAAAAAAATTAATTAACATATTAATGATGATCTGAATATCAATTAAAAATGTAATTAATCATTTTTTCTGTTCACTTAATGGGGATTCTTAACTCTCTATCTTGTTTTTATACATGCTGAGTGCAAAAAATTGTTTTATTTTATGTTTTTAATGTACAACCAAGAGTTGTTTGTTAAATTTTTATTGCTTTATCATTCAGCTTCAACCATGAATAGAGTGATAATGTGCTTATTTTCCTTGACAAAACTTTGTTTTGGTAGAAATGTACGATTGAATATGGTTTTCCTTAAGTTAAATAACATTGTTTACAATGTTGTGTCAGTCATTGAGTTATTTTGGGGCCACTTATACTGTATACATTTTAGAAGTAGAGCAAGTTTTTGGAATTATATACATTTTCCGTTTGGTTCTTTTACTATACTTCCTTGAAGTATATTGAGCTAATTAATTTTATTTCTATTTTCATTGAGCTAATTTATCTACCCTATTATTGTGTTCTAAAATACAAAAGTAATTGTCTATTGAAAAAAATGATTAATTTTATTGTGAAATAATTTTTATCACTTTTTTCATATCAAAAGAAATTTAAAGTAGTATAATATTTCTGGCAGATCTTAATTTTTGAAAATGATGAATCAAATATTAATGAATAAAAATTTTTCATTTCTTAATGTAAAACTGAACTTCATGTTTTCTAGAGTTCAATGGAAATTTTCAGAATATCTTTTTATATAAGGTATTTAATGATCGTAAACTTAAAAAAAAAGTTTTAAACAAATCTTTTGATTTTTTAAAAACCATTTCTATTTTCAGAATAATTATTTCTGAATAAATTTATTTTTCATCATCATTAATTGGTACTTCATTCATCATATTTATGATTGTTTCAGATTAAATTTTTTTTTTTTTTTTTTTTGTCTTAAAAAGGGAGAGTACACGATATATATTCAGTTTATATAATTATATAGATATTGAGTTAAGAATCATCCCCAATATATTTGTAGTAATGTCTGTTTTATGAGAGAAGAATACATAATCTTTTATCAATTTTTACCCTTTTTTCCATATAGTTTTTCAGATTAGAAACATTCAATATTGCAGTTGTGTTCTTTGTTTCTAATGCACATCACTGCCAAATTAGTATGAAACATATCTTTAGAAAATTTATATACATTATATAAATCTAGATCAAATTCTGCAAGAATAGTTAATGAGATTTTTTTATGTTTGTGTTAGATTTTTCTAAAAAGTATTTTTTTCTTTGAAAAATTCTAAGAAAATTCTAGCATGTTTCTTTTAGCTTAAAATCTGGTTTTCTTTCCTTTCTCTTTTTCTATCCCCATAATATAAAGTATTCTGATAAGCTATATATTTTATATTTTTTAAGTCTTCTTTTGTAAAGTTATTTTTTCCATGAATGAATAAGTATATTTATACCTAAATATTCATTCATCCATCACCAGTTTACGTAATCTATTTTGTAATTAATTAATAGAAATATTTATCCGTTTATTTTTTTACAGGTTTAGTTTCAGTAACAAAATATTTTTTTTCTAAAATTGCTTGTACCAAAAACTTATTTATCAGATTTATTAAAAAAGTTTTATAATAAACGAATTCTTCAACTTTTAAAAAAGAGTAAATGAAATTTGAGAAATGATGGAATGTGAGGGGATAATTTTTTTTTCTTCCATGCATTAAAAGTAACATTTCTTTGCACTTTTTTTTGCTTTAATAATAGAATAATTTTAATTTATTTTTAATGTGCAAAATTAACTAACATAAATTTTCTTTCAAAAGAATGAAATAGATTTATACTGTATGTAATTAGAACTCACAACGCCACTATAGTTACAACTCTAAACATTCATATTTTATATCATTCATTTAGAAGATAAACTTTTTTTTTTCATTTATTATTTCTGAATTTTTTTATGAAAAATGTATTGTATGTATTAAAATTTTTGAAAGTGAAATTAGATTTAAAAAAATATATTATTTATATATTTTATTAGAAAACAAAAAGTAAATCATTCTTCTATGATGAAAGTTTATCAAAAATTGTCTATTTAAAACTGTTGCTTTTAAGAACATTCCTAATCAGATAATTTATCTATGCACAATTTTGTATAAAGACTTTCCTTTAACCATGCCACACCTTTCATTTCTATTTCTGCATTTTAGTAGTTTTTTCTTTTACATATTTTCTGTTTGACTCGAAACAAACATATCAACTATGCATTTATTTTTTAAAAAATTATACTAAAAGGATTACCTTGACTCTTTCTTTTAGATTATCATTCAAATATTTACAGTATTCATACATATAGAATTTTTTTTAAAAAAATATATTGTAATAAAATAGTGTTTTATTTAAGATAAAACAATTTCCAAGCCAAAATTTTTTTAGACATATTTCAAGTTTATAACTTTTGATCAGTGGCAATGCAAGATAAGAAGAGCTAAGCAAGTTTCATTCCATTAAAAGGTTATAGAAACTTGTCACAAAATTAAAGAACTTTCGTATCAAATATATAAATTGCCATCAACTACATTAAATTATTTGGTTTAATTTGATTTTAAATTCAGTTTTAGAACTAAAAGAACGTAATTTTAGAATACATTCTCTTTTTGAAACTTTATCAGTTGATGGCTTTTCAGATCTTCAAACTACATCAGAGGAATAATGGAATTGATAACTTTAATGTATACTAGATCCATGTGTTCCTGGGTTAATCTTTGATAAAATCGGTTCTACATATGTGATTCACCTACACCAAGGTATTTTTAAGGGTTCAAATAATATTTAGGATTTCGGCTATTCAGTATTGCATGATAGATTTTCTTTTACTTACTTGAGTTGTCACTGATTATGAAATTTTTTAGTTCAGCTCATTCCTCTAGATCACTTCAAAGTTTGGAAAGATTTGAATTCTTTTTCATTTCTTTTCTTTGTATTTGCAGTAAGTAGTATTTTCAGCAAATAACCCCCCCCCCTTTTTTTTTACATTTTATGTTTGTAAATGAGTAATAACAATTTTGATCTCATTTTCAGTATATGAAATTTAATATTGGTGTATGAAGACAGCATTTATGCATGTTATCTTTAAAAGTTCCTTTATGAGGTATTAGTAGGCTTAGCTTATTATGTGTTCATTTTGATATTTTTAATGTTTTTGCATTTATTGGCTGTAATTTCACTGTGCAATACTACATGCATACCTGTGCCCTTTTTTTTTTTTTTTTTTTTTTTTTTCCCCTTTTCTTTTAACTTCTCAAACTTGTTTTTTTTTTTGGGGTTTTCTCTTTTTTTTTTTTTTTTTTTTTTTTTTTTTTTTTGAAATGGTATGAAGAATGTAAAACTTCATGAGTAAATAATTTATGCCAGTATGAGTGCCTGGATTTTTAAAAAAAAATAAGGGCTGGGATTCTGTATTATCTATATTATTAAAAATGTTTTTTTAAACAAACATCATTATTTTTCTTATAATTACTTTTGTATTTATTTTGCTGCCAAATAAATATACATAGTAAATTTTTTTGATATTTACCCATACCTGCCTTCTCTGCATTCTTATCAATTTAATTTTTGTGAGCCTGTGTAGAACTTATGAGTTTTATGTGTATTTATGTTGATAATTTACCATTCAATTTATTTTCTTTTTATCTAATGCATATTAAATTCTCCTGAATTTGAATTATTTATCAACAAATTTGATATTATTGCTTTCAAACATCAAGCTATTGGTTTGAAAAAAATACATTTTACTGCATTTTTAGTTTTAGCAAGTCTTAACCTAATTAAAGACATATTTTTAGTGTTTGACCACGAAACTCTTTTAACTTTATTTTGAAAATTGATTGTAATTGTACACAATATATAATTGAAAATCTTGTTATTAATAAGAAAATATATTCTTTAAAACACTTAAAAAAATTGGGGGTGGGGGGGTTGAATATTATTTATTATGTTGCTATCATTATAGAATATGGAATGATAGATAACTTGACAGTTATTTGATTATAGAACTAATAATATTAAATATATAAATGCAAGTTAAATTATTTGTGTGAAAGTTTTGTATAAAATAATAATGTTTGTTTATAATATAAAACTTAGTTTAAAAAATATAATTTTGTTGCTAATTTAAAAAATATTGAGGAGTAATACTGAAACTTTTTAATAACAAATAATTTATTATTTCAATTTTACTGTTCCTTGGCATTTTCATGGTCTATTTTCTTGGTAGAGCAGATATCATATTTTTGTTATTTCAAACTTAATTCGTATTAAGAAAGGATAATCAATGCATACACATGTAAGTATATGTATCATTTTTGGAAGTTCTCAATATTCTCATCTATTTAAGCTATTTCTTCTCTATCAGTTTTTTATTCGAAGAATTTTTGGAACCATACAACATTTTTTAAATCAAATTTTGAAGTAAAGCCATGATATATATATATATATACTCCTATTTACCCAGTTTCCTTGAAAAATAAATTTTTATGAAAAGAAATCTCATAGTTATCTTTTTTTAATATGTTAACTGATTACCCCACAAAGAAACTGTTAGATTTGTTTCAGAACACTTTTGATAACTACATGATAAAGATAGTTTATAACTTAGTTTCTTAGAATTAACTTATCAATAATTTGAATCTAATTGAAAATCAACATGTTTAAGATTCAGTAAAATATATGTAAAAATGCTTAGTTATCTCACCATAACTCTGGATCTTTTTCTTTTTTTTTTGCTTGTTTATAAAAATATAAAATTATTTAAATATGTGACTGAATTATGCTACAATTTTAAATATATATAATATGAATGCATTGTTTTGATTTTATAATTAAAACTTCGAAACATATTTTTAAAATTCATATTTAATAATCTGAATCAGAATAGAATGCAAAATATGTTATTGTATGGAATGCATATCATATAAATCTAATTGTATATTTTGAATGGCATTGAAAATTATTGTGAATTTTTAATTTGATTTTTTTTCCTTGTTTTATTGAGTATGGTGTAGATAGTATTTGTAAATTCATCAAAAAGATCAAATTCTGCAAAATTTTGTTTTAAAAGAGCAGTGAAAGAAATTCAGTATTTAACATTGTTATCCAGATATTTTGGAACATCTATAAAATATATTTTAAAAACAAAATTATCTTTATTAAATCTTTTATCAATTTTTATTTTTGCTTCTGTGTTGTTTCTATAATATTTAGACATTTTTAGTGATTTTTGTCCAGTTTTATTTAATTTATAAGCAGCTTGTTTTGTTTAAAAAAATTTATTGTTTTAATTTACTTTTTGTATTTATGTTTAGTCTTTCATTTGATATTTTGATTTATAAAAATTTTACAATTGGTTTGTATATATTATGTTGCTTTTTATAAGACATATATATGGTAATGTACTATTTTTCTTGTGTCGTGTGTGTGTGAAATTGGTTTTTTGCTGAATGTTAATAAAAAAGACTTGCCTGAAATGGGTAACAAAATTAACACCTTTTTCTTTTTAAACTATTATCCAGACCAGAAACCATTATCCAGATTAAACCAGATATTGTGACATATTTTAGTTATTTTGAAAAAAAGAGTAATAAAGACATAAAAAAGAAGAAATGAAATAAAATCTTCCTGTAAATTATAATATCTATGGTAAAAATAAATAAGCATTAGGGTAGAAAATGATATTACCAATGGAATACTTTTGAGGCAGTCTAAAAGAAAATGGGGTTTGAAGCTATTGCTTATGTAGCTTACACACAAACCCAGCAATATATTCCCTTAAAGATCAATAATATGGCATAAATTAATTAACCATGTTACTAATATTAGCCACCTTCAATAACCATAATAATGCTTTTTATATGTCATATAAAATTATGGACTAAATTTGTCGTTGAATCAGTGAATAGAAAATGTCTGAAATTATTACAAATATTATGAAACACTAGCTATATTTAACAACCCAGCTGCTCTTCTAAAATCCTTTCTGAAATCATTAGCAAAATAAAACAGCCAATCTTTAAGTCTGCATGGATTTTGGTAATATTTATTTCATATGAATGTTAATAATACCTTCAAATATTATCATTCGTCCTACACTCAACCATCAATCCATTTTTGCGAAAAATTTCAAAAACATCATTTCAATGTACATTTTTTCTTTGTGTGTGAAGGCAAGGGAGAGGACTTGGTTAGAGTCTTCTGGCTATAATTATGAAATAAAATCATTAGTCCCTAGGTGTGATACAGTTATCTACTTTTACCACCTCTTTTAGAGAATACTGTGAAAGTAGTGGAACTAGTAGGTTCGATTTTGCCAATTACTTTACAAACATAGCTAACCAAACAGAATACTCTGTAACCATTTTGCAATCTTAGTTTTAAGTAGTAATTTCCTTTGATTTGGATTTTTCTGGTGCAAGAGCCATGGTTTTTTACTATGCTGCACCAAACCAGGATTAAAATCTTATCATTGTACAATAATTGTTGTGGCTTATCCCACCTGGTTGGCATAATATCAAACTAGCCCATGAGCCTGAATGCCTACAAACAATGTAGCACTGTCTCAAGGATTAAGAACAGTCATGACAATAGGATTTAAAATGCAAGTTTAAGAGGTCTAGGACCTAGAGGCACCAAAGGCCGGAGATATACAATAATTAAAACTGGTTAGTGTACACAAATATTTAAAACCAACCAATTTATATGAGTGCATATAATTTGAGCATGTAGTGTACAAAAATATTTAAAACCAACCAAGTTTATATGAGTGCATATAATTTGAGCATGTAGTGTACAAAACTATTTAAAACCAACCAAGTTTATATGAGTGCATATAATTTGAGCATGTAGTGTACAAAACTATTTAAAACCAACCAAGTTTATATGAGTGTATATAATTTGAGCATGTAGTGTACAAAATATTTAAAATCAACCAAGTTTATATGAGTGCATATAATTTGAGCATGTGGTTTCTTACCAAGTAAGAAAGGTAATGTAGGGTTCGTGTTTAAAAAACATAGCAAATGCTGAGCATTGAAATTTGGCCATTTTGATAAGATAGGTTGGACAAAAATTTGACAGTCCTGCTGAAAGCGAAAAGGTGGTTGTTCACCTAGCAACGGAGATGAATGGATCTATTATGCCTAATATGTAAACAAGTTAACTCTGTGTCTGTTTTTCGATTCATTAATGTACACCACAGCTGCACATGAGGTTTAATAGCATGCAGTTTATTGTTAGTTTCAAAGTCTTGCTGAACTTGGAATAAAGAAGTATTTTAGTGTGCTTCTTTTAGTTGCTTACTGGGATTGGCATAGCTGCTGTAACACTTGCCAATTTAGTAGCCCTGTCTACCTCCTCATTGCCTAAAATTTCTGCATGGGAGAGTATTCAACAATATAAAATAGTAAAGTCTCAAGTTTCTTTTGATTAAATATTTTATTGAAATTGATTGATATGACTATATTAAGAGCATTAATGTGGTTATTGAAGGCAGCTAGCATTAATATTTATTTGATATCTTTGATGCTTAATGAACCATAACTTATGATAAATAAAACATAAAATGTATTATAATTTAATATACATAAAAGTATAAAGTATTGTTTTTGAAATATACTTGCAAAATAATGGATGCTATTTTGATTGATTAACTGTACTTAATGAAATAGTCACATTGTTCTAATTTCAGTGGTGTGATGATGGTAAATCACATCTGGAGTGATAAATAATTATTTTACTCCTAATCACCCTGCTAGTGTGATGCAGAAGAGAGGTAAGTTAATCTGACAGTCTGAAAATGATTCACAGTTAAGAAGTCAGTCCTAAAATAGACCCAGTGCTGCTTTGAAATATGGTTTTAAAAACTTAACTAAGAGCTAGAAGATAGTACCACACTAGTTTTAGCAAAATTAAGTAAGCAATAAGTCCTCTTAAGGCCTTATAACACGGTGAAATTTCGTCAGCACTTTTCCGTTTCTACCCTCAAAAACCGGTCAAGCAAGTTTCGTAATCGGCAACTTTTTCTAACCAGCTAGAAAAGGCCTTCGGAAATACTGTCTGTAAACGAAATTCAACCAATCATGTGAAACTTTAAAATGACGTCACTTCCGTTATCGTTTGCTGACGGAAAGTGCCGGCGATGTTTTGCTAAGTGATAAAGCCTTTAGTAATTCATACACAGGAGCAAATCTAAAAGTCACAAAGTGAATTTAGTGATTTTTGCGAAGTAAGAACCTAGACTTCATCTCTGTTTTGCAACTCACGGAAATATTAAAAGTTAGAAATTTCGGCCAGAATGTAGAGCATTGATTGGATATGATATTGAAATATATTACTCAAACTCAAAAGTACTGTACTTGGTGACGTCTATCTGAACGATGATGTATTAGAGAATCCCGAAAGTTTCTTTCCCATTGCTCTAATGAATAGACGAGGCATTGCTTTTCATCATGACAACGCAAAACCAAATATCGCCTTAGCTGTTAGAGAGAAGCTTCTGCAGTTTGATTGAGATGAATACTCCCCAGATCTCACTCCATTTAATTATTACTTTTTTCCGTCTTTAAAAAATTCTCACCTCGATAAGCACTTGTGGTGACATCTTAATAAGCCAGTACGTACTAAACATCGGTGGCCATTTTTGTATATTGGATAAGTTACTGGCTTACAAACCCAAAGGTCTCAGGTTCGATCCTTGGCGGAGTTCAACCTACGTATTGGCACAATTCCGCCAACATATACGCCAAACACTTTAAATCGATCAGCGAAATAAAAGCGCACATCGAGGATTATTTGTCCAAAACTCAATTTTAGAAAGAAGGCATAATAAAGCCTGCTGAAAGATGGAAGTAGGTATTAGAGCAAAAGTGTTCTAATGTAACAAAATAAATAATATCTTAAATAGTAGATATTGTGTATTCGTTTTATATTAGAAATAGGAAAGAAATTCATGGGACACCCTAATATTTTAAGAATATATTTCGATTCAGTAATCAAGTTATTGGGTAATTCAGTCATTTCAAGTTAAAGCTCAAATTTAAAAAGTACATCATCAAATAAAACAGTAGAAAAACTTTTAAAATAGTATGAATGAATCTTTATAAAAAAAATTTTTTAATACTATGTGAGGGGGGTCATTATGAAATATAAAATAATTTCATTATTTTTCTCACGCTGAAGTCCTGGCGAAATGGATAGTCACTAAAAGCAGTTAGTGATTGAACTTTTTATTTATTATTCTAAATTTCAATAACTCATCACAATGACAACTGATAAAAATAAGCAGTATTGAAATATTCTTCAGTTAGCTTCCAAATCATTAATCATGGCATAGTTAGTTTAGTTATATTAATGTCTTATGTTAAAGCATTATTAGGGCTATTTTGGACGGACCTCGTAATGTTGAACTGCAGTCAGAGGACGAAGACAGTACCTGAGTTGACACCCCCACTTCAAACACTACATCAGCGGGAGGATTTTTATGGCATGATCTACTTTATTTGCTAGAGAAAAACATAAATAAAAAATATCTTCAAAACTTTTAGTTATCTGCTAGGCCAGCATTTTTTTTTGGGGGGGGAGGGTAATGTTTTATCATAACACACATGAGTGTTGAAGGAGATACATTTAATAATATTTCAAATATGAATGATATTGTTACAGAATACTTCAGGAGTGCACAGTCCAAAACATTCAGTAGAAGATGAATCAATACACAATAACAAAACACAGCCGAAGTGCACTAACAGCACTTACAACAAACAGCAAATCCATACAAAGCAACCAACCTCACTCAAGCATAATACTCTAGTCGGACTTTGCACAACTAACATTTCTCTCTACTCAATTACTACACTCGCCTGTTTACATCTTTTATAGCTCCCATGACAAGGTGTCGAATATTCGTACCTTGGCTATTAATCGAGTTATCAAATGTGCAGTAATTTCGGGAAAACCTACATTTTGATCACTAAAATCAAGAAAGGGTCAGGATGTAATCAATCTGACATAGATAAAAATATTTGTAAAACACTCTTCTTTACAATAAAACGAACTGTGCGGAGAAGAAATATTAAAAATTCATAGCAATATATTTTATTCTCTATGCATTGGTTATAGAATATGGCCGCGCTGTTTTGGGTTAGGGAAAATAAAAAAATTAACACTTGTAAATATATTCTACAACAGCTAACATGCATGAATTTACTTACAATTCATTATACTCAGTTGATATCGACATGCTTTGAATTAATTGATTTGTAGAAAGTTAGAATTTACGAATTCTATATTTATATTTCCCTTGCAGACAGAAATTATTCTGTTCCAAATTTGTATACTTCAAAATAGATTTCATTAAAAAATAAATTCATTTTTATATAAAAAGCAGATATTAAAAGAAATAAAAACACTTTTTTAAATATTATTCTGTAACGATTGCATGTTAGCTGTTGTAGAATATATTTTCAAATGTTAATTTTTTTTTATTTGCCTCGCCCATAACGGTGCAACCATATTCTATAATCAATGTCCAGAGAATAAAATACAGTAAAAGCTCCTTATTCGCGCTTCCTTCATTCGCGTTTTCACTATTCGCAGATTTAAAAAATGCGACCCAATTTCTATATTCGCGGCTAAAAATTTCTTCATTCGCGGATCTAATAAGTACATACATAATAATTAAAGGATTCCAATAGGTATCCAATCCAATATCCTTTATAAAGGCCGGCAAATGGACTAATAAAAAAAGTAAAATAGATCTTATTACAACTTTGTCTGAAGTATGTTGTTAAATGCAAACATAGCCTAAATGGCGAATGGAATAGGACGAGATGGGTTCGAACAGATAGAATCAAGTGACAATCAGGAATTGCTTGAATTGCAAGATGAAGTTCTGACTGAAACCGACTTCGAAGAAATGTTCAGTTCACAGCCCATTGAAGAAGAGGCTTCAACAAGTACTAGAAACGTGACATTTCATTTGAAAAATCTTAGTGAATGGCAAATGAAGTTTGTGATTTTTTTATGAACGTCTATTTAACGAATTTTAACTTATTTTTAAGAGGCAAATTGCTAATGCGACTGCTGCGTATCAGTCTGAATGGAAGGAGCTTTTAAAAACTGCCTCAAGATAATTAATCAAAATGTTCAAAAACTTCAATTAAATTTATTATATATATATATATATATATATATATATATATATATATATATATATATATATATATATCTTTGTCTATATATATAAGTCTTTGGATAGCAATATGCAAATATACAGATGGCAGTAGTATCGCAGCGAAAAAGTATAAATGCGTAGATCGTTTTCCAGAGCTTTCATTTGTGTTACAGCCACTATCTGTTTTAACTGTTCAGGGTTCTTCCACTCTGCTAATTGCCGAATGACTCCCAAATGTATTAAATGTGGAGGTAGCCACCAGAC
>JAPMOQ010044448.1:688141-770278 GCA_026543055.1 Argiope trifasciata
ATAAGGAAGAACAATATATTTGCTATAATTCCACAATGAAATAATTATTCATTTTTAAAAATTAAAGAAAAAAAAAACAAACTAGAATAAATATAAAATTTTACATACATTCTGGGTTATCAATTAAAATAATTTTGTCCATTGAAAGAACAAACTCAAATATAATTGTTAATTCAAATTAAATGGAAGGGAAAGAAATATTAATTACAATAAACTAATATATAAAGTCAAATAATGAGAAATAGCATATCTACATTAAAATACATTAATATAAGGGCCTACTTTACAAGGGATTCCCTGCAGTCTTTTCATGTTTTATCAATACGAATTCAGTGCAATAAAATTTGTTATAAGAAACATTAAAAAATACATGAAGTTTTATAATAATTTATTTTTTACAAATTGAAATAATTATTGTGCACTTAAAACCCAGCAGCATTATGTAATTCTACTTAAGGCTGAAATTTCTTAGTGAATTAGCTGCCATTTCATCAATTAAAAAAAACATCTGTAAATGTTAAACAGCATAAAATAATTTAAATACAAAAATTTAATTTAAGTGCTTAGCCATTTAAAAAATTAAATTTTTATTGATGGTCTTAACTAGAAGTGGGAGGATAGAAAGAAAAGAGTCTATCAAATTTAATATTCCATACATGGATGAATTAAAAGCAACACAGTTCTTTAAAATAAATTAAGTTTTAAAAATAAAACTAAAGAGAAAAATAATAAGGAGCTTTCAAATTTATTCACAGAAAATTATTTTATACAAATATTTGCATTTGTAACCATTTTCATATTAATACATTTATTACAATATCATCATATTTTTGTAATTTTTTTAAAGTCATACATATAAAATAATTTCATTATTACAAACAGAAACAAATGTTAGAAAATACTCATAAACTATAAATAACTGAATGATTGATTTTAAACAAATTAAAATAAAATGCAATCATATTTAAGTAATCTATGGCGAAAAGTGAAATTTCTAACCTCTCATATTACAGAATATCAAAGCAATGTGATAAAGTCATCAATGAACAACTATTCAATAATTCTAGTGAACAACAAAAAAATTTATTTGGAAATGAAATTTTTGCACCCAAGATCTTTCCTTTTCAAGGTCAATATAAAAATTTCATTGCATTATAAAATCCATATTTTGACATAGTATTTGATTATTAAAAACCCAAAAATTAGAATTTCAAAATTTATGCACAATAGCAAGACAAATTTAACAGCTGCGAATTATCGTAGAAATAATATCACGAGTACCTTTTACTAAGAATATAATAATGGCATATATATAAATATAAAACAATAAACAAAAGCAAATAAAACACTATAAACATTAAAAAATTAATATCAAACAATTAATAATAAGAAAAAGAAATGCTCAAAATTATGCCTAAATCTCATTTTAAAATTACAATTTTTAACCTTTCTTAAAACTTTTCTTAGTAGAATCAAAGTTTTTAAGGGCAAAACCAAATTATGCATTAAGAATTCCAAAATGCTATTCATAATGAATAAACAAAGAAATTTGTGAAAAACACAAAATATCAAATAAGATAAAATCATCTTTATTCTTAAAAAAAAAGTTTATCCAAAGCTAATGCACATTGTATCTCTGTTCATCAAAGCATGTTAAACTGCTGGTTACCATGGAAAGTATGGAATTTTTTGAAATAGTAACCTCCATAATTTTTTTCCCTTTCAATATAAAAGTTGTCAACACTGAGTAATTAGTAACTATGAAAGTGTTAGTTAATCATTTGCTGAAAATATATAAAAATTCACAATTCTGGAACATGAAAAATGGGGCCAAATTAATCAAAATAAAAAGAATACTTTTTGCAACTACATAACTTTTGCAACTGCATAATACTTGTTATTGCTTAAAAAGTGTGAAATAAAATATGTTCAAAAATTTACAATTTTGAGTAAAAGAAAATATAGAACATTTGAAATGAAACCAAGCATTTGATATGAGATATTATCTAAGCCCATTAAGGCATATTTACTCAACAAATAAAAACTAGTACACCATAAAATTCAAACCTTCTTAAGATTAAATTTATTTTCAAATGATATCTTCTCACAATGCAAATAATTTTAGCTTTTCATATCTCAAAATAAGATTAATGTATGATTATAATTTTAAACAGAAGAAAAATGCGAAAAAATATTTCATAAGATACAATATTTTATTCTTATATACATATATAATAATATTTTTGACAGTTATTCCATTAAATAAACAAATAATGATCACAATTCAAATGTACAATAAAATGGTCATTTTCCAACAATAATTAAAATTCTCAACTCACATGAAAGATTAAAATAATAATAATAATAATAAGTTTTATACTGCTAGTTTGCATTATTCCTCATAATGAACTCACCTTTTACCTCTTTTATGTAGGAGCAGATTTAAGTAATCTGAATTCATTTCATCAGTTTAATTTCGTGACAGAATTTTTATGTAGAATATTAAATAATTTGCATAGATTTTATTTTTAATTATTTAATGCAATTAAAAAAGTCTTTAAAAAGAATACATTTTTAATAAATAGAAATTTTAATGACTCACAGTACAACTAATAAATTTATAAATTATCAAAAATTTAATAAGTACATGCAATATTTAGAAATAATTCAGAAATCCTTTTTGTTAGCTGATGTAAAAAGGGAAAATGATGTATTAGACAAACAAAGATTAACATAAATGAATTCACTTACTTTGATATTTTATATAAAGCATGTCACTTACATAAGTCACTGAAATGGTGACTGCTTATGTCTGTCACGTCCTCAACCAAATGATATTAATATATAAATTTTTAAAAATCACAAACTTCTATATTTAAAAATTTTTTCAAAATAATATAAATAAAAAAAAAAACAAGCACAGTTTATTTTATCAGATACAATGGTTTGACTAAAATATTAATGTACAAAGTCATTCAAATTTCAATAAAAGTGTTCATTGATGACTTTTAAAAATGAAATGCTTGATAAGTTGATAGGATTAACAAAAATACAAAAAACTGCAATATGTTCATTAAAAATTTATCAAATTTGAAATACTTATAATAATAATAATGATGATTCATTGATTCAATAAGGAATAAAGATCAAATACCTTCTTACCAAATTCAAAATAAATGCTATACATTTATTTTCTAAGTTAATCTTTTTATTAAATAATAAAAATAAGGAGTCATGCAATCAATTGCAAGATAATGGAATTTTTCATACATTTTGGAATTTTTCTTCAAAGTGAAAATAAAATATAAATAGGCTGTATATATTTTAGATATATTTTAATGTTTTCAAGTTTAATTATAATTTCTATAAAGTACAAATGCATAGCGCTAAGTTGATAACATTCAATTCAAAAGTCAATACACTAATGAAATAAATTGGTTTATAAGTTACATAAACTAATAATTATCATAAAGTTTCACCTATTCATTAAAAATTGCAGAATAGACGTGAAGATACAACCATAATAGATAAGACTTGAAATTGAAGACTCTTAGTTCATTTTCTTTTGAATCCTCGCTGCAATACTGAAGAAGCTGAATTACAAGATGATGAAGAAACAAGAAATCAAAGTAGTTTTTTTCTTTCTTTCCAAAACAGCTTTTATAAGCTGAGTTGTCCCTCCCTCACATCCTTATGACATATTTATATTTTACAAAAAATTATAGAAATGTAACCTTTATATATCAGGATAACTACCAGATTATAAAAATTATATTTTATTTACAAATATAAACAAATATTGCTATCGTGTACTTAGATGCTTCTATTAAGAATATATATAGATTTTAAATGCCATAATTAGCAGAAGAAACCAAGTTCAAGTGTTTCTAACATAACTGAAAGTAAAAGCATGCATAAGAAACTTCTCTCTTATTTAACATATAAATAGAAAAATAAATTAAAATCATTGCTCTAATTAATACATAGAAAAGTGGCCCGAAAATGCAACTGTTTTATATAAAAATCAAATTAAAGCTTAAAAGTCATGACTAATTAAAATCAAACTCATTGAGTTATCCAGTGATATATATAAAGTTTATACATAAATATTCTTTAAATCATAAATTGAAAGTAAATAATTAACAACAGAAAATATACCCCTAAGTAACAAAATTTTAATTTACATATTTCAGACAATTTTTGAATTCATTTTCTATAGTGGAAAACATCCTACTTCCTTCTTAAATTAGAAATACAGAAAATAAACCATTTGTTTTTGAATGAGAAATATCTCAAAAAAACCTTAATATTACATCAATATCAATAAGCATTTCTAAGGTTTAAAACTAAAAAGGTTTTTGATATCACATTGCTTTGCATTCTTTTGCAATTGAGAAAAGTTCAAAGAAGTAAATACTGGTTTTCAAACATACAGTTTCATAAAGATACCATCTTTGATAAATATATTTTTCTTATAAACATCTATAGAAGATCAAAGTTTTAAGAGTCTGCACAGAAAAGTAGTTTATGTAATTGCTTCCATTACATAGTGAGTAGAGACACTTGAATCATGGCAAGATCCAGCATATGCCTATGAAAAAAATATACATATTGACACATACTAATTAAAATAAAAATATTTTAATCATGGTTTATCAATATATAATAAATTAAACTCAATGCAAATTCTTAAATGGTATGTGGAAGTTTAATTGCACAAATGCCCTGTTTATATGATGCAAGAAACTTATTTTAAGAGTAACATCAAGAACTTGAAGTATAGATGATGAGGATGGTGGTAAATCTAGCATGCATGTAAGTGTACATACATCAACATGCACACCTCCCCCCCCACAAAAAAAAATTCTTATATATCAATGGATGGATATTAGATTCAGACTGATTTAGAAAAAAACGAGAGATCTTCAATTATATTAGAATTTAAAATCATGGTCTTAGGGCTGAATAAAAATTATTTGCAAACTAAACCATGTGCAAAGTACTATTTTCTTTAGCTTAAGATAATTATACATTGTTAACACAATCCAAGTCAATAAACCAAAGAAAGTCAATCTAAAATTTTATAAACAACTTCCAGTTTTCAACCATTTCGGATTTTAGAATTACTTCATTCTAACAAATAATATAAAAACTAACGATGAAATTTGCAAACAATTGAATATTTATTTCCTATAAAAATTACAACAAAATTTTTAAAAATTATATACTAATAAACTGTTATACTCAAGTATTAAAATAATATTTAAGAAGACGTACAATTTCAAAAATAAACATAAATATTCTTGAACAAAAGGATTAAAAGAGACATTACCTCTGATATTTCTTCTGAAAATTAAGAGCTTGGGTTGGTTCTTTAAATTTGATAATAGCTTTTCTCTGGTCTTTAATCAGCTGAATTTTCTGAAACAAATGCAATAAAAAATGAATAATTATAATTTAATTCCAAAAATTTAAATATTTAAAGCAAGCATGTGAAACTTGTAAACGCAAGAAGCTCTGTCATCAAATCAGTAAAATAGAAATAACATGGTTTTAAATTCCAAATTTTATTTTTAAAATTTCTGATTAAAGAACTCTAAATTTCTGATAATATTATTAACCAAATACAAGAGATATAATATACCATCACAACAAAACTTTAAATTACAATTTGAAAGGGGTTGAGAAAGCTTTCATGACATTACTTCTATGAAAGTTGATTTTTTTTTGTTTTCATTAATTTTATTGTTCACTATAGAATAGTTATACAATTGTATAAAAAATAGATTGAGTATGATACTGATTTGAAAACAAAACAGAAAAGTTTAAATTCTAGAAATAATTGCTTAACATATTTATGCACATTGAAATTTATTTGAAAAAATTAGGTGTGAAAATGATATAAAATTATTTGATATTGATATTATATAATTATTTGATATTATTTGATGATATTCAAAATATTATGAATAAAAATTACATTTTTTTTTTTTTTTTTAGTATTTCACATTTAAAAGCAAATAAAGATTGAATAACTAAATTTGAAAATTTAAGCAATTGTATAAAATTTGCAGTTTGCATCTCCCCTCTGCTACTATTAATCATATACATGAAAAATATTACAACTGGTTAAAAACAATTGGTTGGCAATGCTAAATTTTAAGGTTTTTTTTTTTTTTTAACTTTCATAAATGTAAAAAATTTAGTTAGCTAAAACCTGTGGTTTTTTTAGTGCCTTTAAATTTCTTCTACCAAATATTTCTTAACTTGAAATCACTTTAACCTCACTGATTTTTTAAGTAATAAAAAAATTGTTCTATTAAAAAAATCATTATATAGATCCAATATGACTAATAATCTGCTATCGAATAAAGCTGTCTTTCTCCACTCTTTTAATAAGCTTAGGCAATGAAATGTTCACTTTTGTAAAATATCTATATATTTATTGGTCTGAAAAAATAATTACTATAAGCTGTAATTTTGACTGTGTGTAGCAGAATCTTACACATACTCTTTGGGAGCAATTGCAGTTTTAAAAATTAATAGAAGCCAGTGTAAACTGCTATTTTTAAAGAAAAAGTACAGACTTTAAAATTGAAAAACCCAAATTATAATTAGAATAAATGTAGAACATGTTTGAAAATTGTGAAATTGCAATCAAAATACTTATTTTTAAATAACTAATTTAAACAGAAATACTAACTTCAACAACACCAACAGAAGAGCATAACTTTTTCAACTGGATTTCACTGGTTGAAGATGATAGGTTTTCCACTGATACAGAATGGCAAGTCAAGTTTTCAGAGTTCTGAAATAATAATAAGGATCACAAAAATATTCAGGATTACAGATAATTAAACACACATTCAAAAATTTTTATTTATATATTTTCATTGTTTGTAAACAAATGCCAATTCATTTAAATTTGGGATATAAATTCAGAAAAAACAATAACAGGCTCAAACTAGTAAGAAAATCTTAATCATAGGAAAATAACAATTAGAAAAATAACTTTATAAGCTGTAAGTTACCCATGCACAATTTCATTTTAGTGTGTGTGTGTTTTATTTATTTACTAGCTTCCCCAACATACTTCATTTTGTCAAAAGTTATTGGCCATGCACAGTCCATTAGAAAAAATAAATAATTAAAACGAATTTCAGAGTGACCACTTGATTTATTGATTTAATGTCTCAATTACAAATGACGATTATTAACAAAAATAAATTTCCTCTTTCGTAAATTTCAATAATAATGTGATATTTTTATTGAATGCTTTAATGTACAGGATATTTTTTGATTACCCGGTGCGTAAACAAATAAAGCAGACGGTTTTCCATCGCTGGAACCGGCAACATACAACTGTCTATAAGAGAAGCATGGGTTTTCGAGATTGACGCGGCAAACACTCAATGATTGAACCTGGGATTTATTTATGGTAATAGCGACAGCAAGCTGCACTGGAAATTGCAGTCGTTTAAATTCAAATAGCACCTCAGTTGGTATCACTGGCATTCGGGGTATCAAAACATCTTTTCCCTTAATCATATTGTTCAGTAATATTTTTACTGCTAGCCGTATGCCTTTACGGCTAGGTTACACGGTTGACTGATATTTCGCAACATTATGATCACCGATCCTATTTTGATTGAAGATTAAGAAGGGGGCAATCCTGGCAAAGCAAAAGCATTAAAAAATATTGGTGGATAATTGACTACATCATCTTGATTAGTTGCGCAATCAACTTATTTGTAAGTCCCTTGGCATAAAAATTGGCATGAAATTTCCTCTTGTAATATTTGTTGCCTAAAATGAAGTCAATTGGAAGCAGTTGTTACATTTTTGTAAGGAAAAGTTTGGAATCTGTTCCAATGCCTGAAGCCAATGAGTACAATGGACCTTGTGTGTGTGGGGGGGGGGGGGAGGTTCAATGGCAATAATTTCACTTTGCCATTTGCGTAACATAATCCATTTGCTTCATTTTTGTATTTCAATGCTTTACAGTGTGAGCAAACTGAGTTTATAGATCAATTAGCAACCCATTGGATCTTACTGTAGTCAATTGAAACATTATATCTGAAATGCTGCTTATGAAACACTGACAGCATCTTGAAAACGACGTGGTGCACATGATCGTAATAATCCTTTCGATTTCATTTCGCTTTTCACGTTGCTCTGCTGAGCGATTAGATTGAAAATTAATTTGATTAAATTGAAATAAATAAATAAATAAATAAAAACAACCAATAAAAAAAGGCCCCACACAGGAAGTAATTTAAAAATTCCTGTAATTTTGATGACTTCCAGTTTTTTTTTTCCATACATTTTCTAACTTTCATATATAGTGATTGAGAATCAATGTACCTATATGTGACATTTATGTCTTATATCATACAACATTGGAACGATTTTAAGATTTGGCAATTCAGCACTAATTAAATCATCCATTTTAAGACCATAGACACTGCCCTACACAGGGCTTCGAACCGTAATTTTTTTTGTTCCGGTTTTCGTTCCGGTTCAACTAAAAAATTAATATCGGTTCAGTTCCAATTTTCGCTCCGCCAAAAATAACGGTTTTCGGTTCAGTTCCGGTTTTCGCTCCGCCAAAAATAACGGTTTTCGGTTCAGTTCCAAATGAATAATTTCATTTTATGTATATTCTTATTTGTACTAAAAATATAATTCTATCATAAACAAAAAATGTAATTCTATCAAAATTTAGAAGATTTTATTCTTTTTTTAATTGGTACACTATGTGAATTGATACAAACAGCAGGTACGATAAGAGCGGTGAGCAGAGGACGGCGAGCATTGGCATTGTTATCCATTATCAAAATCGCATTTGACAACTAGGTTCATGATTACCCACATTCGTTGTTTGATTCTCACATCGTGCACTTGGCCTTGCAATAATTATGTAAAAAATATATTATTTATTTAACATATGAAAATTGCCTCTAATTATTAATATATCTTCTAACGTGGTTTCACTGAGATTACTTCTGTTGTCTCGGAGAATAAATTTCAAACCTGAAAACGCTCTTTCAACACTAACTTGTGTAGCTGGAGCTGCCAAAACCACCATTGCAATCTTATACAAGTGCGGATATGTAATTTTATTCTCTTCCCAGAAATCTAAAATATTATGCTTTATATCAAGCCTTCGTACATTGTCAAAATTATTTAAAATGAATTCAATGTCAATCTCGGTAGAAATAGAGGTTCTATGTGTTTTTATTACTGCCAATTCTTTACTTTTTAAAAAAGTCTCTAAATCGTCTTCATTTTCATCGCTTTCAGTAGAAGATTTTGTTTCCTCGTTTACTATTGAAATGGACTTTAAAAAAAATTGTAATTTGTTCCAAATATTCTTTAAATGTTGCACAGCCTGTACCTTTTGTGACGTGGAAAGCAAAATTTGATAACGCGGGTCCAAATAAACTGCTCCTACTAAACTATCAATTTCTATTAACAATGCTTCCCTGTTAGATAACTGATTATATAAAATATCTGCAAAGAAATTTTTAAAATTTCGTAACTTTATTTTGCAATGTGTCCAAATTCCGTAAAAATCGCTTAAAGTTAATTCTTCACTTTGTAGTTTCAAAGTTGCTTCCGTTAGGGGTTGTAGGGTATCAATAATTAATTTTAAGAAGATTTGATAGATGCTTCATGCTACGTCACTTAAGAACTCTCCTGTTTATTTACTCCTCCCTGATCTAAACATCCGTGGATGATCACATGCTGAGATGTGAAAAATAAAATATAACTCGATATTTTTCTTAAAAAATCATCTATACTTCTAGTTTAATCAACTGAATTAAATATGTCTTCTACAAGTAGTTTCATGCGAAACAGAAAAATACTAGTGAATATCAAAATAGGAAATCGAGAAGCAGTATACATGTAATGATAATTATAAAGTTGAAGTTAAATTAGAAAATATTGATAAGTTGGTAACAGTAACAAAATGACTGAAGGATATATCGAACCGAAATAAACCGATATTTTTTTCGGTTCAGTTCCGGTTTTCGTTCCGACCAAAATAACGGTTTTTTCCGGTTTTCGGTTCAGTTCCGGTTCGAAGCCCTGGCCCTACAATCAAAATAAAATATGTACACATGCAAATCCATATACGTTGTTGTGTAGATAGGATTGAAAATTAGCCGGCTTGTAGTTTTTCCGAGTTATGCACCAGCATCTTATAGGCATCATAGTTCTAAACGAAAACACTCTGAACAAATAAAGACACAAATCGGTTTTATAGAGAAAAAAAATTAAAAACAACAAAGAAAAAATTACACACAGGAAGTAATTTAATGATCCCTGTAGTTTTGATGACACTTAAGAAGGTCAGTAATAATATTTTATTTGATGACATGCAATGCTCCCTCCCCCTTTTTCAAACTTTATTTTCCACAGGCATAGATTAATACTTATACCATCGAATCAATTTGAAGGTATTTCAAAGACAATCCTAACGCGCAGCGACTGTTTAGTTTTGGCTGACGTCAAATGTTTGACAACTGGGGACAGATGTTTTAATTTACTCAGTGGTTTCTATGGGAAAAGAAAGATGGTGCTTTTTTCTTTCCATGAGAACCTTCCTTATTCTTAACGAAAACATTAAAACAAAAATTAGCTGAATTGGTCTAGCCGTTCTCAAGTTTTAGATACTCAGGTAAAAGAAGTTTGTATATTTTGCGATTGCGTAAATGGCCATAATTTAACAAATTGTAGACTTTTGAATATCGAAGAAAAAATAAATAAACTTAAAGAGTGAAGGTAGATGTTGGAATTATTTTAAGAAAAACCATATGAGCAGATTCTGTAAATCAGGTATCGTTAGAAAAAATTGTTCTTCTAAATTTCACCATGAATCAGCGTGTAGAAAAAACCATAACCCTATTGAACTCTATAGCTGAGAAGCAAATTGAAATTGGAAATAATTATCATTTACCTTCGACATTAAATAAAAATTTTGAGAATATTTCAGTATCGCATAGTAATGTTCGGGCTAAAAATAAGACTTTTTTACAAAGTTGTTTAGTCTTTGCTAGCTCAGATAAAAGGTTGATATAAACAAGTGCTATTTTGGATAGTGCTTCTCATAAAAGTTTTATCTCGGCTAAATTGGCTAAAGCCTTAAATCTTAAGTCAAGATGACACGAAGATCTTGTTATATATTCCTTTGACCAAACTAAGGCTCATAAAAACCGATATCCGGTTGTATGCTTGAAGCTTGAGAATAGGCATGATTGATCAAAATTTTATATGCTCGAAGCTCTTGTAACAGAAATCATTTCCAACTTGTCTCTAAATATTCCAGACGACTCTATTTTGAGCGAGTTGAAGACAAAAAAACATACCACTTGCTGATTCATTTGATAAAGGGATACTGGTGGAAATTCTAGATAGCAGTGACTCCTTTTGAGAAGTTGTTTATGACCAATGGAAAAGGGTCTGTCAGAACACCTGAGTAATAAATTCAGTCTTCGGGTGGCTGATAGGGGGTGTCGGTAAGAGGAACAAAAGGAGTGAAAGTTGTGAGAATGTTTGGTAATGGATTCTTCTGTTTTGTTGGAGCTGTGTAAATTTTGGGAGATAGAGGAATTTCCTAGCGAATTACGAGGCCTTTCTGAGAGGGATGATTAACTGATTAAAACCTTCAAAAATAATTTGGAATTTAGTGGAGAACGGTATGTTTGTAAATTAATGTAGAGCTAATATGGGACCTCCGGTTGAATTAGATTATAATTTCGAAGTTGCGGAAAGGCGCTTTAATTCTTGGGAAAAGAAATTAAATAAAAAATCCTGAAATTTCGGACTAGTACAGAAAAAAATATTAAGGATCAATTGGAATGCGAAATTGTCAGGAAATTTGTTTATGATGACACTCAGACGGTATATTATATGTCTCGCAGAGCGGTTATCCGTGACGATTAAGCTACGACTCAAGTTCGAATAGTTTATGGTTGTAGTAGTAAGAGAAGGGAAGGGAAGGGAAAATAAAAATAAAAATCTTTGAATAATTCGCTTGAGACAGGATTTAATTTTAATGCCAGTTTATTGGATGTTATTCTTAAATTTCGGGAGAATCAAATTGCATTTTGCGGATATTTAGAAAAGGCATTTATTATGATAGATTGGAGAGAAAGATAGGAAGTATCTTAAATTCTTAAGGTTTCAAGGAAGATAAGGACTTTAAGCAAGTAATTAATCTTAATCGTCTTCCCTTTGGCTTAACTACATCTCCCTTTGCTTTGGCTTGCGTTTTGAAGATTCATATAAGGAAATTTCAATAAAAATATCCTAGACGTTGTGAAATGTTAAATTCTCTCTATGTAGATGACCTATATCATGGAGCAGATACCGCGCAGAATGCTTATCAGTTAATTTCTTCTGTTATAGATATATTACGCTCTGCTGAGTTTAATTTAAGGAAATTAAGAACTAATTGTGCCGAGCTAAATAAACTTTGGTATGAGAATGGGTATGAAGAAAATACTGATCATAGGCAAGGATCCGGATTCTTCGGATAGAATTCGGATCTAATTGAGGACGAAATTAAGTTGAATTTACGGGATGTAAGGAATTCCTTGGAATTTGGAATCACCAACGGAACTTTTAAAAGACATGTGCTGAAAATAATCTCTCAAATTTTCGATCCTTGTGGACTAATCAGCCCTTTTGTAATCACAGTTAAAATTCTCATTGAAGAATTATGGAAAAGGGGTCTCAGATGGGATGAAAAGCCATCATAAGATTTGGAAGAAATATGGAACATCTGGTACTCTGAGCTCTCTGCTATAGATAACTTGTGGATTGAAAGTAAACTTTTTACGAAATTAAAAACGAATGACATTTTACTTCACATCTACTGTGACGGACGCTAGTCCTAAGGCTGTGGCGTATTTCCGATACATCACAGAAGGAGATGCTAAGGTAAGCTTTATTATGTCCAAAAGTAAAGTTGCTCCATAGAAAACTTTAACCCTTGCGAGATTAGAAATGATGGCAGCACTCACCGGTGCTCGCTTGTTAAAATACTTGCAGAACATCTTTCCATCTTTATTTAAAAGAGTGTATTTATGGAATGACTCGAAAATTTTTATCCATTGGGTAAAAGGATCCCCAAAATTATGAAAACCCTTTATATGTAACAAAGTAGCTCAGGTATAATTACTTACTTCTCTGTACTGTTTTAACCACTGTAGTGGATCGGAAAACCCAACTAATTTGACTACGAGAGGGGTGTCGGCGAATGCATTTCTCTTAAGGCCTTATCACACGGCAAAATATCTTCGGCACTTTCCGTCAGCAAACGACAGCGAAAGTGACGTCACTTCAAAGTTTCACACGATTGGTTGAATTTCGTTTGCGGACAATATTTCCGGCGACATTTTCGAACTGATTAGAAAAAGTTGTCGATTATGAAACTTACTTGACCGGTTTTTGAGGGTAGAAATGGAAAAGTGCTGGAGAAATTTCACTGTGTGATAAGGCCTTTAAGTTCTCTCTGGTAGACGGGACCTGAGTGGCTGTCTCGGCCGGTACAGTCGTGGCTGCAGTGTTCGTCAATTATCTCTTATTCCATTTACGATAATTAAATATTCAACTGAAACTGTTTTCTGAAACTGTCAACACAATGGTTGCTACTACCAGTGTTTATGACTGTATTACAAGCTGTATTAGCATTGATAAATACAGCAATCTTTGCAAACTTTTGCATGTTACAGGTTTTGTGAAGAGGCTTATTAAACAATTCTAAACCTAGTTCTTCAAAATTAAATGGACCTCTTAGTAATTTTGAACTTCATGAAGCCTTGCATTCGTGGATTAAGGTTATTCAAAATAAACATTTTGTGCCTAACATTCATTAATTTCTTTCTAAGACTATCATCTCGCATGTTTATAATTTGAACCCTGAACTCGAAAATAATCTGCTGCAATTGAAGCGTCGTTTGCAGTTTTCTAGTGGTGACTTGAGGGCTTCATGCTTTGCTTATCCCATCCAACGATAAATTCGTAAAATTACTATTATTGGATGCTCACTTCAAAATGGGCCTTTTGGGTGTTGATGGTACCTTAACTCACTCACACGAACAATTTTGAATAATCTAAGGTAGACAATTTGTAAAAAAGATACTCTGATAAAAGGTTTGTGTTCTGTAAATTTTTCTGATAATGCTAAAACATCTAAAAGGGGCAAATTCTGAATTAAATAAATGGTTTAAATATATTAATAATCCACAAGTTAAACATGTATTTGTCTCCAAAGGTTTTATTTGGAAATTTATTGTTGAGAGGAATCCACGATGGGGAGGATTTCGGAAAGGCAGATACATACAATTAAAACTTCTCTAAAGAAAATTATTGGCACATCAAGTCTTTCCTTTAAGGAATTAGAAATCATATTTTTAGAAATTGAAGCTATTGTTAATTCTAGGCCTATTATGTATCTGTACAATGAACCTTCTGAACCTTCACCACTCAGTAATTCTCATTTTCTAATAGGGGAAAAATTAGCATCTTTACCTGTAATACAATCTAAAATTGAGGATTTAAATGCAAATAGAAATTCTTTAACCCGAGAGAGATCGCGCGGGGCACACAGTCACCCCATTCTTATCCGAACATCTGTCGCAGGGTAAATATTTATTTGTAATCAATCACTCATTCAGTACCTTCCTATCTGACAGTCCCTTGGTAGGTGAAGTGTTTTTTTTTTTTTTCGTGGAACGTCGCCGCCATAAATGCCCGAGTAGCTCTAATGGCAACAAAGACAACTCCCTTAAAATATGTAAACAGGAGAAAATTTCTGAAGAAATTGGCATTATCTCTTTTTCAGCCACCCATAAACATAAGGCGAGATATGAAAATGCTACCTAACACACTTCGTGAAAGTATGGATGCCACCACTTCTAATGGATCACAGGAGATCCCAACATAAATGCTGAAACAAGGCAAAGGGCGATGTGTTATATGTCCAAGATCTAAAGATAATAAAACTATAATTTCTTGCACAAAAATGTGATAATTTTCCATGTAAAAATCATTCTTCGTATGTTTGCCATAAGTGTATGCAGAATGAAAACTTTTAAAGAAAGTATGTAATTTTTTAATGTAACATTTTCTTAAATATTAAAAACAGTTTTCTGAACTTAGGAAGTTTATTTTCTTAAAGAATTAATGCACTTATTATTATTTATAGTTCACATGTGTTTATTCCTTTAATTTATGGAAAATTTTAGATAAAATGGATTGGGGTGACTCAGTACCCCGCGCGATCTCTTTTGACACTATTATGTGCGGGTCTTCTGCCGGGTTCACAAAAAAGATTAAAAATCAACAAAAAATTTTGAATCATTTCTGGAATAGGTGGAGAAAGGAATATTTTCTTAATTTGAGATCAGCTTATATCTCTCTACAGTCAGGTAAGATTTGTTCCTTTTAGGTAGATGATGTCGTTTTAATTAATGATGAGTGTTATTCCAGAAATATGTGGAAGATAGGTAGAATTTTAGAGTTGTCTCCAGGAAAAGACAGACAAGTTCGTTCTCTGCTCATCAAAACTCCCAAGGGAATCATAAAATGCTCTATATAACATATTTGGAATTTCGAGATAAATCCTTAACTATATATATGTTCAGTTATAATGGAATTGTTTATATACATATACAGTCGAATCCGGTTAATTGGACGACCGGATAATCGGACCAGCCGCTTATTCGGACCGAATCTCAAATAATCGAAACAAATCCTATGTACATAAGCCTAATATTATTCGCTTATTTGAACCAAAATTCCGTTTAAACGGACCAAAGAACGTGGCAGGGAAGATGAAAAAGAAGCTACAAGTCGCCTGTGTACAGCAGGAAGTCCGAAAGGGAAAAGAACCTGTGGCAGGTGAGCAAGCACTTTGTTTCTTAGAACGGGCAGCTCGGTAGTAAGTTCTTCAAACATTGACTTGAATTTGATAAGAACTTTTTTTTTTATTCTGCTTCGCATGCTGAGTATCGTGTAGATGGTTTCGAAGAATTTATTTGTAAATTTATTTTTCAATGAATAAAGTTCATAGGCAACAGTAGTTCTTGTTTGTATGTTTGCCATATGCGTGTACCGCACAATAAAGGTCATAATGACAATTTAATATATTACGTATAGCATGTCTTGTCTTGTAACATAGGGCATGTTCGTGTAATCGGACCAGCCGGTTATTAGGACCAAAATGATCGCGTCCCAATGTGGTCCGATTAACCGGAATCGACTGTATTGAAATTTAAGTTTTCTTTAATTGGAAATATTTTCTATTGTAATGTTATGATTCATGCATCTTATCTTTATTTTTTTATATCTATTTTTCAGTAATATACTATGAAATTTAAATTTTTATTAATTCTTTTTTAAGAAGTTTCATACAACTTAATCTGAACAATTAATTTAAATCTTTAAACACTTTTTTACTTTTTAAAATAACAATATTTACAGAAAAATAGATAATTAATTAAAAATATGAGAAAAAAATACACACTTACATTAGATATATTTTGCACTTGGTGTGAATTAGTTTCCTTGGCTTTTTCAATTTTGACAGCAGGAGCAGTTGGTTTCGAAGATTTAGAATCTTCAGTTGTAACATTTGCAACTGATGATGCTTTTGTGTCATTCCTATTAATATTTCCAGGTTTCTTTGGTTGATTTGGATTGTTACCACTTCTCTGGCGTGCATTTGTACCTGGGAAGCGTTGACGAAACATCTGTCCACCAGGCTCAAATTGTCTCATAGGTGGCAGCTGATTTTGTGAAAATTGTGGCGGTGGAAATCTATCAGGGAATACATCCATTCCCATTGGGCGAAAGTTTTGGTATCCAGGACCTTGCATTCGAAAACGAGGATGATTATCAAACATCAATGGATTAAATGGACCACGATCTCTAGGTGAATGAAATGGTAACAGAGGAGGACGTGCCTCTTGAAAATGTGCTGGACCTTGCATCCTCATATCATTGATGCCTGGACCAGGAGGTAGGAACCTATGCCTAGGTTCTGAAAAAAGAGGATTTTGGAATTGAGGTGTTCTTGGTCCATTGAATCTCGGTGATGGAGGATTCATTCGAGGAAATGGAGGACGCTGTGGAATTTGCTTTTGAGCATTATTGCGATTCCCAAGACGCTGAAGAACACTACCTTTTTTATTCTGGGGAGATTTATCAGTTTTGTTTTCTTTAGATTGAGATGCATTTGGCGAAACAATCTGCTTATTTGTATTAGAAGATAAATTACTGACTGGTGTAGTCTTTGGTGGTACAGTAGTTTTCACCTGCGGAGTAGGTGGGACTAGAATTTTTGTTTTATTTGCTTGATTCTGATTCAAATTAACATTGGTTGCAACTTTTTTCTGCAAAGGAACTTTTTGAGGGGGCCTTGTAGCTTGAGTTCCTAACCTTTGAGTAATTGGAACAGCCTAAAAAAAATTAGACGAATTAAAAATAAATATATTAATAAAATTACCCACGAACATATTAAAGTAATCAGATATCTGTTAAAAGTGATGAACAACATTTACTTCAATGGCAAATAGGATATTTTATTGCACAGAATAATCAAATTTTATAAATTTCAAGTTTATTACAGATAATAATATATATATAATGCACTAATTCATTCCAGAATGAATATGAAAATTGAAAACATTGTGTATGCATACTGATTAAAAAAACTAAAGGGCCCATATTTTCTGAACCTTATTTTTATCTACCACAGAAAATCTTATTGATATTTCTTTAATTCAAATGCTGACACATCAAATATTAAGGAAGAAAAATATTTATTGTATTAAAATTGCATCAGTGTGGTCAAAATACCTAATTTTTAGAATTCAAGAAACCTTTCTATAGCTGCTTGTTCTGCATAACAGCATTAAGGTTGTTGGAATACTTTTTACAAATGATTTTGAGACAATATTATTAATCACAGACACAAAAGTTTGTAGAACATTTGTTAATTTAAATTCTTTAAGAGGATGTGGAAATTTTCTTTACATATTTTAAGGACAATTTTTCACATTGGTACCAAATGAGCAGCTGGAGATATCCACAAAAGGTCAAATCATAGCAAAATATGCACAGTAAAATTCCAAGAAAAAGAAGCCATTTATTTTATTTACTTATTTATTTTTACTTTCAGGTATTGAAATATCTACAAATATTTCTGATACAAACTTTTATTTGTTAAAACGACTTAAACAAAACAAAACATTTTTCACTGACATATGTTTGAAGGACTAAATGGAAACATTCAAATTTTTTTCAAGAGCATATATTTCATAAGATAAAAGAATTTACTTATAGTAACTTTAAAAAAAAAAAAAAAAAACTTATGCTAACAATTGTATGGTAATTCAAAAAATCTTGGTCAAATTAATTTCAATTTTTATTGAATTGTAATAAATTCTTATTCTTAGCAATATAATATTTAGAATGTCCAGCATTTCTGCTGTTGATTTTCCCTATTATAGTTTTTATCTTAAAAAATCTCTCCCCCCTTTTTTAAGTATCTAAAATCTTCAGAATGATTTAACTCCATTTTCTTTCTCTTCCATAGTGCACAAAAATTCTGAACAATACATGAAAAATAATGTTTTACTCTTTCTAACTAAAATGAAGGTAGAATAAAAAGGCAATGTTCAGAAAAGTACAAAAAAGAATTTTCAATTATTAGGTTTCAGATAACAGACACATGAAAAAGTAAAATACTTACTTTCTTTTGTTCATTTAAAACTGCAATATTTGGAGGCTGTACTTTCTTTCTAACAACAACGATTTTTTTCTTTCCAGCAGGGGCAGTATTACCTGCAGGAGGAATACCTATTCTTTCTTTGACACTTACTTTAGCTTTATTAGCTAGAAAAATAAATATATTAATTTAGAATAATAATATTGGTTGAAATATATAAATCTGGAGTTTTTCACATATTTTATATAATAAAATAATTAACTTAGTAAAACCCAAGACTTTATATTTTTTATCTTATGAAAAATTACTTTGGAAACTCATTAGTATTTTAAAATGAAATTTAACAATTCACCCCACTGCATGTTTGCATAGCAGTACTCTCTTCTTACTTTTAAATATTAAAACAAATTTTATTAATCGATTAAATTTTTCTTAAAAAAATATCAGAATTTGGCTGTATCTAAAATCATCACCTTAATCCTACTTTCTTTAGCATATACACATTTTGTAAAAAATTGATTTGCTGTTATTTCAAATTATAAATTTAAAAAAATGAACCAATATGGACAAAAAAGATTAATAATCAAATGTTAAAACTTTGGTTATTATGCACTTTTTAATTCATATTACAATTTTTTTAAAACAAGTTTTTAAAATATAGTTTATAAAAATACTATTTTTGTTCAAACTAAAAAATCTGTATTTAAATTATAAAGAGTTCCGTTCCCCCTCCTTCTTCACAGTTTTAAAGAAATATTGCTATTATTATTTTTTTCCCCTTTTCTTCCTCCTTTTTATAGAATCAGAAAGCAAATTTCAATGCTGAACTCTTCTATTTGCTTTTCTGTACTTTTTTTAAGTTCATCACAATTCATCAAACATATTCTCAGATTAAATTAAATATACTCTTCCTAGTTTTGTATTATCAAACTTTAGCAGTTTTGTAATTAAAGAGATATATGATCCAGCTAAGTAGAATATTTTAACTCAAATAAAAATAATATGGATTAAAATGGCTATCACAATTCAGAAGCATACTATATATATAAAATTCAAAATAAGCATATTATAATTAATTAAAGCCAATACAACCAAAATACTGGTAATCAGGGTGGCAGCAAAAAGTGATAAATTACTAATAAAAAAAGCATAAAGTAGAAGATTGGAAACTTCAAATACAAATATTTTGCAAGATGACAAATAATGACCATCTGATGATAAATTTCCATGTTCTACTTCTATATTAAAAATTCCATCTCTTTATAAAAATTCTTTGAAAATAATGGATACAAATAAGAGTATTTCCTGAATACCATATTTATAATATGCAGTATTGTTATTTATTGTGATTTTTTTTAGTATTAATGAAACATAAATTTTATCTGAAATATTAAATGCAAACAAAAAAATGCTAAAAAAATACACTTGTCTTCCTTTTCTTTGAAAAGTATTTTCAAGTCTTAAAAACACAACATAATCATTCTGGTTTTTCAGTTTTAAATAATAGAAACATGTGTTAAAAATAATCAAAATATGTTATTCACAAATAAAGATTGAATAAAATACATTCCTAAATAAAAAAAATCGGTATTAAATTTGCATTAAATATGAAGCTTTACAACTAGGAACATCATGAAAGAGTGTGTGACAAAGTGTGTTAAAAAAATTAGACCTCACTCATAATGCAGCTCTCAGTCTTTGTAGTGGCATCTTTCATAATTCTCCTGTCGAAAGCCTGTACGCTGAATGTTATGAGCCTTCTCTCAATCAGAGACGAAAAGTGCTAACTCTTCATAATTTTAATCTTTTATCCCTTCCATCCCATCCATTTTTTAAATTCTAAGCAAAGTCAATTCCTTATTCATTTACAAAAGGCCAGTCCATCAGTTATTCTTTCATTCTTTAACAGAGCAACAAACATTCTAAACATAGACCTAAATCTCACTCCGTGGAAATCACATGGACTAAAATATTTAAATTCATTTAAAATTTTTGATAAATCTAATATGCAGCCCTGGCCTGCAATTATGGCTCCTGCAATTTATCTCCAACTTTTTGCTCATCATCATGAAGCATATAAACATTTCATTCCAATATTTACAGATGGTTCTTCAAGTACTTCATTTGCTTGCATTTTTAATAATGACACCAACTCATTCCAACTTCACTCTTCATACTTTGTTTTAACTGAAGAAATCACTGCCATCTTTCATACATTATCTCACATTTCAAAAAGTCCACTTAATAACCATATCATTTATTCAGACTCAAAAAGTGTTTTGGAGTTGTTGACATCTCTTGACCATGTCTCTCATCCATTGATTTTCTTAAACTGTATGATAGTCTTGCACGTAAAGGTTATTCACTTCTATTCTGTTAGGTTCCCTCACATGTAGGTATTCCTGGTAATAAATTAGCAGACAAGGCAGCGAAATCAGCTACAAGTGTTTTAAATGACCATGTTCCTTTTAACCCCTTAACTGATCAATTTTTTGCCTAAAATGTTCATAAAAAAAGCATATTTTTTATTGCATATAATTGAACTCCAAACTTAATATAAAGGAAAAATGAAAGAATTTTTTTTAATTTCATAAATAATGAATTAATTCATTAAATTCATAAATAATAAATAATTCTTTAAATTCATAAATAATGAATTTAAAGATATTTTTATTTCTTAAGTTTGGAACACTAATTCCCCTAAATGTTTGCTTTTTGCAATCACAGAGTATGAACAATGAAGACTGTTTTACAGATCTCACGAAAAATTATCTAAAAAAAACTTACCATATATAATTAAAATTTATACTTTTCAATACTGTTTTTTTAGAAGTTCTTTTTTGTGTGGTACAATTTGAAACACGGTGTTAGGCAAAGTCCTACATCACAATCAGGACAGAAATACCGTGTTTCCTTTCGGATTCTATTTCCACTCTCGTTCGTTTTGGAACAGCAAACAGCGCATTGTCTGGCAGGTCTTAGTTTCTTCTCCGTAGGAGCAATGATTTCTATGAAGTGTCTCTCTGTCAGTCTTAGAGGATTAGGCTCAGAACCAGGTAATCCACATTTGAGATTCATTCCAGAATTATATTTCTCAATGATTCTGTCAACAAGATCAAGTCTGTACTGTAACTGTGTTTTTCCTCCTCCTTCCTTACAATAAACGATATATGAGTTCCATATGGCAATAAAAAAAATGTGGAAAAAAAATTTTTGGTAATATTTTTTTCCTCTCTTTCTAATCACTTCAAAATTTTGGTCCATGCGGTCTACTCCTCCCATTGTATTATTGTAATCCATGACAATTTTCGGTTTCTCTTTTGTTTCAGATCGGACTTGGATTTGTACCTTTTCAGTATTGTGAATTGTAGATAGTAATGAAACATTTTTTTTTGTCCATCCACTTCATCACAGTCACTTTTCCACTTTGAAATGCAATAATTTCTCCTCTTTTTAGTTTTTTCTTTTGCATTTCTCTTGGGACTTCTTTTCGCTTTAGGTTCAGAGTGCCATATGTATTCATTCGACACGAAATTAATTTGTCAGCTAATTCCGGGGAAGAATAGAAATTATCCCTCGTAAGACAATATCCTTTATGTAGTAAAGGTTGCATCATTGTCATAACTTGTGAGGAAATACATAGATTAGAAAACTCTGGGTTCAGAATCGTGTCTTTACCTGTGTATATTATTATAGAACACACATAGCCAGAAATCGACTCACACAGCATGAAACATTTTATACCAAATCTTGCTCTTTTTAGAGGAATAAACTGCTTCCACCCTAATCGTCCTTTGAAAAGTATAAGACTTTCATCTATCGTTACATCACATTGTGGTGTCACTGTCGAACAAAACTTCTCATTCAGATGTTTCAAAACTGGCCATAATTTCACTAATTTTGGGCATTCGTGATTTTGTGCATCAAATACCAAATTATCTGTAAAATGTAAGTACCGTTGCAAAAGAAGAAATCGACGATGAGACATAATTTGATAAAAAAAGGGTGTGTATGTAGAATATCTCTTGCTCCAGTACTGATCAATTCCAGGTTTCTTTATAATTCCTTGGAGTATATTCAGAGCAAAAAATATATGCATCCATTCCAGAGTCGTTTCTTCCCAAAATTTACTTCTTGAGAATTTTCCTGCAATGCTTGTTTGGATGCACTGTTTCGCATATCTATTTGTTTCTTCTACAATTTTATTCACCAGAGAAGAGTCAATAAACATTTCATAAAACTGTAGCTCATCGGAAGTATCACCAACTTGTATATTTACGGCAGGAATACCAATAAAATTAAACCGGGGACACGGAGGAGGTGGATTTTCCACATCAATTTCGATAAAATTTTTAGCAGAAAGCAAATCTTCATCTGAGCTGAGCTCACTACACGAGTCATCTGAAGAATAATCCAGATCATTACAAGACAATTCTGAATCTGAATCAAAACCATCAGAAACATCTAATAATAAAGTATTATCGTCGATTTCATTATCCACAGCTAACACACTTTGAATTCACAACCAGAAAACCGTATAACAAGATTTCAGATTTTACTGCCAAACATTTCAGACTTCCAGTACAGTAATAAAGAAAAATAAACAGGAAGTACTTTCAATGACATGGACAAGCTGCGCCATCTGTTGAAATATATTAATATTAAAGACTCTCTTTCAATCAATTAACAATACGGGCAAATCAAAATAAGAACGAAGAAAATATCGATGCCCGTACGCCGTAAGGCAAACCAGATGTGGCCAACTGTTAGTACCCCGTATGGGCAAACCAGTTAAGGGGTTAACCACATCAAGAGATATACAAAAACCCTTCTAAATTTGAAATGGCGTACAGAATGGGACAGTAAAGAAGCAAACAAGTTTCATTCTATCAAATTGTTCCATTGAGGGTTGGCCCATTTTAAATAGCAGAAAATTGAATACAATTACTACCCATTTAAGAATTGGCCAAACTAACACACAAGCATTTGATGTTGGGGGAGTTTTCTCCTTGATTACTTTATCCCAATGTCTTCTGACAGTTCAGCACATTCTGATAGAGTGCCCATGTTTAGATCCTCAACGAGTTCAATGTTTTCATTCCCCTCATTTTGTTTTAAAAGACATCCTTCATAAAGTGCTTTATCCTCAACTTTTTACTTTTTGAAAAGTGATTGGTTTCTTTTACTCTATTTAAGTTTTTTTTTTCCATTTTCATTTAATGTTTCAAATCTATATATCTATATACAAATTATAGAATTACCCAATTTCTCACTGGTCATGGCAACTTTAAAAGCTATCTATATGAATTTAACTTGTGATTGTAACATTGGCGGCAAGGAAAATGTTGAGCATGTGCTCCTATGTTCCAAATTTGTCAGAGCAAGACATAATCTAAGACTGGCTCTTCAAGCCATTAATATAAAGTGGCCTCCAGATTTTCATCAACTTGTTTCCACCAGAAGTGCACTTGAAAATTTTTGTAAAGTTATTATTGACACCTATTAAATTTTCTTATTTTTAACTTATATTTTCTTATTTTATTTTATTCTTATATTAATCCTTCATAGATGTTAATTTTTTCTTTATTTATGTGTTGAATACTTACTTCTGTAAGCCCCTTGAGATACTTTGTGGTGCACGATAAATGCTTCAATAAAAAATATAAAAAATCTATGCAACAGTTTATTGCTCTGCTTTAATATTCAGTTAATTTTAATCTTGAATATTAAAGCAGAGATTTTGATTAACTTTTTAAAACATGACCATGCGACTTTTTTTTAATCATGTGTTTGTATATATCTTGTGGTTGGTGCTGCATAATCAGAAATGATTTTATTGCCGGTAAACTCCATCAAACTCATGAAATATGTCTTTAGCAATTGAAAAATTAAATGGTTTATGTTGCCAAAGATATAATAACCACAGCCTATGGCATGGAGATGATGGTACATTTATTTGGGCTTGTACAAGAGATTATAACTTACCTCGGAAAAATGCAGAAATGCCATTGATTTGAAGCTAATTTTTCAATTTAGCTTTAATTGCATTTTCTATTTCCAAGAAATGCTACTAACTACTCCTAAAAATTTTCAAGATCAAAGTATTCCCAATATACTGCAGTCAACAACAACACAAACATTTCAGAAACTTGAATCTACATTTCATCAATAATTTATTATTGTTATTATTAGGCACCTCATAATGGATATAAAATAAAATACATGGCCTTTCACAGGATTTCTAGGCATTTTTCAAATGGAAGAATGATTAAATTGTGTGTGTGTGTGTATTTTTAAATATGAAATTTTAATTTTCCTAAATTTTATATTAAATTAGCCCATATTAACTTAATTCTAAAATGTTTTCTTATTCTCGATTCAATTTCAATTTTTGATTTAATTAATTCAAATATGTGCTGTAGAAAACTAATGACTTCTGCATTTTCCACACTTAAAGCAAAGAAATAAAAATCTCTAATGTTTACAATATTCTTTTAAAAATATTTAATTCTCCATCTTCAATATATACAAGGCAAAGAAAGCCCATTAAAATCTCATGCTAAAACCACTGAGCACTACATTGTTCTTGCATCGTTATTTAAACTGGCTAAAGTTTATAATCATTTCTCTTCTGTACGTAATGTTCTAATATGTGACGAAATAAGCAAAAACAGCTTCTCTCTCACACACACATACATAGAGAAAATATTTTGGCATTATATAATGAAACTTACTATTTTGTATAAGGGAAGCTTTAGAAGTTTCAGCTTGATCAACCCTTTGGATAGCAATAACATTTTTATTTTGCTCAGCTTGCCTCTTCTTTAAATCCATTAAGCGCTGAGCAGCCATTTGTCTTCTTCTTTCTTCTTTGCGTTTCAGAATTTGTTCTCGAAGAAGCTTTTGTTCTTCAATCTTCCTTCTTAGTTCCTTAGTTTTCTCATCCTATGGCAACAGAATAAAATTCACATTTATGCATTCAAAATATTATCATATTACAAAATTGAGCTTTTTAAATTCAGTTAGTAATATACATTATCTACATTCAAATTAAAATAGCAGAAAATTTATAAAATAAAATAAATTAAAAGGAGCAAAAATGTGATTTAATTTTTTGTAAAATGTCAAAGAAAAAAATAATGTTAACTAAAAATCATTTACAAATACTCAAGACATGAATATATGATAACATTCTTATATATTTAAATATTAATAATCAGTTTAGTATATATGGCATACCTATACAATACATCAAGACAATACTTTCACTTAAAATGCCCTTTTTTTGTCACATGACAATACATTCCCTATACAATTATTCAAGATAAGCTATATCACTCATTTAGCATACTAATAAATGAATAATATATCAAAACAGATAATCAGAAAAATCACTATCATTTAACTAATTTTTCTCTTTAAAAATTGTATTTTATCTCTTGTAATCTTTGACTAAAACCTTACTTAACAGATACAAAATTAAACTACAGTATATTAATAATATACATTTCTAAATTCCCTTCTTAGCAGTATAAGTTTTACATGAATGAATCTCAATTTTCTTATCCCCCCCCCCTTTTAAGTTCAGCACTGTCGAATAACACAACTTTCTTTTTTAAAAAAATTTGCTTGATAAGCAAGTCTTGTTTTTAAAAGAACATATACAAATAGAATGAAAAATCAAAATGTTAAATTGATTGAAAAAAAATCTGTATAAGAAAGGAAAAAAAAAAAAAAAAAAAAAAAAAAGAAAGAAAAAAAAAAAAAAAGAATAAATTAAATAAAAAAAATTTGGGGAAAAAAGAAAATAAATTATAAGTAAAAATAGTACTCACTTCTTCTTCAACCACAGGAATATTTTTTGGGGTTGTCTTTTGAGTAGTAGGTAAATTGTCAACAAGGGGTATTTCCCGTATATTTGAATTATTAACATGAACATTCTAAAAAATAAACCAACTCCATTAGAAAAAACATATTATTCTAAAATCTCAGATCTTCAATTGTAGACAGTTGCTTTTATTAATTGCCTTTGGTGGTCAACTATTTATAAGGAATAACAGTTGTGTTTAATTTCAATTTAATCACTTATAACTCAATGTTCACAATAAAATATTTTCAAGCCTCAAATAGGATAGGATATAAAGTTATATTATTTTAACAGCCTTATACCTCTTCTGTTATTGACACTAGTTCTGATCCTTCTTGATAGAGCTCAATTCTGTGATATCCTAATGTCATTAAAAACACAACAACGTAAGTAATCTATCTTTAAATGGCACATTGTCGTTCTTGGTACTGTAATTTCACTTTTCAATATAAAGATAATAAATAGAATTTTTTCTTTAGCTTCTAAAAATGAAAATATTTAATGAAACAATGAAAACAGGACATCAATGGCACAATAAAAGTGACTAATAAAAATTAATACAAAAATTGCAAAACTAAATTGATATGCTTTCATTTCAAGTTAAAAAATATTTAAAAATCTTTTTAATAATTAAATCATAAAGAAACCATGAGCATATAACTGGTCAACAGAGTTTATGGATAAAAGTACAAAGATAGAACATATTAAAATATATTTCTCATAATTCAAAAGTATTTATTATTTTACTTGAATAATTAATCTCATAGTTCTATCATTGATACACTGTCTATTTTTTCAGTGTTTACAATGGATTAAAACTCCAACTATGGGCTTTTAATAACGTAAAATAAAATACATTTTAGTTAAATTGCCAGTTACAAATTCAATCTAGTTAAAAGGTATGCGTAGAAACAGAAAAATCAGCCTTCATCCACAACATTTGTAGACTTACTTTTCGAATCTGGTTTTCAATACGAGGTTGTTTCACTGGCACTTGTTTTATATTCAGGTTAGAAGCTCTTTTTTCAGGTGGTCTGGAAAATTGTTGTGACTGGTTCTGATTTTTTCTCCTATAAAAATAAAGTGTGTCAATGAAGTCACTAATTGAAAGTAAATAATTAAAATACAACAGACATAACATTTCACAACTTTTGATTAATACACATTTATTAAATATTTCTTAAACAAAAAAAATAAAGATATATATATATATATATAATGCCAAAATAAGACATTAATCACCGAATTCCTTTTTGAATCATAACATTTATAAATCTGGAAATTCAAATATCAAATATTTTCATAAAAGAATGCGACAGAGCAAAATATTATTTGAAGAATTACAAATACATTATGTTTATATATGTGAACATAATTTTTGAAAGCAGAATTTTCCACCCCAGAGGTGTAATTTTTTTACAAGCAAGAGCAACAAGGGTATCAACACAGAATGACACTAGAACAAAATAAGGAAAAGCTAATGAAAATTTTATTCATGAGATTGTACACTGTCAGGTCTTGATAGAGATTTCTCTATACAAAGTAGATTTTGGTCAGAGAATGATGGGGATCTTTAAAAATAATGTTTTCGATTGACAATTTTTTATCCCTTCACCCTGAGTGCGAGAACTCGTTGATGTCAGCAATTTTACAGAGCTGCCATTGTATTAATTAAAGAAAGAAAGAAAGAAATGAAAAGAAAAAAAAAAGATGGAAGTGGATCATTAAATAAAAGAATATTTCAGTATGGCATTAATATGGGCTAAATTGAGCTGAAAGATTAGGAAAATAATTCAATTTATTTTGATTTTAAAATATCATTATATACAAATGTATGAAAATTAGTATATAAAGATATAATGCTTTCTTTCAGTCAATTCATAAAAACAGAGCTATAACTAAAAATGATAAATAAATTTAAATTCTCCAAAAGTGGCATGATTGCTTTTTATTTTGACTACTAAATGGTAATATTGCAAAAGGATTAGCAAATAAAATAAAAAATTATAAACTTTTTTGTTCATTTCTTAGAAAGTTTCAATATATTTAAATAATTTATCATTAAAAATAAATAAATAAAAGTATGACAGCATTTGTTTTAAAAGATAATCATAATGTTTTAAAAATTTTTTTTATTAATACATATATTTCTCACCCAACTTTACACTTAACAAAGTGCCTATTTTAGTCATTCAATTTTATACATTTGGAAAGTTCTTTTAATTCCATTTAAAGAAAAGCTAGGAATGTTATCTTAAAACGAAAATGATTAAAAAAAGGAAGTATTTACTTACTGCATATGATTTGACAGTGATTGGGTCATAGATCGTTTATCTTGATAAGGTTTCTAAAAGAGAGAAAAACAAATTACAAATTACTAGAAATAAAACTAATATATATTTTTTAATTTATAGAAGCGCTATTGTCACTTTTAATTTTCTTATTTGTAAAGTTTTATTTCTATCTTCAAAAAAATGAAATAAGCAATGACTGGAATCAATCAAAATTCAATCAATATGATTTCAGTAATTACAAAACAAGATTCAGTAACTACATATATAATGAAGAAATCTCTGTGAAGAAAAACTTTCTCCATAATATATGCAAATTCATCAGCAAACATATCCCATAGAATTCCCCTTTTTTTTTTCTACTATTGTGGGTTTTTCCCCTATTGTGGGCCCCCCCCTAATATTTTGAGAAGGAGGGCAAAAAAAGAATTGTTTACATAGCTTCAAATTTTCAAGTAGTTGAATCTTATTATTATTTAACCACGGAAAAGTTTAATTATGATTTTATAATATTAATTCCATTGCTTTATTTTATCAGAAAAAATAAAGCAGATTTTTTAATTTCGAGATTAAATTATTAGATAATCTATGTATTAATAATTATAATAAAAGCAATGATTAATTTCACTAACACACTTTGATCATCCAGTATTTCAATTAAAATTGAGTTATATTATTCAAAATTAATTATCTTGAAAGTATGCATCTGTTTTAACAAAACAGTCAGTACTGAAAGAACAACTTTTTTTTAAATGGCATTCCTCTAAATAATATTCCAAACAGTCATTTTCACTGTATCTATTTTTTTCTCCCTCTCTCCCCCAATTTGTAGCTTACAAATGTAGTTAGCAGATGGAGACAGATTTTCTGCAGACATACATTAATCTAAAATATGGCAGAATGCTACAACTCGGACATTAAAAAATGCACCAGTATCTATCTAGCTTGCTGGATTCCTGAATTACTGCTCAAAAATGTGAAGATATCACAAAATATGTTAAAATTTTCAGGAGATATATTTTTTTTTAATTCAAGAAAGTAAAATTTGTCTATCATGAAATTATTTGATTTAATTTATAAAAAATATAATGAAAAGTACATGTTTCTATATTGGTGGACATATAAGTGGATAATCAAATCAAGTTAATGTTGTATTGAAAAGTTATGTTACTGTGAATTTTTTCATTCATCTTGAGATCTGGTGAATAATATTTTAATATAATTTGAGTGATTTTATATTCAAGAGGAGAAAATACATTTTTATCTTATTTTACCATTACTTACAACGCAAATAATATCACAACATTAAATACTAAGCCCTTAGTAAAATTAACAGCAGTTATACACATGAAAAACCAACTTGCATTTTCTGGATTTATTATTTCATGTTTTTTTCATAGTTCACAATGCAAAATTCAAATAACCCAGAGCACTTCAAATAAGGTTAATTTTTTACTATAATGCATTCTGCACGGCAAAATGCTTTCTTAGGTGATTTCTAAAAATACTTCATCTTAAAACATGGGAGTTGGCTGCTAATAGTATAAATTACTGTAATTTTGAATTGTCTATAACTATTACTACGGTATTAAGAAATGTAAAAAAGATTGTATCATTTAATAGTATATACTCATGATGTTAAGAAAAAATACACTTTGGTTCAATCATATTCTAAAAGCTATTTTTAAATTTATGCATATTTTTCTAATGAATTCTTTTGGAAAAAATTTGATTTGTAACTTTTAGGCATGATTAAATCTGTAAATAAAAATTTCAAAATAGTAAATATACCTGTATAATGTTTTGCTGCTGCCTGGGTGGTTGACTAGTTTGAAAATGCACTGGAGTGACATTGGTTTGGGCTGGTGTAACAGAAGCAGGAGTGTAAGATGGAGGAGGTACATGAACAGGTGGCGGTGGTTGGTTGTAATTGATTACTTGAGGGGATGGCATTTGTGGTGGTGCATAACTTGTATTTGGAAAATTATTGGTATTGTAATTGTGATAGCTGGAAACTTGTACCATGGGGTCTAGAAATAAAAATTAATTTGTTATGAATCTCATTCCACCAAAAATGACTAGTATTATAGCATAGCATTTTTTAAAACTTACCAACATAATTCAAAGGAGGTGGTGGAGTAGCATAAGAAACAGGTGGAGGTATTTCTGGAGGAGGTTGTTGCCATATAGGAGGTGGAGCCTTAAACATTCAAACATATTTACATGACAAATATCAAATTTCCTTAATTCATAAAGATAATGTATTTTATTCATTCAGTTATACATTATTACAAATATTATTAATATAACCATATGTTCTAAATATACACAATATAAATAATAACAAAGTAACAAATACTGCTGAATAAAGAGTAATTATTTCTTTAAATTAAAAAAAAAGACACATGAATGTTTCATTGATGTTACACTCAGGCAACTATATTTCCTCCATAAAACAATAAATGCCTAAAATATTTCAAAATCAAATAAGTTATATATTTATTTGAGAAATTATATACGAAAAAGTAAAAACCAATATTTAGAGATTTATTAAATTGATCCTTCAAATAATTAATCCAAATTCTATCAATTGAAAAACACAACCAACAGATTTCACCATCTATAACTGTAATGGGTGGTACTGCAAGACAAGAACAATCATGTTCTAGAAATATATAATCAATATATATATATATAACCCTTAAAAAGATTAACTTTAGACAAAAATATTACAATTACTATTAAGGAAAAAAACTCTTATTATATTAAGATTTTAAAAAAGATATATGATATTGTTTTGTATAATCATTAAAATGGATCATCATTAATGATGAGAGAAAATATTGATATCCAGGATATAAAGAAAAAGTTGCCAATTGATGCTTTTAGTTCGATTGTAAAATTTTTCTAGAATATGATATCTTCTGCTTGAATGCTGATTTTAAAAATTCATATTAAATAAAACTCTTTCAGATGAATTGTTAAAACCAGATTGAAGAATTTTTCAAATGTATTTCTATAAGACAAATTAAAATTATAGGTATAATATTTTTTACAAGAAATTTTTTTTAAAAAATTACATTTATATTATTATAATATGTCAATATTATTATGAACATTTCCTTATTGAATTTCAGAATGGATTTCCCAAATTGTATTTCTTTTTTTTTAATGAAATCTACTCTTAGCCTTTCAGAAGGTTGTGTGAGGCTGACAGATGTAAGAAAAATAAGACACTAGTAGTAAACACAGCTTGCGAATGACAATTGCTTGACTGTCTTCCTCCAGTACGGATTTAATTAGTAACAAGTTATACACCTTGATAGTTAGATATTATCTAGACTGCTACACCTGTTATGAATATAATGTATTGTTAATTCATGGATATGCTTTTCAGAGTGAGTTGGTATTGCATAATAAAATTAATAAAAATAGAAGTTTAAGAAATGTGAAATAATTGTTCTTTGAATCCTATGATTTATTTTGGCTTTAATTTTGGTGGTTAAAAATATTTAATTACAACAATTAATTTGTACAAATACTGTAATGTCTTTTTAAAAAAAAGTACTGTGTCATCCTTACAGAAGATATAATGTTCCACTTTTACAATAAGGGCAAAATTTGATAGCAAGTCAGGCAGGATTGAAATCCTTAAAGGCATACATTGTAAAATTTATCAAGTTTTAATATGGTGATTTTACTGAAATGTACAAATGCAGAATTCAATTAATCTGTGTCAACCCTCAGACATTTTGCCTATAGATTTGTTCACTAATTTCACTTTGAAAATCATTGAGAGCTTTAAGTGTTAGCCCATACAAATCATCTGTACAAATATGCTTTGTATGGGCTAACATCCAAAACAGAAATTTTGAGCATACATGGAATATTGGGTTGAAATATGTGGAAACTGAACATATGCATTTCTAATGTTTACTGATTCTTCCCCCCCCCCCAAAAAAAAAGGATTGTGCTACCAACAATATGCAGAAAAAAAAATCAGAAAGGTGATGTATTTATGTGCAGTATGCAGATTATCCATCTTGATGGTGTTTTACCTTTATTTACAAGAACTCGTATTCCATTAATTCCATTACACTCAAATTGTCATTAAAGCCGTTTTTCAACTTAAGAAAAATTGATGACCAGTCTATGTATCCGGATGTAACAAAAGATGGCACAATAAAGTTCAAGAAAATGGGAGGAGGAATAAGGAATACCAAAAATGTTATTTATTCTTTTACAAATAAGCTTAAATCCTTAAGATATTTTTTTTTCAAAACTGACATTGTCCAGAAAGAAATTTATAAAATCAAACCTTATTAAAGCAGCATTTAGGTATTTTGCTCAAATTAATAACTCAACAATATTGTAATAAGTCATCACCTTGGAGTATTAAAAATTATGATATTATTATGGAATGTATGTCTAAGAGCACATGACAAAGCATTCTTAAAATCTATATTTTCATTTTAAAACACAGCTTGTAAATGTACAGTTATAGATCAACAAAATTAATTATACGAGTTTTTACCTAATCCTAAACAGTGTAAAAGAGAAAGCTAAAATAGTTTTTTAAAAGTAGAAAACCCACCTGTTGAATGTGCTGTTGAGGAGGTGGAGGCAAGGAATATTCAGGAGGTTTGTATTGAATTGGTGGTGGAGCAGTAAAAACAGGTGGATTAATATTAATTTGATGAGTGTTATCATGATGAGAGTACTAAAATATATAAAATACTTTTATAAGTACATGAAATTTTGTTGAAAAATAGAACATTTTTATTAGATTATTTAAAAAATATCGCATTAAATCAAAAACTTGCTTCTCAAAAATTATTAATAAGTAAAACAAAATTTGAAAAGAACTTGAGAGCTCCATAACATATGGTTGCATTTTAAGCAGTCAAAACAACAACAGTAATTCTTTTAAAACTGGAAAATATAACTACACTTTTTAACAATACTTACACAGTTAATCGTTTTGAAAATTTCAAATAATATGCTTATCAGGGCACACATATTTTAAAAATAGAATTTTCCATTTTCAACTAATTATATTATTCTACTAAAAAAATTATTAGGCACAAGAGCAATAAAAATTAGTAATTATTACAATGAAAACAATGTTTTAACCATGCGACTGTTACAGATTCTATATCATATTTAAAAAATGAATGAATACATATTTAAGAATTGGAATCAAAATCTCAAAAAAAGAATATATATCTTCAGAACAATTTTACTTTGTTGAAAGAATGAGGCAAGATATACAGGCTGCAGCCATCTTGCTTTACAGTAACATTTCTTATAGAGCAAAATTACTTCACAGTAACGTTCCAATATATAATTAAAAATAATCGTTTGCCTTTATGGCAAATAGGCTTTTTAATAATTATTTTTATTACGAAGAATAAGCCTTTCAAACTATACACACACTACCACCCAATAATTTCTACACATATGTATAAATATTTACAAATAATAAATAGTACTAACCACAGGAGGAGGAGCATAGTTATGAGGGGCTTCATAAGATACTGAAGGAACAGATGGCTGTGGAACAGGATTCATTGGCATTACTAAAATAAAATGATCATTAAAAATAATAAACAGAAAAGATATCTAAACATATTTAAATTAGGTTCATTAATATTTTTCTGAAATTTTTAATAAGTAGTAACCCTAATTAGAGGTGAAGTAGCTTATAATGGTTATTAAAAAATTATAAATATGATAGAGAATCATTATAAATATGATATACTTCCTACTGCCTCAGAAAGACTTAGGAAGCTGAACAAATTAATCTGCTTAGCAATTTTGGGAACTGGCTAAAACAATATTTGTCAAGCTATTTTTAGATCATTTTGTTAAAGTGATCAGAAACAGTTTTAATAAAACCTACCTTGTTCTGTTGTAGCTGGTGGAGGTGGTAAGCGCACACCTCTAAAATGAGGATTGATGAGGATTTTACGTGATTGTGATTGGGTAGGAGGTCCTTGAAATGTCTGTACTTGACTTGAAGATGAAAACTATAGAAAATTACTATATAAGTATTCCCAGAAGATTGGAATATTGATTGAAAATGAAAAGTACATGAAAACATAAAATTCTTATAAATTAATTTCAATTAAATTGATGGATATATCGTATTTGGCATCAAGAGGAAAAACTACATAAAATATTATAATAACCAATAAAATAGAGCAAAATAGACTCCTAATGAATATTTTAAAAAAATATTTAATATAAAAGAACAAAAATTCAAATCTTACAAACCAATAGTTTGAATAAGATAATTATGTATTTAAAATTAGCCATTTTTGGCAATAAGTTCATTCACTGGAATTAACAGTCACTGAAATATTTAATTAAATATTTTATGTAACTTGGTATTTATGGCTTTTTTAGCAAAACACTTTTAAACTTCAACAACAGCTAATTCTTGTATATTGTCATCATAGAAATTTCTAATTTAATTGTCATATTTAATGAAAAATCATAAAGTAAAGCATAGTATATAAATTTTTTTATTTTAAATAATTATCAATTTATCTTATAAAAATCTTAAAAACAAAAGAAATAGAAACTTTTGTTTTAAAAACTACGTAAAATGATTCATTGGTGGGATTTCAGCAAATTTAAAATTTTCATATCAATTACTAAATTTAAAAACTGCCATAAACAATTTGACAAATCTTTTCATTTAATTGGAGAAATATTCAACAGATTTGAAAAATACTATGATTTTCAGTCAATAAAAGTAAAAAAATGTTAAAAACCAAACTTGTAGAACCATAATAGAAAAGAAAAAGCTTCAAGCATGCAATTCAAAGAATATTTTAGAGACTATATATAATTGTTAATATTGACTTTTTAAAATATAAATATTATCATTAGAAAATAAAATAGATGAATGTTAATTAATTTAAAGTTTGCTTAAAGCTAAATCAATGACTTGTATATTTTAAAAGTAACAATAAAATAATTAAAAAAAGAATTTGAAGGCGAGATAAATACTTTTAGTAATGAATAAATGTCAGATTATCAAAATCTTTTGTAAAAAAGTATGTTACTTGAGGTTGATGATGTTGAGACTGGGTATTTGAAAATGATTGTCCTGATCTTTGATAATGGCTTGTATTTTTCATTCGCACTGAGTTTTTTCCTTTGAAACGCATTTTTCGCCTTTGTTCATTTTCAAGAAAAGCTTCCACTTTTGCAGTTTCTTCAACACTGATAACTGATTCTGAAAGATATTCCAAATAATGTAAAAAAACTTTATTGCTTCGCTATCATAAGAACTCTACAGAAATAGTGAAAAGTAACAGCATGAATTTTGATCATCATTCTGATATCCAAATCTAGGTCCACTATGCTATTCAAAATTTTACTTCTTAAAATATCTAATAAGAAAAGTCAAATTTTAATATTTCTGCTCAGTTTTCATTGAATAACTTTTAAAATAATAATTGCACAAAAATAATTTATAATCCTAGTTTTTTAAAAAAAATCTGAAATAAAATTAGCATATTATGTCCCATTACAACAATTTTTTTTTATAAATCTTTAAATAATGCAGATTTATTTTGACGACCATTCAAATAACATTTAACACATAATTACATTCTTAACATTTCTACCGAAGTAATAATAAGAAGTTGAGAGTGAGGGGGAATACAAATAATACCAGAGATTTTATCCAAATTACAACTCCACTCTAACTTTAAATTTTTAAAGTCCTACTCATATCTATTTCATTTTCATTTCAAACAATACTAGGCTTTTGTGTATGACTTTAATCCAAGATTAAATTCATTTTGAATTGTTTTCATAATATTCAAGAGAATACACATCTCAGAGGTTACAGAGGACAACCCTATAGATTTGCAATTCCATCAAAATTATATTTAACTTAGTATACATTGGTTGACATTTAAACTAATTGTAATTAAAGAACTTTTTATAATATCATTAATTTAAATGTTATAATCAACTTTTCAAAAATAATAGTATATTTATTTTAGACTTAAAATTTTAAATTGCTGTCACATTTCAATATTTTCACTTCCAATATTATTGGAAATTTAATTGATTTAAATAAATGACAACTACTAATAAGACAGATAAAGAACTGTCACCAAAGGAAACTTTCATTAAAAAAAAACAATTTAAAACTCTAAATAGAGAAACTCATATTTGTATCAACAGCATTTTCAACATATATCCAGATTAACTGTGGTGGAATGCATTAAAACAAATACGTATATATATATATTTATGGAGTCTTCAATAAGAAAGCTAAAAAATGCTTAATACCTACATCTTAAACCAAATTTGTAGTCACAAGATTAATATAACAATTTTATTAAACAAAAAATGAGTTGGAATCTATTCTAGACAAAGCAGAGAAATAAAGGTTACTTGCGTACAAAGAAAACAAACAAGGGAAAAAAAGATTTTAAAATGCTTAAAATTTCAATTAAGATTAAAAATTTAGAAGCAAAATGTAAATTGGGATACACATGAGATAGGAATTTAATTTCACAAATCCTTAACATATATTTTTTTAAATAAGAGAATAGAAAATAAACCAAGTTTTTATAGCAATATTCAAATGCAAATACATATGCACAAATTTTCGTTAAGTTTTGACATACAAAAGCACAAGTTAAGTTTTGACAACAGTTTCATTTACATATTTCTTTGCTAAGAATGGAAATTTCAGTATGATATGTAGTATATTAGACATACAATGGCCTTACATTTACTATTCTAAAACTTGAGGAAGAATATTAATAGTTAAGACTCAGTATCAAATTTATAGGACAATTATGTTCTATGGCTATGCTAAACATATTTACATCTGTTTCTTCCCCCTTCATTCCCACTCAATTTTTAACAGAAATAAAAACAACTAGTAGGCAGATTTTGAAGTCAAATTATCGTTTTACTTTTATTTATTCAGTATCTTTATGTTATTGTATTTGTGCTGTATATTATGCTTTTCTCTAATTTTTTGTCAATATATATTTCAACATTATGTCATAGTAAGAGCAGCAGTGTTTAAAAATAGGCACAAATCTAAAAGAATTGCTTGATTTTAAAAGTTACACCCTTAATAGCCCTTAAAACAAATATTTTATTAATAGCATGTCTCATATTGAAGCCCATTCAACATGGAAAAATACTAATAAGCTGAATCTTTATTTCTTGATTATCAACAGTGGTGAATAAAAAAAAAATTAGGAGATTTATTTGCAACAACAATGAAAATTATTTAAATATCATTGCAACATTTATATATATTTAAATCTAATTACAATTCTAATTAACTTCCAAATTTTTATATTAATTTTGCACATATTAAATCAATTCTAAAATATTCTCTTATTTCCTGATCCCATCCCATTTTTTTCCATTTAATTAATCCAATAAAAGCTTTGTAAAAACATTTCCATCAGCGGTACCCGTACTCCAAGAGAAGGGATAAAAAATTATTGACCAAAACAAATTCTTCTAAAAGATCCCTATGATCTCCTAATCTAATTCCACACATGTAGAGAAATCTCCATCAAAATCTCACAGTACATATCATACTGAGAAAATTATTTTCCCCTTCCTTTAGCGTTTCCTCATTTCACCTTGCGTTGAAGCACTGGTCGCTTATGCTTGTACATAAATCAAGCCTTGAGGCATGAAATAAAATAAAGTTAAGAATTCAAAGTGTCATCCTTCTGTTTGCCATGCAATTATTTAAAAAAATTATATATACAGCAAAATAAAGCAAAAAACTGTTAAAAAAATAAATGTTTTTTGTAATTCTGTTTATACAAAATCTACAAAAAAGCTATTTTAAATCAACAGGTAAGAATTAATAATATATGCAACAAGAGAAACTCAGCTACAAATCAATTTAAATGTCTAATAGATAACCCCAATAACTTCCATGCATGTATAAACTTTTAATCAATGACTATAAAATTAAGTAAAGAATTGCATTTTAAAGTGAGGTTGGTGCAGATATTCTGCAACAGGGTTATACAAGTCAACAAGATTTAAATTGAACCCAAAAATAGATGTTTTGACCAGAATTCAAAGGTCCCAAATATTCAAATTCTTATTCTCTTCAAACACATCTCTCTAATAAAAGCATGGGGAAAAGGACATCATTTGAAACAATCTAAATACAATGCACAATTTCCATCTACATTAAAAGCTCTGCAATTCTGTTTTCTTTCTCTTACTTTTTTTCTTTTTCATACCTTTAACACACTGGATTTCAACCCGATAAAAGTTTGATAAATCTTTTTCCTTACCAGATAAATACTTTATTTATTTATTTTTTCCCCTGGGAGAGAGGAGTTCTTTTCCTTGTTTTTTGTTTAAATTTGTATTTACTTTTGACTTTGTTACCATTTATTTTGCATTGAATTTTTGTATTTCATTTTTATGTTGCTTTTTATTTCCACAGCTTTGGTCTGCTATAGTATTTTTGTTACATACTGTTTGCAAAAAATATTATAACTTCACAAACAATCTGCAATGAGTTCATCATTCAATGAGTAATTAAAGCATTGTTTTAAAAATCTCACATTCTGCTTCAGCTTTTAAATACTGATTCACTGTTTTTATATAAAAAAACACTAGTGTATCTTGCTTAGGAATTGCTCTCGTTTTCTATTGAATGGCAAATATAAAAAAGGTTCATACAAATATTTCAGTTCACCATACAAATGATTTTACAGTAATATTCAATTTAATCATTCATTTAAATAATTAATGGGGCCATAAATTATTTTTAGAATTTATCTGTGTGTTTGAGATTGAATGGTCAAAAACTTCATTCAATCAGAGGGAAGAAAATGCAAAAGAAGTCAAGATAATCGAGTCAAGCATCAAACAGTTTAATCAAGTGCAAAAATAGACAGCTATCACAAGATGGATAAATGTAATAATTTGCCTCTGTTCACATCTTAACAATCACCACACAAAAATATTTTTATATTATCTTAAAAACTATTTTTAAATGATATTTATTTCATTTTTAAAAATTTATTTTGGTTTCAATCTAAAAAATATAGTGACAAAATTCAAATGCATCCATCAAAATAATCCGTGCTTTATCCATTGTTAAAATCAAGATTTAAAAATTGGCTTATTTGAACATAACCTATAAAATGGGATTTTCCATTGTCATTGTAGTCTACAATACTTAATTTGCACCCAAACAATTTTTAGTAGACTGATTCAATTAAATTTAATTCATGTCTTTTAGTCATTTTAAACAGTATATAGATATTTCTAAAAAATGCACTCCTTATTAATTATTTCATTGTCTGAAAAGTCAAAATCTGGGTGGAACAAGTGACAATTAATATTGCTAAAAAATATTCCTTTAAATAAAAAAGGAAAAAACAGAATTTTTTAAACTTTAAGATAATACGAAAAGCATTTTTGTGCTGCAATACTTTCAGAAATTATGGAAAAAATGCAATTTTTTAATTAAATAAAACTTTAAGAAATCATTCCAAAGTACACATTCCCTCTTCTAAGATATGCAAGTGTTTAGTAGTTCAAGGTCAAACAATCTGGTCTGCAAAGTGGCAATATATACACACATTTAACTTAATTAGTAGTATATTATTTACACTAGAGGATTTGTTTTACATTTACTGTAAAAGAAATCTTTTAAAAATAATACGTTTCTTCACCCAAATTTCCTATTACTGTAATGAAATAATATTTTACAATTAACAGTTAGTAGTTAAATAGCCCAGGTAACAAATTTATAGACCTATTTTTTAATTATCACTTAAAAACAAATTCATACAAGTGTTGCTTATCATAAATATTTTATTTTCTTACCTAATGTATCAGGTATATCTGTTCTTTTCTTTGCAGGTGTTAAAGTAATTATGTTACTTCGCTCAGATTTGAAACGCTCTCGATGATCATCTGCTACATTTTCATCTTCACTCTCTTCATCATATTCTAGGGATTCACTAAATGGATCGGATGTCTGGCTATGACTTGCATATGAATTGTCAGATTTCGTCATTTCAATAGTTCTTTCAGGACTATGATGAGATTCTTTTCTCCTGGAAGAATATTTTTCTCGTTCTGAGTGAGAAGTTAAAGAAATTAAGTTGTCTTGACGCTTTCTTTCATTAAATGTTCTTGCGGGTGACTGAAAAGAAAAAATAAATTGAATTAATAAAAATGAAATTTTTTATTTGTTTGTAAGTTATAAAAATTTAATATACTGAAAAAAAAAAAAGACTTCAAACTTTCCAAAATTATCTTCTATTTTTTTTTTAAAGTTTTTTTCACTAATATTATAATTATGGTATTAATAAAGGCTCTGGAGATGTTTTGGTAATAATGAATTAAATGATTAATATTCTTTAATTTAAAATTCCTACACTGAAAAAATTGTATCTTCAATTTTATAGAGCTGAATGAAAATACTGAAGTCATTCTAAATTACTTTATTTATTTCTGTCAGTATTAACATTTATATTGTTTGTTAATGCACAACTATATTTTTTCAAGAAACTACAAGATTTAATTACTATCTCATTTTAATCAAAAATAAAATTCCAGGAATAAGTGAATTTTTTCTAATATAATTTTATGCAAAAACATTTCTTTTACTAAATATTATATAACATCTGTATCCATTTTAGCATTTCATCAAGAGCTAATATTAATGATGACAATGAATTTGAATTATTGCTAGTTGTATAATAATTATAACTGTATATTATTGTAACTTATATTGAACAATGGCTTCATTAGCTAGTCACAGAATCCCCCCTCCTTCTCCTTGATATATGTTGCATAAGAAACAAAATCAGTTTTTTAGCTGTAAATACGTATCAATTTTAAGTTAGCTATTTAACCAAGCTGAAATTAAAAATGAAAATTGGCTCATTTCAAACAAAACTGTTTTAGCCAGTAAATAAATAATAAAAATGTTTGAAAAAATTCATTTTGTTAGCTAGTGAATTAGTACAGTAGTTAGTTGATTCTAAGAAAATAGGTTTCAGCATTTGGCAAAACTTATATATAAGTAAAGCGGTTACTTTCAATGATAATAAAGCAGTGTGGTTATCAAGGCATTTGTTTCTTAATGGAGAAATCAGTGTTTGATTTTGGATGTGGCTCCCCCGCTCCTTCAAAAATGATTTTAATTAAATTATCCCTTAAAAATAATTTAATTATTTTTTGAACAAATAAATTTTTATTTTCCTAACATCTGAATTATAATTCAATTCTTAAATAGAAAATAATTATAAATATAAAAGAATTTTTTTTATTTTTAAAAAAAATTATTTAAAATTACGTAACAATTTATAAATAGCTTTAAAGAATGTTTCAAGCAAATAAGTGTTCAATCACTTAATAATTTTCACAGACATTTGATTTTCAAAATACTTTAACAATCCATATTATATACCTAATTAAAGAAATGATAATACAGTTAAACCTCACTTAATAAATGATTTAATAAAATATTTTAAAAAGTACATGAGCGATGTTTCACAAAATAAGTGGTGAGGACAAACTAAGAGGTCACATGCTAGATTAACTAGTATCAATCTGAGTTGAGCTTTTATTCAAAGAGAGCCTTTATAATCCCCATGGAAGAAATTTCAGCAGGATGGCAATGTCAAATATGACTCAAAGAAGTTTGTGCAAATGCATGTAGTGCCTTATTTGATGAAATATTGTCTCTTTACAGAATAGAAGCAGATAAAACAATATTGATGAACATACAGAACATAAAATACTGCAAGAACTTGATGAGCTTAAGGAATTATATTCTGTGTCAGAAAAAAATGCTGCAGAGACTTGGTCAGGAGAGTGAGAAATGATATAAATAACAGAGCAACAGCTTCCAGTGAAATAGGATAGACATTAAAGGTAAGGTAAATTATTAAATTGTATTTGAAAAGTATCACTCTAATAAAACATGCACTTCTAGAACAGGAGTTGCAGAATAGGACAAGGGATGTCAAAGCATATTTGAGGTGCCCCATCACCTAAACTTTCTTTCTGTGTTCTAAAAGAATTCTGCTAACGCATTTCATTAACTTTTCTTGTTGAAAAAAATACTTTTGTTCTTTTGTTTGTGAATGAAATAAAAATTATACTTTCCTATTTTTATCCAAATTTAAAAGACTATAAAAAATTATATTATTTACATATTCAATAACTTAACAAATGTTTTCTGCTGCTTTCCTTGCAATTATTAAAATTGTAAACCTTAATTTTTGTATTTAATAAAATTTTGTATTTAAACTTTTTTAAATGAGGCTTTTGGAGAGGATGGATAATGTGCGGCGGGGGGATTCGTGGGATTAGGGATCATGATCAGAAACAATGAGTGAAAATTTTTCAGAAGTTGTGCCATAAGAAAAATTTGCTATAGGTAGTCTTCCAATAAAGAATCAACAAATCAATTCAATATTAGTGGGAGAGGGGGATAACAACACTTTCAGCAAAGATTTTTAAAAACTAGAGCTAAGAATGTAAATTTTCAGAAAATAAGGTAAATAGAAATTAGAATTCTATCTCCATCATTAAAAATTCTTACTTAACATAAATTACTAATTTTTTTGATCATAAAAGCTTTTAGAATTGTCTGTCTTATAAATGAACATATGTATGTTAAAAGTATTTATGCCTTTAAAAACTGAAGGATAAGATAAAAATACCTCTTTTGTCCGAATATCTGAATTTTCTTGAGTAAAACTATCTATTTCGGCATCCAAATCATCTAGTTCTAAAATATCTTCTGGAGGAGTTCTGGGGACAAAAAGATTAATAATTAAAAACTAAAATAAAAATGATAGTATATTAATAAAAAATTGGAATCACAGAAAAGAAATTTTTCTTTTACCTTCAAATAGTACAAATATCTTTTTTTTTTTTTAATTTTCATAAATTATCAAAGAAAAATCAAATTTTGCTTCATCGTTAATTTACCAAATTATTTTACCATTAATTTTTCAAATTTATATATGAACTATTAGTTAGTTTTAGTACAGAAGAAAATCGAGAAGGAAAAATATTAATTAAAATAATTAAATTAAATTAATAAAAATATTTTTATTTAATATCTAGTGCTTTTTATTGGAAATCCATTCTCATTGCTCCTTCAAATACAGTTAGAAAAAATAGTCATATTGTGAAGATGCAGCCAGATTTAGATTACACTTTAAAGTAAAATCAGTAAAGAAAGATTACAATTTGAAAACTTAACTTTTATGTGCACATTTCCACCCTTTTAAGTATTGATGGTCAAATTTCATTGATCTAAGCCCTGTTTTGAAAATGTACATATTCTACTTTCTTATTAAAGGAAAAAAAGTTTGCTAAAATATGATTTTTAAATTGAGATGGAATTTTAAAAATAGAAATGAAGTTTTCTAATAAAGAAACTATAGATAATAAATCAAGAATATCCAATTTAAATAAATTAAATCTTAAGCTGTATCAAGAAATTATTTAGAACTCCAATCCATAAAATATATTTGATATTAATGATTTAGCAGCTTACAAACAACTTTCAGGAAAAAAAACTATTATATTATTGAATAAATTATATTATTTTTCTCAAGGTTAATTTTTATAAATTTAATTAATCCAGGGAACAAAATATGATTAAATTGTTTGAATGCATGAGGAAGGAAAGAAGTAAATGAATAAAGTAATTTACAAAGATTTGAATGTATTCTAAAGAAAAAAAAAAAAAAAAAAACCTTGAAGTTTAAAGGAAGTAAAAATTTAATTAAAAGGCTCTTATAAGCAAATTTGTTTGGCTTATTAATATGAAATATATGGTGTATGCATACGTAAACTGCTTAATTTCCAAGCATAATATTTTTTTTTGTTTTATAATAAAACATCATTTTTATAGAAAAAATTGTTCAATTAATTTTAAATACTTATTTCACAAATTTTAATGTTTATTTCTGTATTTGCACAACATCATCTAAAATAAAATGATACCTTTTTGGATCCGATAAAAGCATGGAAATGATGATAAAAATAATAATAACAATACCAACAAAAAAACTATATTATAAGATTAACAATAAAGATCTGTGAGCTTTCCCAACATTTCTTAAAATAAAAATAAAATCAGATACAATTTTTCTGAAAATTACCAATTAAGTTGTAGTAGCTCAACATGATCACAAATTTTGTATCTGATTTTTATATTAGCAACAACAATTAAGATCCAACCTGGCTGGGGTGGAATGAGTTTTAAATAATCATTTAAAGTAATACTCATTCTGTAAAGTCATTTTATTTGCAATCTTACAAAGTGAAAAACTAATGCATTCTTAAGGCTATCATTATACAACTGCCAAAATACCGAAATTCTGAAACTGGTGATAGAACAATGTCATGTTCTAAATAAGATTATTTTTTTAATAGAAAATAATAGCAACATTCACAAATGAACAGACTAAAAATAAACAGTCTTATAGCTTCCTATTCCTAAAATTTAATGAAAACTTACTTTTTAATCTACGAGAAAATATTTTTACTTAAAAAATTGCAGAAGAAACAATATATAATTTCCAAGAAATGAAAATGCTTCGACAAGTCCCAAGTTTTCATAAGTAACAAAAACAACAAGAAAAAATCAGATTTGTAATTAGAAGTAATACAGAAATAAATAAATCAGACCATCTCACCAAAACTTTCTCACATATTGCCAGGAAATGCCTTGTGTGGCATTAGATAGTAACTGTGGAATATTAACACTAGGAATGAATAAATATTTTTGCTGACACTTCTGTATGATTGTTGGCAAATGTTTTGGGAGTAATCTCTAGCATGCAGTTAAAAGTATCCAAAAAGTGAATTTAGGTTCTGGACATTCTTCTTAACTGATTAAAAACTGAATTTGACTCTGATTACTAAACTTTTGTGAATATTACACTTGTATTCAAAAAATTATATACAAAGTTTACTATATTTAAGTCACTATATTTTGTAATTATCATGTTTACATATTTTTAAAAGTATAGACATATAGTGAACCCTTAATTGGATTTGGCTCAAAATTTGACAGAATTTTATACAATAGACACTAAATCTGTGTAGTACTACATTTTAAATATTTAGCTCTCTTTGTTTTGTAGTTATGTATGCTAACCTATATCCCAACAGTCAGACAGGCAAACAAATTTCCTCTAACCGAATGTTGTTGAAAATTTGATTGCAACTACAAGTTTGGTGTGAGGATCATATACCAAATTTCAAATATTTAATTAAAAATGTTTTTGTGTTATCTTTATCACAGACAGACATTTTCCAAACATGTGTTTCCAAATTCACAGAGGTATGAAATGTGGAGATTCATTAAAATCTCGAGTTCAAATATTTGATAATTGCAATATTTTCTCTAAATTTTGTAGTCAAAAAAGTCAAAATGCAAATTGAAGCCTTTTTTAAAACAGATATTCTTGAAGCGAAAGTCAGACAATATATAACATTGAAAATTTCAAACTATCAAAGAATTTATTCAACAAAGAAGCTTATTATTATTATTTTTTTAATTTTAATAAAAGCAAAGAAAGCCTTTTTTTTTTTCTTTTACTACAATTTTAACAGCTGCAGAATAATGTTGATTCAATTATTCAAAAAAGCACTATCATTTCGAATTTCATTATGATGATTAACTTTGTTATAAACTGTATCCAAAACCAATTTCTCAGATATTTTTTTAAAATTACATTCAACAAAAAAATTTCTTTAAATTCAAAAGCCTCTTTCTTAACCTTCCAATTAATATTAATATAATTTTTATGATATAATATGCTTTGATGTTATGATGAAAACACATTAAAATTCTATTTTTTAAATTAAACTTCAAATTAAAAGTTTGAGAATCCCATTCTTAATACTCAAAAAATAACTTCTCAAATTTCCTGCTTCTAACTTCAATGGCTTAATGCTGGGTGTTGCTCATGGCAAGACTTTATACATGAAGAGAGATTTTATCGGAGGAAAATTTCTATAAGAGATTTTTTATTTTTTATTTCTATAAATAAAAAATAAAAAGAAGAAAAAAATTATTATAAAATGATAAAACATAAATCTTCAGAGAAAAAAAAAACCCTTCTAAAGCCTTTTTTTTTTTCCTTTTTTAAATAAAAAATAATATTTAAGTACCATATACTGCAGTTCTTTTTTTTTTTTTTTTTTTCCCTTAGTCAAAACACATTTGGCAAGATTAGACTAACAAATAAAAATGTTTAAATACATAATCACATTCAAAAATACCAGGAAAGACAATATGATCACTGAAAATTAAAGGCTTCAAGTTCAAATTTCATCATACTAGATTTTAGGTAATTGAGTAATGTAATTATGTACTGCATTCAATAACAATTTAATGTACTACAGTTGAATACCTGTAGGAAGTCATTCAAGCAAAGTATGGCATAATATGCATTTTGCACTGCCCCTTCCAGATAACTATTTTAATAAATGGCAATGTACATTATTGGAAAAAAAAGGAAGGGGGAGAGAGGAGAAAAAAAATAGAATCATTAATGTTATTTTAATGTAAGCTGAAAGCCCTGAAATACTTCTTAGAATTTTTCCCTTTTGTTGGTTTTCTTTTTCGAAACATTCAGTAAATAAGCTTTCATGACAATTATTTTGACATCATATCCAACTAGTGGGGAAGCAAAACAAAACATTTTCTTTTCACCAGAAAATTAAACACTTTTAAAGTACTTAAAAATGGTTTTCAATTTTAAGTACTGTTTAAGCCCTTTTCATGACACTATCCACCCTGGCTCCTTTTTCTAGATGGAAAATACATGACAATTATAATTAAATAATAATTGAAAAGAATATTTAAACAAGAACAATGAACACTGTTTACCTTCGTTTTTCAGATTCAATATCAGCAACTTCATACAATTCAGCATTACTTTCTCCAATTTCCACAGGATTACCATCTTCATCAACATACTCAAGTTCTTGATCTAAGAAACAGTATGTTAATTATCTTGGAGAATATTTACAATAACCAATATTTAAATTAAGCAACTATAAAAAAAACACAAATTGAACTTTGTATAAATTTATAATTGATTATACAATTATTATAAAAATACATAAAAAGGAGTCCACTCATGACCAAACCTGACAGCTGTAAAAGAATTTTATAGTAAATATATTTCAGATAGGCATTTATATCAAATTATTCATCAAATGAATTCAATAGCTCCTATACCTACTTTCAAAAGTTTAATGAAAGAGATAAAGTGGGCTATAAACTAATACAAGTCTAATTAAACTAATACAAAAAAAAAAATGATTTTCATTTTTGAACCAGCATTAAAAAAATTAATAGAACAGACAAAGTGATTAAAATGCTGTTCAATAAAATAACTACTGGATAATATCAGTTTCTCATTACAAAACATGAATCTTGACACCATGATCAAAAAATGATAAATTTAACTTCATTTTATCCCGTATTCATTCATATTATTACTCCTAATGTCTTTCACATTTCTATTAAAACCCATCAATGCCGTTTGACAATATTTATCTATCACAGTTTCATTATCACAATCAGTGCACCTGAGTAGAAGAAATTCCGTTAAATACTTGTTAATAAATTTTTAGATTATTGGAATCATATCTACGAAGAAAAGCTATTGAAACTACGAGGAGGAAAGAAAACAACCTTGAATACTAAATGTTTTTTTTTTGTACTAAAAAAAAAATAAGAAATCCGCTACCTATAATATAATATTTTCTTCATACCATTATATAGATAAATAATATTTTGCAGTAAAAATTTTATATAATTACTTCTTAACTATTGCATATATTCATACAATTCCAGAAAAGAAATTAAATCTATCTACACTCTAAATATTTTCATATATAACAGAATAGCTATTTTTAATTTCAAAGTAATTCTTTTTTGTTTTAAAACTGTAATACAATTTCTCCTCTTATTATTTAAGACTAAGAAGAAAAAATTAAAACAACAGTTCCTCCCCTCGTCTTTTTATCTTGACAATGATTATGATAGGAGATAACTGAATTACACCTGTAGATTTAAGGAGATTATTCAATACTTTCGATGAAAATAAAGCACTGAGCTGTAAAATATACTTCTTTGAAAAATAATTAAATTGAAAGTTTCTGCAAGAACATTTTATAAACATATTTTCAAATGAAAAATTCAAAATTAATAATCAATTAATTTTACTTATTTTGCTGCCGATTCTTTGGAGCAAAACTCTGCAACATTATGCACAATTATGTGTGCTTGTGATTTTAAAGTCTCTCCTGTCTTAAATCGGAAATATATTTTGAAGGACGTCAAAATTTAAGGGTTAAAAAATATTAAAAAATGAAATGCAGTTGATATTAATGATAGAAAAGATTAATAAAACTTCAATAAAATATAAAAGAAGTAAGCTAAGTGAATACAAAGATTGTGCAACTGCGACTAAAGTGAGAAGTCAAATGAGCAACAAGTTTTCCTTATCGCTATGAATTGACGCCAAGAAAAAGAATAACCCCCAGACTTCGAACGATTCTACTAATTCAAAATGGATCTTCCCAACTGAAGCCGGTTTCTATAATGCCCGCAGGAAACATAGACGATCATCTAGCAGAGTTCTTGTGATGGACAGACAGTACAAAAGTATTTAATTGAAAATTTTAGAAAGTATTAAGGTGGCTAGTATTTAATAACAGACAGAGCTACTTCCAATTTGGGTTTCTTATGTTTAGCAAGATTTAAAGAAAAGAAAGGGGGGGGGGATTTTGAAATATATTATTTTTTTTCACTACCTCCTAAAGTAAATTAAGATACTGCTATTTCTGAAGCTAACAGCATAAATAATGTTTAGAACCTTAATTCCACTTTTACTTAATGATAATTTCAATCACAAGAGATATTTCTAGCCAACTTCAAGATATATATATATATATATATATATATATATACAATTTTAACACATTTATGTATAGAATGAGAGTTAATTAACAAACAAGAAACAAATAATAAGTAGAGTGTTAAAACAAATAAGTAAAAAAGAATGTTATTTAAAGTGTGAAAAGAGTGAACATGTGAAAAAATATCTAAATATAAAAGATATCCTACAATAAAAAAAGGCTCAAAGAATTTAAATTCATTTAATATATTACAAAAGAATGCCAATTACCAGTAACATCTCGTTCTATTTCCTCATCACTTAATCCTAAAAGAGCAGCTTCTTCATCAATATCCAGTTCATACAATCCATCATCCTATACAAATTAAGATCAAGTTAAAATCATTTCAAAATTTATTAAAATTGATTTTTTTACCATCTTTAAAGAATTAATTAATTAGAGAAAAGTAGAATACTGATAATTCTTTGCATTTTTAAAAGAGATATTATGATTGAAGAGCTTTTAATATCATTCATAACACAAGAGAACAGCGATTTTATTGTCTTAGATTAGTGGCATGTTTTTGACTAATTTTAGCTTCTGAATCTGAAAATAACAGCAGTTTCTATTTGTCACCAAAACTTTTTAAGCAAAAGTTTAGCCTTTTGACTGAATGAGATAAAAAATCATGCAAAATATGAATATAAAAGAAGATAAGGAGAAAATTTAACAAATTTACTGTTTACAAAGAATTACTTTATGAAGTTATATAAAGTTATTGCACCTTTAATAGTGTCTGTACATATAATATTTTTTTAACAAAGAATAAACATAAGTATTTTGGCTTATAGATTTTTTTCCAGATATTTAAGTTGTGGGCATTCTGGCTTTGATGCTCTGGCAATAGTCAACCGTCATACCATCACATCTACTTTGATACTGTGCCTCCAATTTTGGTAAAACTGCCTTTCACTCACTACACAGATTATTCACATGCAAGATGACTGTATAAAATCTGCAACTTAATGTTTATGTTACAATCAAATATTCTGTAATTACTCAAGCACTGATGATTAATTTTTGTTTAATTATCTGCTGGTGTATTTCCAAGAAATAACTTGACAATGCCTTCAAATGCAGTCAGTATTATTTCAGGTTCTATCACTGTTTTAATGAAACACTCATCTCTTACATAGCGCAAAATCTGTGAACCATTGAAAGTACTGATCTTGATCTTTAAAAATGACAGTTTGAAAACTTGAAATAAGATACTTAAAACAGTCTCTTTCCCAACAAAATTTAAAAAAAATTGCTTCATGAAAGCCAGTTTCAAAGAAAGAGGTGAAAATATACGGTTCTTTCTCTTAACAAATGGTTGATATAAAAACAAATTATCACTAGCTTTCAAGTCATATCTTGGTGGCTAATTTGAATGTATCCAATAATTTTTGTAAGCTCTACTATCCCACATACACAAAAGGGGGTTACATGGTATATTCAAGGTGGCAGCACACCATTTTAAGGATAAGACATGCGATCCCTTTGTGCATACGATATTGTAATAAATCAATAACTGTCTTTTTGCCTTCATACGCTTCATTCAAACAAATTGAACAGCCTATAGGGATTCTAACAAATAAATTTTCATTGTAAGAGAGAACAACTTCAAACTTCGTTTTGAGTTATCGATGAACAATAAGCATTAAATTACATAATAAGCTGAAGTTAAATGAAACAATAAATGCTGTGGCAATATACAATTCTATTATCACTTCAAAACTATTGAAGAAACACACTTAGCTTTCATCAAAAATACACTTTTTTTGATTATGCACTTTTTTCACTTTATATTTGTTATTCTATCATAAATATATTTTCTTTTAAAAAGTGTGTTGAAAAATAGTATAAATTTGAATTGAAAAATCCCTCATGTAATTATAAATTTCATTCACAGTGTTATTTTTTATTCAAGGGCTATAATACGAAACTTAGACAAGAAGATTATTTGTGCAATGTATTGTAGTAGCTACAAATGTGTAACATTCGAAATAATAATCAAGCATCAAAATGAATTAAACATGGTGGAATTATATATATCTCATAGCTTCAGTGATCTTTAGGGGTATCTTTTAAGTTTAGCACTCTATCCAGAAACAAAGCAAAAGAATTGACAAGCTTAAAGTACATAATTAATTATTTCATAACAAAAATTATTTTCAATAGGGAAAAAAAAAAAGATTTTATGAGTCTATGAGGAATAACAGCAAAAAAACTTTAGACTTCAGATCATGACATTCTATTGTTGATGGCGGACAACTGCTTAATGTTAAACCTGTTAGATTTAGAATTTTAGTTAAAATATCAAAATATGGAAGCTACTCTATGCTTTGAAATTAATTAAAAGAAAATATCTCAATCAACTAAATATAATCATTACTATTCGCACCGCATATAATATAAATTATTTAAACCATAATTTTTTTTTCCATGTTTGCATTTTATTGCTATGTCAAATAGTGACTGCACCATTGAATTATTAAAGTAACTATGAAAAGAACATTTAAACAAAATTTTTAAACCAAACAAATAAAAGGTGCTTAAGCGGAGTTTAAAAATATGTAAAAAATATATAAAATTCTATACGAAAGACTAATAAAAGATAATCAATGACGATTAATGTTATAGAATTTAAACAGTAAAACGTTATCCCTGTTTTGAAAAAAACAATAAATACACAATGGCTAAAATTATTTATCGGTAAAAAAGTTGCATTTCAGTATATAGCAACAGATTAAAAAACATGTTTCCAAAAAAATTGATTTCAATAAACTATATATACTTTAAATTGTCCGTCATCAGCAAGAAGATCATCGTCCATTTTCGTAATGTTTGTGTAAAATAGTTATTTAAAATATCATATCCGACCCTAAATTTAGTGATTTTAATTGAAAACAAACAATTTCACAGCCTGAAGAAAAATTCTATATTCAACTTCATTTCACTTCGTATTTGCCCTGTCCCCACAAACAAACACATACAAAAATAAGTTTCTGTCGACTAGATGGTCACAGTACCCACCATTCTTAGAAGTTAAAAAATTTCAAGATCTAGCGTAGCGAGGCGATCTGTCGTCGTGTTACGGAATGGCAATATTCTATTCACTTATAAAAGCAAATATTTCTTCAGTTTAAAAGTCAACCTTTTCTCTAATCAAAATATTTTTATGTAATAACAAAACTTCTCACAATACACCTGCACATTATATGGCTCTTAAAGTTATGATTAAAGCGCAGTTTTCTGATTTTAAAAGTAAGTCTCCTGTTTTAATTACTTCGTGTAGAAAAATTTATTTGGGCTGTAAAGCTGTGAGACAATCGATCCTATTCTTCATTTTTTTTAATACGATGTTCTGTGTAAAAGCAATCATACAGTTTACTATTTTTCCTCTTCTGGTTCTGGTGCAAGTTTTGCTTTCAGTATCTAAAAATATCTCTGGGATGCAGCTATAAATATTCGAAGAAACAATGTATCTGTTAGCTTATAATCTTGCTGCTTTTCATTTTTTTTTTGAATTGTGAAATAGTGAACTACATTTTTCTTTACTCCTTTTACTTAACTTAATCTTAAAAGCTTAATCTCTTTTTAAAATTTTATCATTTCTTCACTACAGGGCTGAGATTGTGGCGATATGGATTCATCGGGAATCGAAATCACGACGTCAGGGCTCGTAGCTGTGTAATATAACCACTGTTCAAAAGTGATCACTCCAATCTAGAGGCTGTTCAGGGCTTATGAAGTGATCCCCTCAAGATAAATACAACGCACTCACATCTTATCCAATGCCAATTTTTTTTTCTTCCCAACTAAACTTATGTTCAGGTACAGATAACAATCTGAATTTGAATGTTTTCTATCCCGAAGAATGCATGCCCACATATGTACCTGAATCTTTGCTAATTAATTAGGTTATTTATTTGCAAGATGACCGTAAACTGCTTTTCTTGCAATTAATTGACAATATTCTTTGTTCGAGCCTCTTCTTATTGAAATTCGATTCATTCTCCTACAACATGACACTGGTCTTCATTTGATCTTCTGCCTTTCTTCTCCCACTTGGCTATCGCTGTTTTCTTTATTCTCTTCTGTGATATACAGCAATACACTACAACAAATAGTAGCCCACAAGTAGTAATCAGTAGTAATGACAATCACAGCATATAAAGCGACCAGACAGAATTCAACAGAAATAAGGAATCTCTGTAGCTTACTTTATAACTCCAAACATCCTTATCCCTTCATACAGAGTCTTCTCGCGTTAACTATATTCAACTGCCGACTTACTACTACTAAACAGGGTACACCACACACGACTCGAAACTGCTTCCACAATGAACACCAGGACTAGGCACACAGCTCCAAGCAGCAATCGCTTAATTTTTTGCTGGATTGATCCAACTAATGACCATAGGCCCTTCACAGGATTCATTTCGGCTTAAGACTACCGGCCTTTATTAATTATAAATTAGTTTATGACTTAAATTAACTAAGACAATTCGTAAGAATTCGGAGAACGAATAATTTGGAAATAAAGTTGTAATTTTAGTTCGCTATAAATTGCCAATTGCACAACCTTCATTATTTCTAATAACCCTAAGAGTGAAAAATTGATGCGTCAAAAGTGATAAATCGAAAATTTGTTGCCTACGCATTTTGAGGCCTCAAAAAAAAATTCAAGCCAAAATAAAATCATGTTCTCAAATAATTTTTAAAAAATGGAAAGAGAATTATGGGCGACATTTAACTTTGTATTTTCGTCAGAACTATAAATATAAATTGCGTTTTTAAGACTTATACGAATTGAAAACTTGCAGATCAAATTTTGTGGTATTTACATTACATTTTCTGTGCATATTTTTCTTGATCTATACTTATAATAAAGCTCCATGTGTTTGTGTGTGTGTGTGTGTGTGTGTGTGTGTGTTCTCGCTCTACAGGTAAGATCATTGGACCTACAGCTACCAAATTTGGTACATGTATACCTTGGATGTCGGGAATGTGCACCTCGGAACCCTTTTTTCGAATTTTTGATTAGAATTTGAATCAATTAAAATTTAAGCAAAATTTCGACGTTTTTCCGCTATAACTTCCAAAAATATTATCGCACAAACATGATTTTTACATCAATTTAAAGATTAAAAAATTAGCTTTCTAATAGTATCTTTGTTTTAATGTATAATCTAAGCTAATATTTTTAACAAATTTTTAAAGAAATGTTTTAACTATGTTTTTTTATCACATGACTGGATAAAATAAAAGGAAACAATGCCGGAAGTTGAAATAAAAAAAAACCTATCATCGCAAATAAATCTAAAGGAATGCAACTTTTAGCACGTGACTGGATAAAATAAAAGAAATATAAAATGTGACTGGATGAAATAAAATAAATATAAAATGTGATTTTTTTTTGAAAAATGCAAGGCAAAGGATTCTATGATCGTTTGCTATATTTAAATCATTAATTCCATAAATCTTCTTTATTTACGGTAAACCTGATTGAATTTAGACAGGATATGATATCTGTATCATTAATTCAATAATTTTTTTCCATTATAAAATGTGATAGTTTCTAAAAAATAGATGCAAAGCCAAGGTTTCTATAATCATTTGCAACATCTAAATCTTTTATTCAATATTTTTTTTCCTTTTTTCGCTTTCTTTAAAAAATCTATTTAATATTTTGGCAACATCACCGAAAAGAAAAACATTTTCAATATTTTGGAAGCATAACCGATAAAATTTTAGAGCATTAAACCCAAAAAGTTTTTCCGAATAAAGTTACTGACTCTTTAACAACTAATAACTGAATCTTTTAACTTTAACTATTTCTTAAATTTTGTACTGATTTTAAAGAAAACATATATTTTTTTATCTAGACTTATAATAAAGCTCAATGTGTGTGCGTTGGCGCTCTACAGGCCAGACCGTGGGATCTATAGCTACCAAATTTGGAGCATTTATACTTTGGGGGGTGGAAAAGTGCACCTCCGAGCCCTTTTTTCGAATTCTTAAATTTGAATTAATTAAAAATTAAGCAAAATTTCAACATTTTTTCGCTATAATTTCCGAAAATATTATCCCACAAACATGATTTTTACATCAATTTAAAGATTAAAAAAAAAAAAAAAAAAAAAAAGGTTTTTAATTGTATTAGTGTTTTAATGTATAACTTAAGCTTCTATTTTTAACGAATTTTTAAAGAAATATTTTACCCATGATATTTTAGCACGTGACTGGATAAAATAAAACAATGACGGAAGTTCGAATTAAAAAAAAACAACAACTATCATCGCAAATGAAATCTAAAGAAATGCTACTTTTAGCACTTTGACTGGATAAAATAAAATAAATATAAAGCGTGGTATTTTCAAAAAAATAAATAAATAAATGCAAAGAAAAGGTTTTAATAATCGCTTGCAATATCTAAATAATTAATTCAATTAATCTTCTTTATTTACGGTAAACCTGATTGAATTTAGACAGGATATGTATTAAAATCCCGACTTAATGGCATATTTGTAAAATATTAGTAATAGGCATATATATTGTTTAATACTTTTAATTTGATCTAAATGAAGTAAATAATTACATTTTAAGTAGCTTGAACCAAACAAAGTTTTGATGAATAAAGAGTTTTAAATTTCTTCATACTTTGCTCTTCGAGCCATATTTTACAAAATATTTTTATTAATATTTTAAATAAAAGTTGCTACATCAATCGGTCTTCTGAATCAATAATTAAAATTGACTAATTTATAAAATTAAAGAACATTATTAGGAATACATGTTCTTTTAGAACTTTCTGTCCATCATCTTAAAGAAAATATTAATTTCAGGCCAATCAATGCTCGGAATTACATCAAGGCTAATGAATATGTGATTTAATTAAAAATTTTAGAACGCATTACTCATGGCGAATCAGCTGGTCGCCAAAGGCGGCTAGTATTAAATAAATTCGATAGCTGTATAAATATTTAGAGGTAAGTAAACGGGATAGAGCACCCAAAAATGGAACACTCCTGTAAACCTTTGGAATACTTTATTTCAATTACAAATAGAATTTCTCTTTAAAATTGTTGCTCCAAAAAAATATAAAAAAGTTATTTCTGATAAGAGCTATCGGCACATTTTTTTCCATCACTGAAGGTTTTTTGCCTCCTTCGTGTGTTATGTTTTGTATTTAGGTATGAAAGCTTTTGCTGTTTAATATCCTAAGTTGTAAATTTCAATTATTGGTCTAGAGGTGTCCAAACTACGGCCCGCGGGCCAAACCCGGCCCGCCAAGTGATTTTATCCGGCCCGCGGAGGGTTTTAAAACATAATGATGTTTTCGCCCTAACCTTTTCATTTTCATAAAGGTATATCGAAAAACTGCGTGGCCAACAAAACGGAGTTGTTGTACTTGACCAAACACAAATGTCTATCGTGCTGTTAAGTTATAAGACTAAATAAAAAAATATATTTCGGTAACTCAAACATAAAAGAAATTTTATACGCATGTGAATTTTGACGATAAGCAGAGTCTTATTGTTTTGTTGTAAATAAAGCATCAGCAGTTTTAAGTAGTTCGCTTAAAGAAGCACTTAAGTATAAATAAACAAATATCGTTTTGATTTCGATAACATTTTCATGGAATTATTGCACGTGCACAGTAGCGTACCTAGAACTTTTGCCGCCCGGGGCGGTCCCGTTGGTGTAATAAATTTTGATCCCAACTATAAAGACATTCTTCAACAACAACAACAAAAAAAAAAACAGTTTCATCATTCGCATTAGAAGTTGCAAAAAAATATTTCAATTTATATAAAATAATTATATTATTATACTTTGTTTGTTTAGTATTTTGTATTTTCAAGTTACAATAAAATAGTATTAATTAATGGTATTTAATGCTACTTTACTCATAATGATATTTTTCAATTTGTATATACATGTGGCCCGTATAACATGGAGCTAATTTCGATCCGGCCCGTGCCACGAAAAGTTTGGACACCTCTAAGACATAACATAATAACGAGCAACTTTCTTTTAAGAAACACATGAGACGCACTTCCGAGAAGATAGTTTTATGGCAATAGGTATTAACTGACAGCAGAAACTTCTTGGCGCGATTTTCCGCATATTCGAATTTATCTTTTGATATATACATGTATATATATATATAATATTTGATATAACACTTTATGTAGATTTTAATATAAACTGTTACAAAATATAATTCCAGCAATTTAAAAGTTCTGATAATATGCAGATAAATAATTTTTCAAAGTAAAAAAAAAATCTGTGCCTTCGAGAATGTTAAAGTATATGTGAATGAACATTTAAAAATTATTTACGTTTATGTTAAGAATTTATTTATTTTTACTTTATCATAAACGTAGTATAGATAAAGTACAGCAATTATAGTAAATAAATTGAACTTTAGAAAAATTCCTCAGACTAAAAAAACACTTTTAGAAAATATCTAGCTGCAACAAAGATAACTCAATAACGCTTTGATTTAAAATGGATATTTGGTATATCGCCTTTACACCAAATTAATAAATCTCTATCAATTTTCAGCTAAAGCCGTCAGAGGAAGTCTGGCAGGCTGTTTGAATATAATTTAATATGATAAATATAAAATGGAAAGCGCTTGATAGATAAAATCCATACGCAGTATTAACATCTATAGTCTAGACATCTATCAAATTTTGAGTCAAATCTAACAAGGTATTAAACATCGGTCCGTACTTTTTGAAACGTGTAAAAGCGATAACTGAAGGATGCATCAACTTAAATATATCAAATTTGATACGCAATTGTAGTGTAGCTTTGTGCCAGTTTTTTAAAGTTAATATTTTGGAATTACTGTATGCCAATGATAGGTTAAGGTGCTCTCTAAAATTACACCTTAACCAGAGAGTATGCTAGAAAGTCTTTTGTAGACCATTCATATGTGTCCGTGTTAGTCCTGGCTCGAAAAACAGGTTTTTACAAACAGTGTTATATATCAAATCAAATATCTCACACGGGACCTCGGGGAAAGCCTGATTGAGATTAAAAGTTAGAGATGGGTCATATGAGGATCAATCGTTATTAGGTAAAATGCGAAATTAATGAACTAGACGAACAGCCAGGTCGTTTTACATCGACGAACAATATTACATGACTAAATACAGAGTTATATTGGTGGGGATCAGATAGCTCCCTATTGGCTATTGAGTTAGGACGCAAGCGGCACTAGGATGACACTTCAGACACCACAAACACATATATAGTAAGTAATATTTTTCAGACTGAAGTAAAATAACTTGTTACGAACCTGTGGTTTTGCTTTCCCGCGCTAATACTGCCTTCGTAAGGAAGACAGATTCACAGTATTCTGTGCTGAATAGTGCCTAAGTATGACGTCAGTAATCCCAGAGCTTGATGACCATTTGGTGACGAATTTGATGACTTTGGAGACAAAATGGATAATACCCGAAACATCAAGACTTTTCCCCATCTGTCCATTAGGAGCCGAGATACATCCAGAATGCTCCTGATTGGTCCAGAAGATTTTAGCCCCGCCATCTGCCGCTATACATAAGGCAGCCAGTCTGCGATGTTGAAGAGGAATGAAGCCGAAGTCGAAAGGTCTAGTGTTCAAAGGAGAAGACAAGAGGCACGTTGGAGTTGAATCGAGAAGACTTTAACTGAGAGGTCTTGGAAGCTGAACGAAGTTCGGCAGTGGTAGACCAAGTGGACTTAAATAGAGAGGTCTTGAACTGAGGAGTCCTGAATGGAGGACTGCTAATAGCTGTGTGGCGTAATCTGACGAAGCCTGCATCATGTGTAGTAGCCCGTTGTGTCGTTGTCGGGAACGGAGCTGTCCTAAACTGAGGAGTAGTCCCGTTGTGTGAAGTAGTGAGCCTGCAGTGAAGGCAAGAAGAGACAGAAGAATAGTTTCAGCCTGTTATGGAGAGACCTACATGAGTGTAGACAGAATACCTTAAAGATTACCTCTCCTGCCTGAAACTTGCGTGGCCGCTTTGTGAGCTGTGGACGTAGTCACTACGGAATTTCTGCCTCTGGACTACTGTTGCTATTGTGGACTACTATCTGAAGAAGAGTACTGCTGTGTGCTGTCCTTTGTGTTCGTCTTGGCTGTATATAGTTGTCTTTTGTAAATATTTGCCGCCTTTGTGCTGTACTGTCATCGTCCTGTAAATAAACGCCTGTTTTGTGTCGTCTACTGAAATATTGATCATTGTGTGATCCTCATCTTCTCACACCGGACATACCCATTAGACAGGCAAAAAGAACCCGATGAATTAGGATAAGAAAATCCGCAACAAACTCTTGATAATAATTTGCAATTAGAAAGGAGTTAATTTTACTTGTCAAATCATAGGGCAGACACATTTTTTCATGCTGAGTAGTTTAAATATAATAATCTGAATAGTCTATAAGTAAAGTTAAATTTTGAATTAGGCAATAGCATTGCAGATAATAGAAATGTATCCAACCCTCAAGTGACACATTCTCCTTATTCGTGCTTTCACTATTCGCGGATTAAAAAAGTGCGACCCAATTCCTATATTCGCGGCTAAAAATTTCTTTATTCGCGGATCTCCTAAGTACATAAATAATAATAAAAGGATTCCGATAGATATCCAGCGCAATATCGTTTGTAAATGCCGTCAAATGGACTAGTAAAAAAAGTAAAATAGATCTTATTACAACTTTGTCTAAAGTATGTTGTTAAATGCAAACTGCAAACATAGCCGAAATCACGAGAGATAGGACGAGATGGGTTCGAACAAATGGAGTTAAGTGACATTCAGGAATTGCTTGAATCGCAAGGTGAAGATTTGACTGAAACCGACTTGGAGGAAATAAATTCACAGCCCATTGAAGAAGAGGCTTCAACAAGCACTGGAAACGTGACATTTAATTTGAAAATCTTAGTGAAGGTTTAAGAATGGCAAATGAGCTTTGCAATTTCTTTATGAACATTGATCCGTATATGGAACGATGTCTTATTTTTAAGAGGCAAATTGCTAATGCGATTGCTGCGTATCAGTCTGAATGGAAGAATCTTTTAAAAACTGCCAAGAAAGAGAAAATTACAAAATTCATCAAACCATTGCCTAATTCTTAAGATAATTAATCAAAATGTTCAAAAACTTCAATTAAATAGATTTGTTTTTGTTTTTTTATTTTGTCCCCTAGGAACGTATCCCCTATAATCCCATATAAATTACCATTTATATTTACGGTTTCTGCATACGCGGCATATTTATGGAACATATACCCCGTGAATAAAGAGCTTTTACTGTATGTGCAAAAATGTTTCGAACTGTGTTTAGGAAATACATAAAGAAAAATCCGCTTTATTTAAAAAAAAAAAATTATTTAACCAATTTTTATATTTGAAAGATTAAAATTTTAAATAACTTTTAATGTTTTTACACCAGTGAATTAATAATGGCAATTCATTATTTTAATACTGAAGCAACTTGATTATTTCTTAGTTTTTTTGTATCCTTACATATCAAATTAACTAGCAAATTATTCTAAATATTAATTTTATAAGTCTATAATATTTATAATAAATAATTATAAAAAATAACGGCATTATAAAAAAATTAAAACTTAAAAATTTAACACTTAAACTTAACTTAACTTATTAAAAAAATTAACTTAAAAATTTATAAATGCAGTATCCCGATTTTATTGAATATAACTAGCTTTAACATGTGGAAAATAATACATATTATGGATTTCGCCTCCTTCCAAGTCAGATTGTCAGAATAAAAATATCTGTATGTAAAGCCATATAAATTTAGTAAAAATATCAATGACGCATTAAGAAAATTTTATATATATATATATATATATATATATATATATATATATATGCGTGTGCGTATGTGTGTGATAAAAGTTACAAAAATATCCCGTAGCAATTCGATTCCCAAACAAAAATTTATGCATTCTTTATACTAAAATGAGATAAGAACAAATAGAACATTTTAATTTCTTCTTAATGATGTAATCATAATCCCAACATTTTGGTATTTGCATCCTTGTCAGTGGTTCTGAAAAAAATAGCAAAACGATACATAGAGAGAAAAATAGAAATAAAATAATAAAAAATAATATCAAAGGGAGAATGTAACATTTTGTACATATTTAACTCTATTTGTTTTTTTTATTTTTTATTTTACGTATGTGTTCAATTTATGATTGTGCATTATTTTCAGTGTCTGAATTTAAACTGTCCACTTATAACCTAGGAATTATTTATTTGATTTTATTTAACTTGTTCTGTGGGACAACAATGTGTAGTTTGTTTTTGAACGTGTTTTTCCGTTAATAAAGAGCTGTGATATGAAATCAAGTTCTTTAATTTCAATTAAGAACACTGATTATTTCACATTTCGAGAGTAAATCACTCATCTGGGGATCTTTTGATCCTTTGAGTGAACTGTAATAGAAAAGGCGTCCGCAACGATATTTTTTACTGCCGTTATTTACAGGGAATCTATATCTATATCTATACTTATAATAAAGCTCAATGTGTGTGTGTGTGTGTTGGCGCTCTACAGGCCAGACCGTTGGACCTACAGCTACCAAATTTGGTACATGTATACCTTGGAGGTCCGGAATGTGCACCTCGGAGCCCTTTTTTCGAATTTTTAATTAAAATTTCAATTAATTAAAATTTAAGCGAAATTTTGACGTTTTTCCGCTATAACTTCCGAAAATATGATCGCATAAACATGATTTTTACATCAATTTAAGGATTAAAAAATTAGCCTTCTAATGGTATCAGTGATTTAATGTATAACTTAAGCTTCTATTTTTAAAGTGATTTTAAAGAAATATTTTAACCATGTTTTTTAGCACGTGACTGGATAAAATAAAACAATCACGAAAGTTCAAAAAATAAAAAATAAAAAAAAACTATCATCGCAAAATAAATCTAAAGAAATGCAACTTTCAGCACGGGACTGGATAAAATAAAATAAATATAAAATGTGATATTTTCTTTAAAAAATAAATGCAAAGCAAAGGTTTCTATAATGTTTGCAATATTTATATCATTAACTCAATAAATCTTCTTTATTTACGGTAAACTTGATTGGATTTAGACAGGATATGCATTGAAATTCCGACTTAATAGCATATTTATGTAATCGTTTGCAATATCTGTTTATTTCCCTTTCTCGCTTTCTTTAAAAAAACCATATTTAATATTTTGACAACATCACCGAAAAAAATATTTTTAATATTTTGGAAGCATAACCGATAGTTAAACTGACGGATTTATAAAATTAAAGATTATTAGGAAAAGGGGTATTTTTATAACTTTCTGTCCATCATCTTAAAGAAAATATTAATTTCAGGCCATTCAATGTCCGGAATGACTTCAAGGCTAATGAATATGTGATTTAATTGAAAATTTTAGAACGCTTTACTCATGGCAAACTAGCTGGTCGCCAAAAGCGGCTAGTAAGTAATATAGAAACACCAACTAATATTGTTACGGATTTTCCTCCTTATCGTTAAAAATCAGTCGGGTTCTTTTTGCCTTGTATAGTGGGTGTGTATGGTGTTAGAGATGAGATGAGTACACGCAGACAACGATCAGTCCTTTAGAAGTAGACATAACACAGTCGACTATTTACAGGACGAAGACAGGACAGAACACATACGACAAATATTTACACCACAACTATGTACAGGAGATAACTATAAACAGCCCAGATGAACACACAGGACAGCACACTGCAGATAGTAGTCCACAGGCAGAAATTCCGTAGTGACAACGTCCACAGCTCACAAAGCGGCCAGACAGTATTCGGCAGTAGAGGGAATCTTTAAGGGATTCTTTTCTACGCTCAGGTAAGTCTCTCCGTAACAGGCTGAAACTATTCTTCTGTCTCTTCTTGCCTTCGCTGCCGAATCACTACTTCGCACAACGGGACTACTCCTCAGTTCAGGACAGCTCCGTTCCCGACGACGACACACGAAGCAGGCTTCGTCAGAATATGTGCTCCGTTCAGGACTCCTCAGTTTAAGACCTCTCTTTTTAGGTTTTCTCGATCAATTGTCTACTTGTCTTCTTCGTTGAACACCAGATCTACAGCTTCGGCTTCTCTCCATTGCACCACTTCGGCTTGATTCTTCGATTGATTCTTCTTCAGGTTTTCCCCTTTCATTTTTCAACTGTGCTACTTTTCTCTTCATTCAACCGCTTCAAATGGCTGGCCCTTATTTATACCGGTGTGAAGCGGGGCTAACATTTTCTGGACCAATCAGGAGCATCCTGGATGTATCTCGGCTCTTAATGGATGGATCGGGAAAATTCTTGATGTTTCTGGTACTTTCTATTTTGTCACCAAATGATAGCCAAGTTTGTCGCCAAGCCCTGGGACCTCTGACATCACACCCATTCACTACTCAATATAGATTACTATCAATCTGTCTTCCTTTCGATGACAGTATTAGCGCGGGAAATCAAAACTACACGTTCGTAACAATATATAAAATATTATATAATATTAAACTTACTATATCATCTCAATCACATGAGAAATATAGATTGGTGTTTTCAGCTTTCAGTTCACAGTTTTGCGAATTGAGGCAGTGCGATCGTTTTTAAAAGAGGGAAAACCTCAGATTCTCTTTTTCTGTATTTCAACTAAAATTTTCCCAGCAATTTTGACTCTAATTGACGATTTCAGACTTTTTTTCGAAATAAATTATTGAATCTCGAAATACAGGCATGACGGATAATGGAAAAAAGTTTTTTTTTCTCTCCAAAAAACAAAAACAATGTATTTAAACCAACTTATCAAGGATTTAAAAAAGTAAAAAATCTTCCAAAGTTTCTTCGAAATTAATAAACGAACTACTCGACTCCAACTATTGTTTTGAATTCAAGAAAGGAAAGAGAAATAGAAGCCCCTACAGCACCCATCTACGAAATGTAAAAACAGTTTTAAAATACTGTTTTGAAAATATTTTGAAGTTTTTCATTAACTGTTCATCACAGAATTATTTTTCTAGAGAAATTTTTTAATTGAAGGGTTTTTATCATAACAATTATTGATATCATTTAAAATAATACAGTCAAAGTCTCCGAAATTCGTCTGCATTTTGATGCATAAGCAGACATAAGAAAATTGTACCATGAATAAATAAGAAAGAAATTAATTAATTTCAGATTTGAATTTAAGAAGTAACAAAGCAATGCAACATGAATTTTTAATTTTGATAATGTTCCGAGGAAAGCGAAATAAAACTGGAGCAATGTATAATAATTATTTACTTCATTTTGGTTAATTCCCAGTGAACGGTACGCTCCTTGTCCGCCATCTTGTTTTTGGCGACTATTGGCGAAACACGACTCCGCGAAGCACACGCCAAGTACCTAAGCCTAACACGCAGCGGGACACCGACCGTTCGCCATCGCAACATCGGAAAACGTGACGCCGACGATGTTCCGATGGCGAGCGGTCGATGTATCTTCATGTTAGACCTAGAAACCCAGCGTGAACTCTATGGAGTCGTGCTCCAAAAATAGTCACCAAAAACAAGAAAATACAACAAAACAACAAACATTTTTTAAAAGACTCAAATTCACTCGGTCTTGTTCCGATCCAGACAAAGACGAAAAAGCCATTATAATTAAAATTTTAAAAACCAGAAATTAAAACTTAAAACCAAATAGAAATTACAAAAATTTAAATACTATAAAATTAAAAACAATACTAATTAAGAAATTTAAATACTATAAAATTAGAACAAATAAAAACCAGAAATTAAAACTTAAAGCCAAATAGAAATTACAAAAATTTAAATACTATAAAATTAAAAACAAATACTAATTAAGAAATTTAAATACTATAAAATTAGAACAGATAAAAACTAGAAATTAAAATTTAAAGCCAAATAGAAATTACAAAAATTTAAATACTATAAAATTAAACACAAATACTAATTAAGAAATTTAAATACTATAAAATTAGAACAAATAAAAATTTTGAAATAAATACGATTGAAGAGAATGCAGAACTTAACCACTCCACTGGTGAAAAACAGATTGAAATGTAGCAAGCTGCAAAACCGTTAAATTAACGGCAAAAAGTTTTGAAATTCAAACTTACCTCCTACAACTTTTAATATAATTGGATCAAACAAGAATTAGATCATCATGACATCACATCATTCATTGCGCAAATTACTCCAAAGAGGATCCGATAACGCACACAAACCAAAGGAGAGAACGAGGTTACCATCTTTTAACGGGAGAGAAAGGGTGAAGTTGATAATTAGAAAATAAATATCGCCCAAGAAATGGCGCCAAAAAATCGCCAAAATAGAGCGTACCGTTCACTGGGATAGAGCCCTTCATTTTTGCTACAACGGAGATTAGTTTCATTCTCATTATATCAGTCTCAGAGTGATGCATTTTCTGTTAATTCCATCTTCCAAGAATGAGGACTCTTTAGTATAATTGTAATTAATACAGTGCCTTTGTAATTTCTGTGAATAAAGCCTCTAGTTTCTTTCTCTATGGTTTTACCCTTGCTAAAAGTAGTGCTGTTTGAATGTTATAGCATATGACTAATTTTTCTAACGAGACAGTTTTGTACTCAGTGACCTTGAAAATAAAAGAAAATGAGAAAAACGATATTTTAAGAAATGAAAAATATCTAAATTGTATTTGTAGTTCTCAATTCGTATTTCACAATGTTCGTATAATGTAGAAGACTACTAATATAAGGTGAACAAGCAAACAATTTTATGTATGTCACTTGATATGAAAAGTTTTAATAGCCTTCCAAATGTACCACTCTTTTATTAAATTAATAATCAATAAACAATTTGCAAAATCTAACGGTAGTTTCGGGAGCAAGGAGATATCAATCATACAGCTGTTAAGAAAATTGCTGGAAAGCAGTTGGGATTCAAGATTAGACAATGACGCGAGTCACTGACGCATTCTAAGACTTCCAAAACGAACTCGCGGTAGTGTGGTGTGGAGTCGTAGCACAAAGAAGAAAAGGAATTTTTTCAGCTACATAATGCTTTCTATCCTTGTTTTGGAATTCGAATATGACATTTGTACTTAATATCGCCGTGATGTTTACTGGTTCTCATTTTAGTCTTTCTTGAATATATTTAAAACTTTCCAGTTCTCACCCTAACCACTTATATCAAAATCTGTACAAATTAAAACGAATGTTTGTATGTCTCTTATGAGCTGCCATATAGATCATCCGATTCCGTTAAGACTTCGACATCATATTACTCTTACTCGATGGCTAATATACAATTATTTATACTAATATTATAAATGTTGTATTATAAAAGTTTAGATGGATGTTATTCAATCACGCCAGAACGACTAAACGGAATTGGATGAAATTTAGCACAAAGATAGATTATAGACAGGAATAGAATATAGGCTACTTTTTATTTCGGTTAATTGAGTGGATAATGTTTTTATAAATTAAAAACATTTTCGCTCCAAATATGAGTAAGGCTCCTTTTTTTTCCAACAGTAACCAGGTTAGACTTAGCAGAATTTCTACAGGTTATTTCAAACGATTCTGTTTATTTTCTTAGTGTTTGATGTATTTAAAATCAAATGTTGTTAATTAATTGATATTCCGGATTCATTCTGAAATACCTTTCAATTAAAATAAAATTTAATAAGGGAAATAAAAAAAATTTAATATCGTGAATTGCGTTATCCCAACTGGAGTCAGGTATTTGCGTTACGCCAACTGGTGTTGAAACGTCACGAGTAATTGTTGACAACTGTGTTTTCATTTAAATTAAAAGTTTTATATGTCTTTTACTGGTGCAGCTATCTCGATCTCGATAGATAAATAAAATAGACTTGATTTGATTTTAAAGAAACATGGATTTGATTTGCTTTTGTTTTATTTCGGGTACTGAATATAAATAAATTGTTTTTAGGTTAAATGTGTGTTTTTGTCATTAAACTATATTTATGTTAGTTATATATCTTTCTTATATGCTTGTACTTTTAAATGTAATTAAAAGTCTAAAAAATATGTGTATAAAACTGTTGTAGCTATCGCAATCTCGATCAATAAATAAAAAGGATTTGACCGGACATGATTTGCTGTTTTGTTTTATTTCAGGTGCACAATGTAATTAGTTTTTTGGTTAGTTGTGTACTTTAAAATTGGTTAAGTTGTTTTTTATGCTATATATTTTTCGTATAGGCTTATAGTTTTAAGTACATCGTTTTTAGGATAGTTTTAAACTTTTTGATTTGTTCTTGCTTGATAGTTTTTCGAAATGCCTCGAAAATGCAAATCTAATCTTTCGGAAAGAAGTAATCAAGCTCGGACTATGAGAGTAACTAGAAGTAGAGAGTCGAATCCTCAAGCAGAATTTAGAAGCATTAAGGAAGCGGAGCGACATGCTACATCTAGGTCAGCTGAAACACCATAAACGATATTGGAACAACGGAATTGATCAAATCATTTTATACATACACACCAAAATTCCTACGTGTACGAATTCGCTGGTAAAAACTAGTAAGTTAAAAAAATATTCTTAAAAGATCAAAATTTGCACGTTTTGAAATTGACAATCAACTGTTACATGTATAGAAATTCCATACACTGCAGCGCTATTTTTAAAACTTTTGAAAATAAAGAAACATAGTTTATTTAAGTTTTACCCCAGAGAAAAAGAGACATCTCTTTCTCTGTGGGTTTAACATTTCAGTATTGCTTGGATCCAAAAATATGTTAAAATGATTATCATAAGAGAAGATATGACAGAAAATGCATTTTTCCTTTAAACTGTTTTCTATTCAGTATTTTGATAAATCTAATGAAGATTATTGTGGTTTGGAGATCTAATAACCTATCCGTTAAAGGTAATCTTAAAAGGCTACAATATATTCATTCTTCGAAATTCCCATTAACGTCATATGTACTGCAGCGACATCTGAAAAGATATTGTAGAAGAGAGTCAGTCAAGAACTCTACCGAGATAAAACCGAGCACCTAAAACGACAAATTAAAATAACTCAATTTGCTAGAGATTTGTCGTTAGCCTATACGTATATCGTTAGCATATCGTTAACATAGCAAATACGACGCGACATTGATCCCAGGAATAGTGAGAGGAGAAAAACCCAGAAGGTAAAAATAAACGGAAAACTGCTAATGATGAAAAAGTGAATCGCCCCAAAGCTCAATAAAGAGAACCTTACTGTTTACTTTGGAGAAGATGGTGTGGTGAGATCTTAATAAGACAGATAACATCTACGGGACATGAGCATTCTTTTGCCCTGCGATTATGTTACTGGCCTACTGATCCAAAGGTCCCGGGTTCTATTCTGAGCACATCTCACTTTCCTACAATGGTATGTATGGATATTCAGCTTTCCAGAAATGGAAGTAAAACTGAGAAAAAAACACACTTGTTACTCTAGTTACAAAAACAATACAAAATAACGGAGAGTTTGCAAAATTCAAAACTCAACTTAGTATGAACTTGATGATTTAATAAACTATACTTTCTGCTAGCATTTCTAAGAAGAGTATAAAATGCATTATAGCACCTAGTGAGAGTTTCGATTATTTCTTTAAAGCTTTAGAAGAATGATCGAAAATCAGATTCAACCGACAAATATTCTCATTCCTTTAAATAAATCGTGACTAGATTTGAAAAAAAAAATGACATTGGAATTGCTAGCTTTAATGCACTGTATTTATAAAAACTTTAGAGCATTAAAGGTTTTGAAACAATAACAGAGTGATTCAACGGAGATAATTTTAATAAGTATTACTCCTCAGAAATTTGATAAAGAACGAAGAAAACTATTAGAAGTACGGTGGACTATAGCAGAAATTTCAATGTTTGAGTCTGTTATGAAATTTTTAGAAGAGATGTGCGGTTTCAGAAAATATTACTCTCACACAAAATACTCAAATACAGTAAAAGCTCTTTATTAGCGGATTTTGTGTTCCATAAATATGCCGCGAATACAGAAACCGTGAATACGGAAGGGTCATTTATATGGTATTATAGGGGATACGTTCCTAGACGACAAAAAAAAACAACAACAAATGTATAAAAAATTAATTGAATTGAATTTTGCCCATTTTTATTAATTGTCTTAAGATTTAGGCAATGGTTTGAAGAATTTTGTAACTTTCTCTTGCTTGACAGTTTTTAAAAGCTCCTTCAATTCAGACTGATTCGCAGCAGTCGCATGAGCAATTTACCTCTTAAAAATAAGACGGATCAATGTTCATAGAGAATCGCAAAGCTCATTTGCCATTCTTAAGCCTTCACTACGATTTTTCAAATTAAATGTCACGTTTTCAGTGCTTTTTGAAGCCCCTTTTTCAATGAGCTGTGAATTTAACATTTCCTCCAAAGCGGTTTCAGTCAGATCTTCATCTTGCGATTCAAGAAATTCCTGAAAGTCACTTGATTCTATCTGTTCGCCCATCTCTTCGTATTCCATTTGCGATTTCGGCTATGTTTGCATTTAACAACATACTTTAGGCAAAGTTGTTATAAGATCTATTTTACTTTTTTACTAGTCCATTTGACGGCATTTACAAAGGATATTGGATTGGATACCTATTGGAATCCTTTTATGATTATGTATGCACTTATTAGATCCGCGGATAAGAAACTTTTAACCACGGATATAGGAATTGGGTCGCATTTTAAAAATCCGCGAATAGTGAAAACGCGAATGAAGGAAGTGCGAATAAGGAGCTTTTACTGTAGTGAATAAAAATGCTGTAGTGTAATGTAAACAAAAGCAAAAACTTTGGTAGGTAACATTGAAAGAAAAATGGAAGTATTTAACTCTGTGCTCTGTTTCGACTCTCATTCCCTCCATACAGATAGACAGTTATACAGTTCCAGTTTGATACAGATAGACAGTTCCAGTTTGCAATGGTTTACATAATTCATTGCTTCATGGGTGAAAAGAATGTTATAATAATATCAGCAGCATTTAATTGCAGAGGAATCAAAGGGAAGTACTGAATCTTTTCGCTTGAGTAAACACAAATGAATGAATTTAGAACAGCAAATAGATACTTTGAAAACGGGTAGGTGTATTTGAAGAATAAGTAAGTTAATAACTTTATATCCTTTTTTTAGAGAAGAATTTATCTGTCAGGTTTCATAGCAGCCCTAAAGTATGCAGATTTATCCAGCGCCGTCCTTCTCTATGAAGGGGTCCTGGTGCAAAAAACCATTTGGGGTCCGCCCTAAATTGTTTGCAAAGTAAAAAAAAACCCCAAAAAACCCTAACATTTGCGTATTTATTTAATGATGGGTGATTTTATTTTTGCTATTCATTACACCAGGAAAATTACAATTTTTCCGATGCTTTTTGAACATTTTGCTAAATTATCTTAAGGCTTAGGCAATGGTTTGAAGAATTTTGTAATTTTCTCTTGCTAGGGAGTTTTTATAGCAAGAGCGTTTAGGCATTATACCCATATGCTTGACAGAAGATAATCCTTTATTTAATTTTAATTTGCTGAAAGAGTGTTCAGAATTTATTATATTTAGAAACTGGAAATGTAAAAGATCATAACAAATATTACATTAGATATAGAAAAATGTAGCTAGCTGATGATTTACAAGTCCATTTGAACTCAGCCTTGACTTATGGACGCCGGGCACGCCACTCTGTCTTAACATGTCTGACGGGGACTTCCTTTGTCCTAAATAAACTTTTTCCGTTCTTTTATAGATATCACTGCGATCTTTGCCTAATAAAGGCGTCAGTCGATGCTCACCCAACAACATGGAAATAAGCTTGTAGACTTTTCAGTATGTGTAGCATCATTATTGTTCAGAACACTGTTTTAATTCTTAATCAAGGTGGGGAGGGCACTAAGTCGCCGGGCCAGCGTACATTGCATCCACCGCACCCCCAGATGGATGGCCCTGGATTTATCATTGGAAGCAAAACATCAAATGATATTTCCGAATAAGTATTAATTTGCTAAATTACTTTTGGAACGAGCGTGTCAGAAGTTAATTTAGGTGCTGGTGCTTTCATTTTCATTTCCAGGCCCTGATATATTAAAGGCCTTATCACACGGTGAAATTTCGCCAGCACTTTTCCGTTTCTACCCTCAAAAACCGGTCAAGCAAGTTTCATAATCGACAACTGTTTCGAACGAGCTCGAAAATGTTGTCTGAAATATTATCCGCAAACGAAATTCAACAAATCATGTGAAAATTTGAAGTCACGTCACACAAGTGAAGTCACTTTCCTTGTCGTTTGCTGACGGAAAGTGCCGAAGATATTTTGCGGTGTGATAAGGCCTTAAGAGTCATGGTTTTTCCCATGCGTCAGCACGCACTGATGCTGCAGTTGTCTACATAAAATTTATAAACGAAACGTTATTTTTTTTTCTGAATTTAATTTTATGTTGTGAAAATATATTACATTTCTGATCTCATCAATAAACTGGCAATTAAGTGTCATTTTCGTGTGTTCCGCTCCTTTGAAGTATTGAAGTTCGATAAATGCATGTCTGATTTGTCAATACTTTTATCCGTATATTTATTACAATAACACGTATATTTATCAGAATATGATACACAAATATGCTTGATTATTTCATGTCCTTTTTTTCTGCTTTTTTGGTGTCATGGATTTGTTTTGAAATATTGTCACCTTGCGGATAAGCCTTTTAGTCTTCTATATAAGAATAACTTCCATAAAATATCGTTCTCCTTTCATTACATATTTTGATATTGTTAGCTGTCTTGTCAGATCAGTTTTTTCCATTAAAGTTCCACAAAACGTCCGAGCTTCCTTCATTTTTCTCAATAATATTTCAGGTATGGGCTCAATATTGTCTTGATAAACAAGAAGTAATGAATGAAAATTAAACTACACAACTTAGAGGATTATATCTTATTATTTTCCCACTCATTTTTATGAATATATTCACACTATAATTTGGACAAAACATTACGAAACGGAAATTTTAGTCCATTTATAGTTACAGTATCATCATAATCTCAGATGCGGATCAATCTATACTTATCTTTTCTTTAATTTTCGATCAAAAGAGGAGGTATAACACAGCAAAGAATAATTGGAGTAACCAGAGGGGTAGTTTTGATTTAAAAGACCGCTACAGAACGATGGTAATGAAATTAGTAGATATTGAATAGCTTCATTGCTTGTAGAGAGATTCAGAGATAAAATTTATCTGCAGTTATTTTAGGTAACAGTTTTTTTAAAGAAATATATATTTTTCTTTTTTTTCTTACCATCTCTTCTACTATGTGTATAACCATTTGTGTCAATGTGTACTGATTTCATTTTGATCCTTTTTTAGCTGTAGATGACCCATCAAGTAAGTAAATTATTTTAGCTCCGTTTTTAGCACAATTTAATGAATATAAATACTCAAATGATTAACATTTATAAATTTATGAAAAATTTATATCACTCTGTATCTGATGTTTACATTTGCTAGTGAATTAATATGGAATTCTAATTATGCCATGGAATGTAATTTGCTCTAGGGAGCAAAAAAAATTGTAATTTTTATTAATGACATCAAACGCATTGCATTTTTCACCTCTACCTTTTGTTTAATAAATAGGCTTTACAAATAAGTCACATTTGTTTTGTTTCTGATTCTTTTCCTGAACTTGCATTAACCTTGGTTTATGGGCAAGAGTGTATTTTGATGAATATTTCGGAATATATTAAACCTAGAATTTATAAAGTAATGAAACTGGTGTCATTGAAAAATTCCTTTACTGAATTTTAAATAGTGACGAAAGATTTTTATGTAATGATATACTCCAAAAGTTTTGTAGAAGAAACTTAAAAATTTTAATTTTAATTAAACTAATTAAAATTTTGGATTTTAAAAATGTAATATGCATTATTATACACAAATTAACTACAAGATAATCCAATGGCTATTCATAGAATTTTTGATGATTTTCAGATCATTTGTTGCAATTATCATATAGCATGCAATTTATAAATATCATCTTGAAAAAATATTGTTACGGATTTCCCTGTACTAATCCGTCGGGTTCTTTTTATTCTTATAGTGGGTGTGTATAATGTTAGAGAAGATGATGATGCACACAATAATCAGTCCTTCAGTAGACGACACAACACAGACGTTTATTTACGGGACGAAGACAGGACAGCACAAAGACGACAAATATTTACAAAAGACAACTATATACAGCCTAGACGGACACACAGGATAGTACGCAGCAATACTCTACTGCAGACTGTAGCCCACAATAGCAACAGTAGTACACAGGCAGAAATTCCGTAGTGGCAGCGTCCACAGCTCACAAAATGTCCAGACAGGATTCAGCAGGAGAGGGAATCTTTAAGGGATTCTGTCTACACTCACGAAGGTTTCTCCGGGACAGGCTGAAACTATTCCTCTGTCTCTTCTTGCATTCGCTGCCTACTCACTACTTCGCACAACAGGACCACTCCTCAGTTCAAGACAGCTCCGTTCCTGACAACGACACAATGGGCTACTACACATGACACAGGCTTCGTCAGAATATGCCACACAGCAGTCCTCCATTCAGGAATCCTCAGTTCAAGACCTCTCTATTTAGGTCTACTCTGTCGACCACCGCCGTACTTCGTTCAGCTTCCAAGACCTCTCTATTCAAATCTTCCCGATCGATTGATTTCCCTCCTCAAACTGACTGACTTACATTGTGACGGAAGGCGGGGCTAAACCTTCTGGACCAATCAGGAGCATTCTGGATGTATTTCGGCTCCTAATGGACGGATCGGGAAAATTCTAGATGTTTCAGGCATTATCTATTTTGTTGCCAATGTCGTCGAATTCGTCACCAAGCCCTGGGGCCTCTGACGTCAAACCCATTCACTATTCAATACAGATTATTGTCAATCTGTCTTCCTTATGATGACAGTATTAGCGCGGGAAAGCAAAATTACAGGTTCGTAACAAAATGTAATTCTTTTTCATTTTTACTCACAATTGCTTCACCTTCTCTTTGATTCGCTAGCATGGTAATTCACTATATTTTCTTCAAATTTCATTGTTTTATTTCTTTATTTGACTAATCTGAAGTATTACTGGTCAGTGAAAGAAATCAATAGTTTAAAGAAATCATTAGTTTATTATTGTTGCAATATACGTGATGATAGTTGTAGATTCAGCAAGGTATGCAATCTTTCCTCATGAAATTTTGCCGTTATGTGTGTTGACTATTTTATGAAAAGATAATAGATAATACCCTTCATTACTTTCACTAGATTTTGAACAGCGATTGTGGAACATCTTCGGTTTTCGATAAATCGCAGTTCGCAAATGATTATCATCTAGCCGTGCAATTTCGTGAGATATAACACATTGATTATAAAATTGTACTGATGAAATTTTTAATACACCATGAATTATAGAATAGATTATGGGCCTTTGATAACGCCAATTTTTTTTATCGCTTCTCGTGACTATTTATTGCATTCACAGATTGATTTTTTAAAATATCCATTTGTGAAGCCAAATCAGAATTATGTACAAGCAATACATAAAATTTTCCTTTCTTTGAACGAATAGCAATGTGACTCTAATGATTGGATTATATGCTTTTTCAATTTCTTTTTTATTGAAAACTTTCGTAGAACTTGAAATGGTGATTCTTATCTAAATAGTTGAGTAAAACAAGCTCATTAATTGCATTCTATCAATTAACGAAACATCGCAGTGAAAATCAATTTTTAAGCTCAAATTAAAGAAACAATAGAAAGTAAACCATTAATTCTTCTTTTTATGAGTTTCTAAACTACATATACCATTTTTCTTCTTCCTGCAATCTATATTCTCCGTAAAAATTTTGATTACATTTTTTTATCCTTGTAAAAATATCCTCTATGTGAGAAAAGCTTTGTTCCAAATTGTTTTCAAATGTTTCAAATCCTTTCAATTATGTATATCTTTTATTGTGCATTATAAAGTCCAAACAAGCTTCATAAGTGTATAAAAATACTATAAAACTCAGAACTATGAAGCCAAACGAGCTTCCAAAGAAAAACGTGGGGAAAAGGCCACGTATGAGAAAACAGGACACATAAATTTAATCTAATTTCAAATCATTTTTTAAAATAAAAAAAAAATTCTACTGACGGGAAAAATTATTTTAAAATTCAAATTAAAAATAAATGACATAAATATACCATTACAAAGAACATGGGATAGGAGTTTTAATAACCTGAAAGAAAACAGAAGAAAGATATTGTTTAATATTTTTTTTTCTGCTTGAAGAACTAAGCGAGACCGGAGCATCTTTAAGTAGCACATTGGAGACTCCAACTACTACCCGAATGTCTCTTAAATCGCATCTAATACAAATAAAGGACAATGTAAGATCGTTTCTGCGTCATAATGCTCAACTAACTTCGTTGATGGGCGATAAGTTCCGTCTGAAAATACACAGAAGATGCAACAAGGTGCTATCTTGAATAAATAACATCTCGAGATTACAGTGCCATATCTTATTTAAGGATATAAAATAAATATAAAAAGAGAGAAAACGTCTTGATGCCAGCCAGATTAATGGTGACAATTAAATGCACTTCTGGATCTGATGTACGCTTAAAAGGGAATAAAGAATGAAAAAAAGACGCAAATTTACTGCTTGGAATTTTTTGTGTGGATTCTAAAGATCCTTTATTTGTATATTTATTTTGCTTTTTATATTATGTAGTTAATAAATATGAGCATTTAACGCTAAATATTTAGCCAGACTATATAAAATATTAATACGTTTCACTTGCCACTAGTATTTAGTTTAGTTATATTAATGTCCGGTTGTAAAGCAACACTACGGCTATTTTGGGATGGACCTCGTAATTTTGAACGCCGGTTAGATGATGAGGACGACACCTGAGCTGGCACCCCCCTCTCCACGCCACACCAGTGGGAGGACATTTGACCTGATAGATTTAACGTGAAAGAGACCCCTTACACGACGGTTCTTCGGTGGAATTGAGTCTCGAACCTGAAGACCTCCAGTTCCGAAGCCGAGACCTTACCACCAGGCCACCGCGGCCCTTGCCACTAGCAAGATAACTATACTAAATGAAGTTATTATTATCACATAAAGATTAATTATATCGAAGTTAGTCAATGTAAATTTTTGAAATTTTTTGACGATATGTGAAAGCGAATAATTAAAAGTACTCTAAATAATTTCTCTAATTGTTGAAACCCTTTTTGCCATATGATTATTAGATTTGGTATTTTCTATAATATTTTTTGAGAAAAATCCTTTGGAAATTTAGAAGAAACTCTTTTTTGTAAGAGCTTGTACAAATTCCAGAAAATCTGATTGCAGGCAATAATTTTGCAATAGTTAATGAAGTGATTTTTTATAATCATAAAATTATTTTCGCTTTTTAAAATTTTAAACTTGATGAAAATTATTCGAACCAAATTCAATAAAATGACACAACGATTGAAAAAGGTCTAGAAAGTTCGAAACTTCGCTTCAATTATGGAAACGCTTGTTCTTACGTTTTATTTTAACATTCAGCATATGTGAGATTCTTGAGCATATTTAGAAGCATTTAATGTCCTAATTCCAGCTTTAAGAAGAGTTTCGACTTAGCTTCTCAATATTCAAATCTAATTCAACTGAATTCAACGGATAGAAATCGTTTACATTTAGCAATCTACCCGCTTTGCTGGAAATGGAAAAGTCACTTATTTCTATTGCGCCTTATTAATTACCATACTTACTAATAGTTAATAAATATTATTTTAGTAGGTGTTATTATAATATCATTGGTATGCAAACTAAAATCTACATAAATAATTTTGTCGAAATATTGCCGTTGTTCAAGGTTTCTAATTATTTATCATTTTTATGATGCAAATTAGCTATGAAAACATCAAAGAGTGGATTATAGGAATCATAAATGGTTAAAATAGTTATTATTATTCCTATTGAATTAAAATGGAATTTCGTTTAAATTGATTACATCTCAAAACTATAGTTTAGGACTTATTTCTCATCGGGTTTTTTAACTTTATTTTTTAATAATATTCTTACTATTTTTTGTTCATATTATCTTTTATTCAGAAAAAAATACGAATATGTATTTCACAAGCGTTTTATCGAATTGTCGTTTGCTATAGTTAATTTATAGACCAACTGAAATTTAAACAAGTTGATATTAGCAAAAATTAATGTTTTAACAGGCTATTATTAATATTTTACCTCGATATCCTCGAAGTATATTCTTACAGAAAAATCATTTTGCGTAATTTTAAAACTTAATGAATAAGCCTGTACAATTATTTCAATTTTAACGAAGCCCAATTTTTTTCATCAATTTCAATAATGTAAAAAATTATAAAACATATAGTACAATACATTTTAATTAGGTACAGAGTTTTTCCATAAGTGGGATTCGATGTTATGAAATGCAATTTTTTTTTGTTTGTTCGTTACCGTTAGTAAATAACGGGTGATCCAAAAGTCGGGACGAACTTTTAAAATGAATAATTCGTAAACGAAAACATAAATTGATACGGTTTGCACTAAACAGATGGAAAAGACGTCGGGTTTTGTGTGGCAAAGAAACCAAAATAGTTCTATTGGTGACTTACAGATGGCGCCGTCGGATTACTGATGTAGGATTAGACAAAACATTAAGTTTAGTTTAGTTATATTAACGACCCGTTTAAAGCAACACGAGGGCTATTTTGGGACCGACCTCGTAATTTTGAACCACGGTCAGATGACGTGGCCGATACCTGAATTGGCACCCTCCTCTCCACACCACACCAACTGGAGAACGTTTGGTTTGACAGATGTAACGTGCAAGAGACCTCCTCACGCGACGGTTCTTCGGTAGAATCGAGTCTCGAACCTGAGACACTCCGGTTTCGAAGCCGAGACCTTATCACCAGGCCACCGCGGCACGAAAAAACATTAAACGATATAAAAAGTAGCAACTGCAGCAGGTAATGGTAGTCAAAGCTTATATGCAACGAAATGCCGTCCATAGTTGAGAAAGCCCCCTTAGTTAAACTGTATTATAAGAATTCGGAAAGTGCCACTGTGGGCATTGCGAGCATATCGTTACATGAAGGATTTGCGAGATAGCAAGGGACCAATAAAATCTTCTGCGTTGAACAAAATGTTAAAGCACATTGAAAATTTAACCAATTAACTGTAATTAAGCTGACTTGAAAGTTTTCAACATTTTTTTTTAAATTTGTAAATCATCCTTTGGTGAAATAAAAAACTATTGTGCCATCTGTTGGAGGCCAACAGAACTTTTTTTGCCACACAAAACCTGGCTTCTTTTCTATCCGTTGGGTGCAAACCTCACTTTTTTATCTTTCTTCGTTTTCAAATTATTCATTTTTAAATTTCGTCCTGACTTTTGGATTAGATGGTAGTTGAGAATTTATTTAAAAAATAAAATAAAGTTAGACGAATCAAGCTTTAGGCTTTAAGTTATAATACTAGAACTTTCACCAGAAATACAAAGCTTTAAATTTTTTGCAAGGTTGTTATCGGCTAAATAATTAAGTGTAAATCTTAAGAATAACATAAATTAGATTGTAGATTTGAATCCAAGTCTAAAATATTACGAAACCACAATATCTATGATCAGAGGTTGGAGGATTTTTTTCCTTTTGTATTGTTTGCAAAAATCAATTATACATTTATTCGGAAACATATTCCAATTTTCATTTTCTTTGACAGTTATTTAGTATTGATATTGTTGGAATGCTTTTAAACGAATCAACATGCAATTGAAAGTTAATTCCATCAATCGCTATTCAACATAACTTCGAAAGATAAAAGATCATTATATTGAGCCGCCATCTATGAAATGAAATAAAAACTTTTCCAATTTTCTGCATATGAATTATTATTATTTAATTACATATGCATAAATTCACTTTGTTTAAACGCTACAACTATCTATGGAAAGACAATATCAGTCAGGAAATTCGAGATACCTCTAATTAAAATGTGACCAATAAATGCCAAATACATTATGTATTACGTACACATTATTTGAATATAATAAATAAGCAGATGTAAAGTTAAAAAAACTATATTTATTAAAGTAAATATAATAAATAGGGTGATGTAGAGTTGAAAAAAATATTTACTAAAATAAATATAATAAACAGGCAGATGTAGAATTAAAAAATATATTTATCAAAATATAATAAACTATCCCCGAAAAATCGTATTATCTTATTTCTGTTTATGTTTCAAAAAATTGTCTGCTGGTGAAAAGGACTTGTTTTCATATTATCTTAAAGGTCGAATAGAATAAAAAAAAGGCATAATAATCATTAAAAATTTCAATCATGAAATTTAGTAAATGAACATGTTTTAATTGTTTCTGAATCCTAAAAAATTATTTGTAGAATTATGTCCGTCGGGCATTTGTGAATATAACTCAAAAACACGTTGAACTAGAAGGATGAAATTTGGTATGTGGTCCTTAGGCTGCAATTGTAAATAAATTACTATAAAATTTCATTAATATCCATCTAAAGGGAAGTTTATAGAAATTTTAGATGACAAGTGTTCATAAATGTATCTATCTAGATGCATGTAGGGGAAAAAATAGATGTATGAAATTTGTATGGTTTTATTATCGGAATTATAGATGAGAATCGAATTTTGTCCAAGTTTGATAAACGATTATCTGTTTGTCTTCTTCTTCTTGCATACAGCCGACCACCCCGCCGCCACTGTACGTAGCAGTAGAGGTGGGGTGGTCGGCTGAATTTAAAGTATTAGTGTCTGAAAAATATCTTGTTAAATATGATTCACAGAGCAAAATATTTTGATAGAAGCTAAACATTCTTCATTTATTAAAGCATTTATAGACACACTAGCCGCCTTTGGCGACCAGCTGGTCCGCCATGAATAATGCGTTCTGAAATTTCCAATTAAATCACATATTCATTAGCCTTGAAGTAATTCAGGGCATTGATTGGTCTGAAATTAATATTTTCTTTAAGATAATAGACGGAAAGTTCTAAAAAATTAAATTAAATTCTAATTCTAATATAGAAATTCGAAAAAAGGGCTCATTCCCGCCCCCCAAAGTATACATGTAACAAATTTGGTAGCTGTAGATCCCACGGTCTGGCCTATAGAGCGCCAACACAAACACATTGAGCTTTATTATAAGTATAAATAAAAAAAATATATGTTATTTTTTCTTTAAAATCAGTACAAAATTTAAGAAACAGTTAGTTAAAAAAATTTAGTTATTAGTAGTTAATGAGTCGGTAACTTAATTCGGAAAAACTTTTTGAGTTTAATGCTCTAATAATTTATCGGTTATGCTTCCAAAATATTAAAAATGTTTTTTTCGGTGATGTTGCCAAAATATTAAATATGTTGAATAAATGATTTAGATGTTGCAAACGATTACAGAAACCTTGGCTTTGCATTTATTTTTTTAGAAAAGATCACATTTTATAATGAAAAAAATATTTAATTAATGATACAGATATTGCAAACGATAATAGAAATATGCCATTAAGTCGGGATTCCAATGCATATCCTCTCTAAATTCAATCAGGTTTACTGTAAATAAAGATTTATTGAATAAATGATTTAGATATTGCAAACGATTATAAAAACCTTTGCTTAGCATTTATTTTTGTAGAAAAGATTGCATTTTATGTTTCTTTTATTTTATCCAGTCACGTGCTAAAAGTTGCATATCTTCAGATTTAATTTGCAATGATAGTTTTTTTTAAATTTGAACTTCCGTCATTGTTTTCTTTTATTTTATCCAGTCACGTGATAAAAAAACACGGTTAAAATATTTCTTTAAAAATTCGTTAAAAATAGAAACTTACATTATAAATTAAAAAAAGTGATACCATTAGAAAGCTAATTTTTTAATCTTTAAATTGATGTAAAAATCACGTTTGTGCAATAATATTTTCGGAAGTTATAGCGGAAAAACATGGAAATTTCGCTTAAATTTTAATTAATTCAAATTCTAATTAAAAATTCGAAAAAAGGGCTCCGAGGTGCACATTCCCGACCTCCAAGGTATACATGTACCAAATTTGGTAGCTGAAGGTCCAAAGGTCTGGCCTGTAGAGCGCCAACACACACACACACACACACACACACACACACACACACACACACACACACACACACACACACACACACACACACACATTGAG
>JAPMOQ010044456.1:0-35077 GCA_026543055.1 Argiope trifasciata
AAGGAGGACAGGATTTTTTTGGCCACTTTGGAGTGCATGTTTAGTTATGTTAGATAAATAGAAAGGAAATAAGGATCATAAGTTGATGAAGAATGATACATAGTCCTATGAATTAATTTGTTTTACATTCTTTTGCTGAATAATGAAAAATAATTCCCAGCAATCACAAGAGGTTTGAAAATATTCAATATTTTTCTGTATAGTGTTAAGAAGTAAGGAAGGGTGTATTGTGGTCAATTCATTTATAAGCTAAAATAATTAAGCAGATCAGAAAATGTCAAAAGAGTTTCACCAAAAATCAAATAAAATTCAGAACAATTTTTGAAAATATATAATTTTTTTTTCATAAAAATAAACTTTATATATATTAAAAAAACTAGCTGATACCTGGTGCTTTGCCGCCGAAGAAGAAATCATGGAAATTGAAATTGATATAGAAAGGAGAAGCACAAATAGGATTTATTCTATATTTAATATTCTATTCTACAAACAAATATTCATTCTTATATATTAGATATGAGTATTTTTTATAATTGTAAAGCTTGGTGTTCTTTAAGAATGGTAATGAAAGAAATGACTTATTGTGTCTCTTGATTCGTTTAAGATTTGTTTCGAATTCGCAAGTTTAATATTAAAAAATGTGATTAAATTATTTTCATTTAAAATTAATTAAACAAAGAAAATATATTTATTCTATATAATCTATAATATAATTGAAAAGATAATTTATTGAAAACTAAGATTGAGTAAAATTAATAATTACAGAAGTTACTGGAAAAAAAACACGCCAAAATTATACAGTAAAAGCTCTTTATTCGCGAGGTATATGTTCCATAAATATGCCGCGAATACAGAAACCGTCAATACGGAATGGTCATTTATATGGGATTATAGGGGATACGTTCCTAGGTGACAATATATATATATATATATATATATATATATATATATATAAATTTAATTGAAGTTTTTGAACATTTTGATTAATTATCTTAAGCTTAGGTAATAGTTTGAAGAATTTTGTAATTTTCTCTTGCTTGTCAGTTTTCAAAAGCTGCTTCAATTCAGACTGATACGCAACAGTCGCATTAGCAATTTGCTTCTTAAAAATAAGACTTCGTTCCATAGACGGATCAATGTTCATAAAGAAATCGCAAAGATCATTTGCCATTCTTAAACCTTCACTAGGATTTTTCAAATTAAATGTCATTTTTGCAGTGCTTGTTGAAGCCTCTTCTTCAATGGGCCGTAAATTTAACATTTCCTCCAAGTTGGTTTCAGTCAGATCTTCGTCTTGAGAGTCCAGAAATTCCTGAATGTCACTTGATTCTATCTGTTCGAACCCATCTCGTCCTATTCCATTCGCGATTTCGGCTATGTTTGCAGTTGACATTCAACAACATACTTTAGACAAAGCTGTAATAAGATCTATTACATTTTTATTAGTCCATTTGACGGCATTTACAAAGGATATTGGGTTGGATACCTATCAGAATCCTTGTATTATTATGTATGAACTTATTAGATACGCGAATAAAGGAATTAGGTCGCATTTTTTAAATCCGCGAATAGTGAAAACGCGGATAAAGGAACCAGGAATAAGGAGATTTTGCTGTATTGAATATTTAGTTAAAATTTCAAACCTATAGGATTTGTTCCCCTAAATCTTTCTCGCACACTCTCTAATAAAGCTATTACCTGAGAGAAAAAATTGCATAGCATTTACATACAATAGCTATAAAATATTAAAATCTAGCTTGAATTTAGCATCTTTACTGAATCTGTTGTGTCTTTTTGGCGAGTTATTTGGCGGTTAATCCATGGTTAATACGTAGATGAGGTAAATAAATCCGAAAATATTTTTTTATATTTTAGATGAGTATATTGTGCCTATAACCAATCCGTAACAGCCAGTTATAAGTAGACGAAGTTTTATAGGAATCGGATGAGCGGTACGGCAGCTCATCAGAGACATACAAACATTCATTTTTATTTAAATAGATTAATATAATTCGACTCTTGGAAGAAAAAAACATTCTGTGTGAACAGAAAAATAATGCTGCACTATCTTGGTTTATATACCAGGAATTTATCAATTACTGTTTTTCAGTAAAGTTATGACGATCTTCTGTTGACTGAATCAGATCACCACTTCTTCTTGTATACAGCCGACCACCCCGCCACCACTTGATGTAGCAGTTTCTACAGGATTTGTGATGGTCGGCTGCTGAATAAGTATTGTCAAACCTTACATTAACCGATCAGTCAAATTAACATTTCTTTCTGGGTAGTAAATAGCTGTCTTTCTCCCCATCTGCACACTCTCAAACATTTGGAATGAAACTATCCATCTTTAACATCATATCCTTCAGGGTTTTGAGATGACCTGGTACCATCAGTACTGTAGTTAAATCCTTATTTACAATCTTCAGGTCTTTCCTTAACTCTGAGATCTCCATACATTTCATTAAATAGTGGTCAACCGTACCCATTTCTCCAAAAATGCATTTATTTTCCTGCGTTCTTCCAAATCTTTGGAAATATGCAGGACATATCCCATGTCTAGATATTATTTGGATTATAAGTGGTTGGTATCTTCTTATTTTTATTTCCGGATTAGGAATAAAGTCGAAAGTGACTCTTCCTTTTTTGGACATATACCATCTGTCAAACCATTGTAGTTTTATTTCTTCTCTCAATTAATCTTTTAACACACCACTTGATTTGGGGACAATGAGACCACCTCTGTGCTTCTTTTTCAAATACAGGAAGGTATGTGTGACCGGGGGTTAAGGAAGTGACAGTATTAATCCGATCTGGTAGTTACAGGAGATCGGTCTTTATAACTGTGTGACAGGATCTTTATTTTTCAAAAATTCTAACATTATCACGACATAAAAAATTTTAAATTATACTTGCATTAACAACGTAAGAAATTCTTGTTTTTGTGTAATAAAATTGTAAGGAAACCAATTTCATTGTATTTGCAAAATGGCGAAATCAGTCCAGATATTGAAACTGCGATTCTAGCAGAGTCTTGTTTTGGAATTCTGGCAAATGGAGAATCTTGGCACATAGAGAGCAAATGGATGACGCCTCAAGGAATCATACTCCTATATATGAAGTAAAAATTGGCGAAATATGTATTGCGGTTGTGACTGGGAGACTGTTTCATGGTTGATCTCTCACAATGAATTGAAAATGAAATAGTGTGTTTGAGATTCCTCTGAAAACTGGAAGGACATTAATAAAAATTTGACGATTTTAAAAATTTCGACCATTGATAAAAATTTAAGGAGTTTTCATAAAAAATAAAATTTGGTAAAATAGGACAAATTTTTGGAGCCAGGAATTGGTTCCTTCATTTTACAATTTATCTTAAGGTATCCGACTACGTAAAAAACACTGGTTATCAACCATATTGCAATTTATATTCGTATTGTTATTTCTTGTAGTTCAGACTTTCCTCCTTCCAAAAAAGTTTATCTTTTCAAAGGAAAGGAAAGCCTGGTCTATTATCCAGGAGAATTTTAGAAAAGACACATTTTTCAGTTAAAATTTGTCTTCAATTTTTTCAAAACTTTAATTTTCATAAAAATTCCCCTTTAACCTCTTATCTCCAAAACTGATAGAGGTATTTCAATAAAAATGTCAGCGTGTGTTTTAAATAATATGGGAAATGAAATGAACCTTAAGTTATGTTGTTGGTAAAATAATTTTCATTTATAGGTGTTTTTAAAAAATGAAGTTTAAAATTTATGGAAAAAATGCATTTACACGTATATTTTCACTCGCAACTTCTTTGCGTTTCAGTTTTTCTTAGATTTTGGCTCATTTCATTCAACATTTTATACTATAACTCGTGTAGATAAAAACTAGGATTCCTGCATTATAATTTTGTATAGATTGCTAACCATTTTGGTTCAATTTTATCAACATTCACTATAAATTTTCCTATTTCTCAAAATATATTTTCAAAAAAATTATTGTATTTATAATACTTTGTATCATAATTAACAAAACATCTCTCTAAAATTCTTTAAAAAAACTCTTTATAAAATGTCTTAATTTTAAACTCTTTTTAAAAGAGTTTTTCTTTCTGTTTTAAACTCTTTTTAAAAAATCAATTTTTTTTCTTCGAACGTAGACTGATACCTTAAATATATAGAAATATACACATTACATAGATTATAATAACCTTCAATACTGTAAAACAATTTATCTATTGTAAAATTTTAAGTGCTTTGAGCTTCCAACGAAAATAAATATGAAAGGAATTATTTCTGCTTGACAAATTATTTGCTATTTAACGAAGTTGCCTGGAAAGAAACTCCATAAAAATTGTTCCGAGTGCCCGTATTGTTATAATGGGCACGGCAAATGAAAGGACTTCATCCAAAAAGACTTCGGAGAACAAAATGCATTTTTAACCCTATTATCCGACATTTTCTCATCGTTAACTGCAGCGCACTCGACTGAATCTTTACAACCGGTAGGAAGCTAAACGATCTCAGGTCAGGAAATGAGGCGCCAATTTGTATCGCCAAAGGAAGGACTAATTACTAAAAGGACGCCGCATTATCGCAGGACGAGATTTCGAAAGGTTAATAGCAGGCAGGCTGCTTTATTTTTGGATATGCTGATTTTTGGTTTGTTTGTTTTTTTCCTCTCGAAAAGAGGAACGCAAGAAATACTTGCTATGAAAAATGGGGAGACAAAAGTCGCAACTGAAAATATTTTTCGCTCTAATTATAACCTGATATCGACAGAAAAAAAAAGAATTTTAAAGAGTTATTAGATACGAATGAATAAAATAAATGGAATAAAATGAATTTGGTTCACAGTAGTAATTGGAGAAAAGAAATACCTGCTAGAAAAAATGAGTAGGCAAAAGTTGCAATTGCAAATATTATCCCCTCTAACTATAACCCGATATCGGCAAAAAAAAAAAAAAAAAAAAAAAAAGAATTTTTAAAGAGTTATTAGTTACGAACGGCACGTTATAGAAAAGCATTAAATAAATAGAATAGAATGAATTTGATTCATAGAAGAGTTTGACGAACTTCTTTGAATGCTCTTACAAAAAGAAGTAGTAGACTCTTTAAGAATACGTTTTATTTTTCAGAATGCAGCGATTATTTTTGGCTGGAAATTCTCGAGTTAATACTTCATTTAAAAGTCACAGCTGTTTAGTAATATTATAATAATTTTGAAATGTTAGCCTTGAAACAAAAACTTAACTCCAAAGTACATTGAAATTTATAAAATTTAAAGCATCTGAACGAAGTATCAAAGTTTTGAAATTATTATTGAAATAATTTCTTTTAAATAATTCAGATCCTTTGTATAGTTTAGGAATAATTGTTCATAAGAAATCCTTGAGGTTAATTTTTATGATGCTGAATACATAATTTGAATTCTTTTTTAACTACTTTTAGTTAATATTCGAAGAAAGATTCTCAGCATTACATATTTAAAAAAAATCTAATAAGGCTTTTTAAATATTTTTCCAAATTCTTAGGATTTCTTTTTATAATTTTGACCAGGAAAACGTTACTATTAAACTAGCAGCAAAATAATACATTTGATTAATTTTAACATATCAATTTATTAAGATAATGGGAGCATGACGATTAAAAAGTGGTAATCTTGCATTTATTTGAGTTCAAAACTTTTTAATCTGTTTTGCACTTTAAAAAAAGCAATTGTTTCCTTAAAGTAATTCACCCAAAATTCCTTAAAACTAATACTCGCGAGTAATCATTGCTCTTCACAAAAAAGCTATTACAATTAAATATCTGAATTTAGAAAATCGCAGATACAAATATAAAATGAAGATCCCTTATACTGATTCAAAGACTATAGTTTGAAAGTTATTTTTAAGCTTTTAATAAAAGAACAGAAATTGAGATTGTTTATTTACTGTATTGAAAGAAAGTCAAATTTCAAAAGAATAAAATTACCATGAAATAAAAATACATAATTTCTAATTAGTTTTTATAGATCAGTTGTCCTGTTACGTAAAATTTCTATATCTCCAAAATAACTATTCATAACTATTGTTTTCACATTTTTTTTTCTACCTACCTTCCTATTTTTTTTAACCTTTATATAGGAAAGGAAAAAAAAAATCATGGCGAAAAACATTTCATAGTTTAGGGGGGGGGAAAACGCATCTCAGTTTTAAAATATCATTAACACAAATTAAAAGTTGCTGAGATAAGAAAAATATATTTGAAGTAATTTTTTTCGTGCCCAAAAGATCAAAAATAGCTCTCCGAAAGAAACAGTTAATTAAATGCAGTTAAAAAACAAAGTTGTTTGAAATCATAAAACGTGTTATATGTCTAATGAATATCTAAACTATACTAAAATGGTGGCCTTAATATCTGTCTGCATCCATATGCATTTTGAATTCTGGCTTGAAATTACTGTGTATGTATGTTGGGAATGGGTCGTGTCCAGAGAAGAAAAGGACTTCCGTTCTGTTCCAGTTGGTCGCGTTGAGAGACACTTTCGGTATTATGTGGAATGTGGACTGGCCTGTTTCGCTTTCTTCCCATTCCTCTTGACATCATCTCGGTTTGGTGGATGTTCTTCAGATGACATCTTGGAAGCTTCATTATATTCTGAGCCGCTGTTTTGGCTACTTTATATATCGCCTCATTCCCGTCATAACCTACATGTGCCTTGATGCATGAGATTTTAATGTGGGGATTTACCAGAAGAGTGAATGTATCTATTGCCGGTTGGCTGTTGGATAATTGGGGCTTTTGTACTTGCAAGTGTCCAAATCAGACAGAATAATGAAGGCTTCTCTACATTTGCAGTCAAAATGTTAAGTCGTTTTCGTTTATTCACGAAAAAAAGCAGCATTTTTTTTTATGTTTCATTCTCTGTTTTGTTAAAAGTTTCTGCTTTGTAAATATGTACGTTTCTATTTAATTCTTTACTTTTAACTTAAAAATAATGTAAATATCTATAATTCTTTTGGCAAAAATTCATTTTATTCTGTATTCTTGTTCCTTTTTTTTACCCGTAGGAGTTTGCAAAATAACTGTTCTCGAAGTTATTTTAATAACAATCAAGAGTAATTCAGTAGTAATTTTTTAGATAAAATATATAGATAATTCTTCAAATTATAATTATTTTTCATTCATTTTATTTATTCTACAATATAATTCTCATAACTTATTGTGTTTAAAATAATTTTTATACATTTATTTTTCGTTTTTTATACTGGAGTCAGTTTGAAATAGCCACGTCGGTATATCTTTTTTCTAATCTCATATTTTCAATTTCAGATTTCTTTAAAAATAATTTTAAAATTATTTTTAATAGCTTTCTACCTTAATGTATTCCTCTCTATTAACTCATACAGATTGTACGGAAAGCATTTCGAAAATTGATTTTCGAAGATTGATTTTCGAAAATGAGCAAAAATATAATTTTGTAACAAAATGAGTACTTGAAGATAAGATTGTTCAAATGCTAAGGAATTATTAACAGGTTCACTGCCTCTTCCCTCGCCTGATATCAGGACCATCTACCTAATTAGAGGACCCCTTCTTTGCTATCTTTTAACTGTAGTAGAGAAGGTGTCATCTAATAACACAGATGGTTTGGTCCTAGAAAAGAACACAATCTACAAGTTATCTCGTAGTTGGCAATCAACGTGTTAAAAAATGAGGAATGTGTTGAAACACAAAATGAAAATGAATTTAATGAGTGCTGTTTTTACAGCAATTGCCCAAACAGTCGACTAACAACACGAACATATGCTTTCAGCTCATGAATGACGGAAATGTTTCTAATATCTTCAATAGCAACAGACGTTCAGATGATGAGATTTTGTTTGAGTCTCTATGGAGATATATCACACGGAACCTTTCAATAATCCAAGGAAAAAAATTCCAATCGAGATGAATAAGGGGATCATAGAGGCAAACTCATAGTAACTAATCTCTAACCACTTTGCACACGATTCCCGGTCGTCACACCATTTACCAAAGCATAACCAGAGCACATTTTTTATGATTTATCAAAGTTATCATTGAAGTCTTCTCTAAAATAATTACAAATTTATTCTAAGGAATCGTAATCTCTAAAATGATAAAAAATATATGTGATAGCTCAATTTTCATATTGAATTTGTAAGGTTGGAATAGCGTTTAATAAGAAATGCCGACAGAAAGAATGGAATTGATGAAAATTATGTTGGAATGTGGAATAGAGAACAAAATTCATATATATATATATATATATATATATATATATATATATATATATATATAAATAAATATAAATATAAATATATATATATATATATATAAATGAAGAAAAAAAAAACAGGTCATAAAAGCATTTCAGAACAAATTCAAAATGTAAATGACTCCTTCGAGTGTTCATATTTTCTATATAGAAAACATTTACAAAGAAATTTATGACACGTTTTATTTTGGGATTTTTATTTTCTAAAAGATAACACTCTACATTCTTTAAGATATAATACTGTAGTTTGATCTGTTGAAGAGATTTCAAGATTTTTATAAAGATTCGCAATTAAAATTACAATAAGTAAAGCTTGAACCGAAATCTTTCCTTTAAAACTTCATTCACCAGCATAAATATTCTGCTGTTTTGCTTCATTTAACCAGTGCATTTGTTCTATTTTTTGAAGTAATGAGTATTTTATACTAACTACTTTTTCGACGTCATTTTAGCTCTAGTGCCATTATGTGTAGATATCATCCTGCATTTTACATTCTCTAACGGTAATATATTTAAAACGGCCTTTTCAGAATTTACTTTGTGAAATAATGAAATCCTCACTCTATAATTAGAGACTAAAAGCAGTTTATGAAAGAATCTAAAGACAACTTCTTAAAGAACATATTATATACAAACTTTGAATGTTCCATAGATTGTCATTTGTAGACATATAATCTAGTGAAGAATTTCTATATCTTCATTAACATGATATAGATATCTCAGAAAAGGTTTTTCATCCTTCCATGGGTGGCAGAATATAACAGTTTTCAAACATTAATATGTAGAATTTAGAGGGATATTTTATTCAATTACATACAAAAAAGTATCTGATTTTATGTATATTTATACATTTATATGCATGGAGGTGCTAAAATAATAGACCTTGAATTAATAAAGGATTAATTGTGGAATGAAGGAAATTTAAAAATAGTTGAAACGGTAAAATCGATTTCATCTGCAATTTGCTCAGGTTTTGTGTTTTACTAATGTTTAGTGTCAAGTCTTCCAGATCAATTGCAGTTTGACAGTGGCATTTTTGATAGCGAATTTTAATTAAATACTGTCTCTTAAAATTCCATTGGAATTACAAAAATATTTTTGAATGAATTTTATCTTTCATCAAATTTTGAAATGGACCTGAAAGAGAAAAAAATTTTAAAGCAATTTTAATATATCAATCTTGAGATGTTTTGCTGAGAAACTATATTTATGAGTAAAAATTTATTTTCACTTTTCTTCATAATGAAACAAATACCAGTTAATAAAATATTTCTTTTTTGAACTAAAAAAATCATTATTAAATTTTTACAAATATCTGTACATCTATATATCGATACATATATGTATGCATATACCGAAATCAGAAGAAATAGACCAGAGTGAATTAGGTAAATAGGTTGTTTATTTTTGAGAATGTATTTGCAATACCTTCTATTAAGAAAAAATGATAAGCTATTAAAATGCATATGTATAAACGCTATCATGTGTCTTTCTTTTCCAACAGCAGCAGCCGCAATCTCTGCAGCTGCTAGTACTTCAGTTGGTGTGAGGTCCCGTATAGGTTTCACTGCAAAACATCCAATTTCGTCAAAGCGCGGAGGGTTTGTAATAGTAAGAGACCTCGACCCAAATCTATTAAATACCTAAATGCCTTTGACTGTCTGTTAAAAAATTTGGAGCTCAAACACTGACATCGTAGTTTAATCAAAAATTATTTTATACTCGTGTTATATAGGTAGACAATTTCAAATTTCCTTAATTTTAGGTAGATAGATCACTGGTAGGAATTACCGTAGAGCCATTTTCTACTATCAACGAAATTTTGAATCATTTTTTCCATCTGACATCGAAGAAGAGATAACGTGAGTAAAATTCGGTTTTGATCGAGCTTATATTTCGTCCCTGGTGATTCTTAAGCACTTTGTTTAATTTAAATCATTATGCAAATTCTCTTAATAAAAATCAATGCGAAATAATTGTAAACTAAAATATTCTTTGCCCATGGAAGGACTACTTTCACTATAGAGCCTTTTTTCCAATATTTTTACAGAAACTCGGAAGCTAACATTATATAAATATAGAATTAAACAATCAGTTAACAACCATTAATACAATGTTTTGTTTTCCAGTATATAATGATGTATTCATTTAGCAACAAGAAATCGAGGAATTCAAGATTGGACTATAACTTCCTTAGATAAAATACTTGCGCTAAATATTAAAATTCTTAAAATAATTCTACTTTTTGCTATCTCGATACACTACCCTCTTTGCTATTTTTCTTTTCTGTAGAAACTTTTCATTACAACAAAACTGATATTTCTTTGGTGTATCAACTAGAAGTTCTTAAACTGCTTTTTATAGCTCCACTCGATCCTCGAGTCTTGCTTAAGACTTCCTAAGTATCTGACCTATGCATCAGTTGGACGAACGATGCATCAGTCGATGATTCTACTTTCTTCCATCTTGAGGAAGCTCATTGAGATGTAGTTGCTCCTTCATCTCTCAGGGTTATGCTTGATAAAACTACAACGAAAAAAAAATGTGCTATATAATTGGCTGTGGAAGAAAATTGTTTTCATTATTAGAGTCAATTTTATTGCGCTACTGTAAACTCCAACATTTTTTAATATGAATTAATGACTTTTCCAATCGATAAAACACCTCGCGGATGCAAATTAAATTTTATCAGAATTTTTAATATCTTCTATCTCTACAGATTGCCTAAAGTTTAATTGTGGCATGTTATCAAGGTTGTGGTGTTGGATATGGAAGATTACAGACAATGTACTTGGTTGCAGGAATGCCCCTATGATGCCGTTAAAAAATTTGGGTATACTTCGTACAAAAATTATGTTCTTCCATCTTGAGGAAGTTCATTGAGATGTAATTGTTTCTTCATCTCTCAGGGTTGCGTTTGATGGAACTACAACGAAAAAAAAATGCTCTATATCATTTGCTGTGGAAGAAAATTGTTTCCATTATTAGAATCAATATTATTGCGCTACTGTAAACGAAGACATTTTTTAATATGAGCTAATGACTTAATTTTATAACCGATAAAAAATCTCGTGGATGTAAATTTAATTTTAATGTCAGAATTTTTAATACCTTATACGTCTACTAATTGCCTAAAGTTCAATGGTGGCACGTTATCAAGGTTGTGGTATTGTATATGGAAGGCTATAGACAATGCTCTCGGTTGCAGGAATGATCCTATGATGTCGTGAGAAATTTTGAGTATACTTTGTAAAAAATAGTATTTTCTTCCATCTCGAGGAAGTTCGTTGAGATGTGCTCCATCATCTCTCAGAGTTGTTATCAGAATTTTTAATATCTTCTATGTCTACTGATTGCCTAAAGTTTAATGGTGACTTGTTATCAAGGTTGTGGTATTAGATGTGGATGGTTATAGACAATGCACGGTTACAGGAACGCCCCTGTGATGCCGTGAGAAAATTTGGGAGAAAAAAGCCAATTTAGGAATCGGTCCTTATTATCTGATTTCTAAGCAAATCTCTTGCAGCATCGAGATGGGGCGAATATTTAATAATCCATTTATGGCCGATAGAAAGATCGCTAAAAACGCCAAAAGAAAGTGTAATCCATTCTCTCATTAGCGTTATTAAAGGTCCAATTGCCTAATGAGTGAATTATTGACTACCGCCTACAAAAATTTAAGCAAAAGATATTCATTTGTGAAAAGGTATAAGTTGATGGCGGAAAATGTCGCACGAAAACACATATTTTTTCTAATAATAGACTGGTGAATCCTTTATCAGTTTTGTATAGTTAAGAATTTTGAAGTGATTTACACTCCCTTCCCCCAATAAAAGAAGCTATTAATTTTATATAGAGTTTTAAAATAATATTATAATTAAACTATAAAATATTTATTATCTGCAGTGTTATCGAATATTCCTGCTTAAAAAATAGTGATTTTACATCTATTATAGTTCCATGACTTATTTGAAGAATTTTTTTTGTTAATATTTAAGAAAAGCAGTTCATTATTATTACAAGAATACGAGTAAGACAAATAGATAACGTTAATTTGTACTTCAAAGTAACTTTAAATATATTTTTAATGAGTTTGTCTGTAAGCTGTATTCGGGAAATTCTGCATCTAAAATACTCTTGTCTGATTGCATCGATAATATTTTCGAAATATTCTTTTTTAACACTCTTTGAACACGTGATTGAAGTATCTGGAATGTACTTTGAGAAAATGACGTAATTAAATAAATTTGGTGTTTTAAATGTGTGTTTTTTGTTCTTGATGCGCTACTTTTTAGCTTCGAGGTCGGGATTTGAATGATTAATTCTTAATACACATCTCTTTTTCCCACAACCTAAATAACGTATATACTATTAACAAAATACGCTAGGGGAGCGCGTTTTCGCCGATATCTGGGGACCCTGGGTTCGAGTCCCAGTGTGGGCGTGGTTGCCTTTCCTCTGTTCCATCTGTGCCATGTGTGAATGCACCCTCCCATTAAAAGGGGTTATGAATGATTGATGCGTGAGTGGCAAACTCCTACTCTTGACCCTAGTTGGCACTACCAAAACAAGAGACGGACCTATGGACTGAAATCGCTGCCTTCCTAACAGCGGGCATGTCCAATGGCTCTATAAGAAATAACAAAAAATATTTCAACTAGAGCAGTCTGGATTGGGTAATTTTAATCATAGTCACCCTCCATGTCGAGAATTGAAACTTGAATGCGAAATCAATTATCTCTTTGTTATCCATGAATTTCCAAGCAATCAATTCCAAAAAAAAGAAGGCCGTGGTGGCCTGGTGGTAAGTTTCGATTTCAGAAACAAAGGTTCGAGACTCCACCGAAGAACCGCCGTTTAAGAGGATCTCTTGCAAGCTAAATCTGTCAGGCTAAACGTCCTCCTGCTGATGTGGAGAGGCGTCGCCATCTGACCAAGGTTCAAAATGACGCGGTCCTTCCCAAAGTGTTGCTTTACAAAGGGATGTTAATATAACTAAAATATAACTAAATAAAAATATAACTAAACCAAACCAAAAAGCAGCATTAATCTATCAAATAAAAATAAACAAAAAAGTAATTTTCTGGAATGAATAGAATAGCCTATATATACACTGATGGGGAAAAAAATCCCAACACTAGGAAGGAGCTGTGCTAGGTAAACGAAATTTGGTAGGAGTGCTTATACATCTGAAAAATGACGTCGATTCAAATTTCGAGCTACTCGCGTAAGTGTGGCGCTAGTAGCGACACTATGAACATGCAAATGAGGTTTGCTTTAAATAAGTGCTGTAAGGTTCGTGATCGTTATTTACAGTTGAGATTTGAAGTAGAGGGTTAATGTTAGTCAAGGATGCCTCTGAGAAGAAGAAGCTATTATCAACAGCTCACTGAGTTTGAACGAGGTCGTATTGTAGGGCTAAGAGAAGGTGGGTTTTCTTTCCTCGATATTGCTAAAAGACTTGGCAGGAATGTATCCACTGGGCATGAGTATTAACGGTAGTGGTCAAGGGAAGGTACTGCCTCAAGAAGACCAGGTTCCGGACGGCCACGTGGTACTACTGAGTGGGAAGACCGTCGTATTCGGCGTATGGCTGTGGCTAATAGTACTGCGTCTGCAGCTGAAATTCGAGCTGCAGTTGGCACCCCAGTGACACAATGAACTGTTACAAATCGGTTACTTTAAGGACAGCTCCGAGCCAGCCGCCCTATACAGTGCATTCCACTGACTCCAAACCACTGCCGTTTGCGACGTGAGTGGTGTCAAGCTAGAGCTCATTGGAGGACGGAGTGGAGATCTGTTGTGTTTTCTGATGAAAGCCGGTTCTGCCCTGGTCGCGTCAGTGATGGCCGTTTGTTGGTTAGAAGGAGGCCAGGTGAACGCCTGCTAGTTACCTGTCTGAGGCCTAGACACACAGAGCCTACTCCTGGAGTTATGGTTTGGGGAGCAATTTCGTATGATAGCAGGAGCACTCTCGTGGTTATCCCACGCACCCTGACTGCAAATTTGTACGTCTAGTGATACAACCTGTTGTGCTGCCATTCATGAACAGCATTAAAGGAGGGTGTATTCCAACAGGATAACGCTCGCCCTCATACCGCTTTTGTAACCCAACATGCTCTACAGAGTGTCGACATATTGCCTTGGCCTGCTAGATCACCAGATCTTTCTCCAATCGAGCACGTATGGGACATCATTGGACGACAACTCCAGCGTCATCCACAACCAGCATTAACCGTCCCTGCATTGACCGCCCAAGTGCAACAGGCATGGAACTCCATCCTACAAACTGATATCCGACACTTGTACGACACAATGCATGCACGTTTGCATGCTTGCATTCAAAATTCTGGTGGTTACACCGGTTACTAATGTACCAACATTTCACATTTGTAATAGCGCTTCTCGCCAATGGCTCTACCTTGAAACTTTAATCAATTAAATATGTTACCTAGACAAATGTATTCCTAAAATTTCATTACTGTACAATAATTTTTTCTTGGTTTTGGGATTTTTTTCCTCATCAGTGTATCTTTAGCCTATAGCCTATATATATAACCAATATATATCTTTTACTGGCCGCCCCCTCATATTCAGTGTAGAAACCAATTAATTGGCTGTACCGATGACTTTAATATCATATCTTTCATTGGCTGCCCTCTCACATTCAGTGAATAAAAAACCAACTAATTGGCTGTACCGATAGCTTTAATGTCAATCTCTAGTCGGGGTCGTCATCTGGTTCAAAATTACGAGGTCTGTCCTAAAAATAGTCCTAGCGTTGCTTTACAACGGGACGTTAATATAACTAAACTAAACTCCAGTCGGGATCAGATGCTATTCACCTTTCCGTCTATGTAATTATAGTTTTAGTTTTAAGAGCATTTAGCATTATATGTATTAATGAAATGATCTCTAAAACGTACTTGGAATTCCGTTTTCCTTTCACTTAACGGTAGTTCAATTTATTTTTTAACTATATTTTGCCCAACGCTATTTTTTGTGAAAGTAAAACTGTGGAAATATTTTACTTCAGGTGAAGAAAATAATACCTCTTTTCAGAAGCACTTAATTCTCTGCCAGCACTGGGACGGAGTAAAATGTGCTATGAATATCAAATGACAGTTCCGTGCGACATATAATGACGGATACTTTTAAAGAGGAAACTTGGACCCCGTAATTGTCGCAGGCGAGCGTTTCATTTTATGAAAAGTAAGCTTCAATTTTCTGAATTGTGAACACGCAAGATATCGTGTGGTTATATCTCGTTAATATTAATATTTTAGAAAAATAAAGTCTTTATTCATTTTATTTGAAACAAAAAAAAATCGTTTGAGCACCTACATTTTGTGTTTAGAATTTATAAGCTAGTAAAACTATGTTATTCCCTTACTGAAATGTTTTACTTATGAATCAGTTCAATATATTTTTCCATAGTTTCTAGTTGATGATCCATATCCTTGAATTAGGGCCCTTAATGCTATGAACGGTAATTTATCATAACATTTATTCTAGTAATTAATTTATTTAACATTAATTTATCATAACATTTATTCTAGTAATTAATTTATTTAACATTAATTTATCATAACTTTTATTCTAGTAATTAATTTATTTAACATTAATTTATCATAACACTTATTTTAGAAAATAATTTATTAAACATTAATTTATCATAACATTGATAGGGAAATTTACTCAATGATTTCACTGTACTTGAAACATTTTTGCTGTTGCTAATCCCCTTGATGAAGTCTAATAAATCAAATTCATAAATCACTTGGGTTCCCTAGACAGAAAGGGTCTGATTTTAACTTCAAAATAGGAGGTTGCTTTGATACACTATTAGGGGGATTTGGCCTACATTTGCGTTTCTCTTTGTACGAACCCGCCAGCAGCAAATATTTGATAAATTGCCAATCGGTCAGCAAGTGTTTTAATAATGCTAATTCAAATGAAATTTGTGAGCGATACTAAAATCCTTCTTTCCCAATTGTTGTTCCACAAGTTTGAAAGTCTTAGACCATAAGGTCATTGGTGTGCTTTCAAAATTGTTGCTAGGTATCGAAAGGAAATATTGCTTTTTATATTAAGTACTTGACCGTAAGAGAATGGTGCGGATATCTTCCAAAGAAATTTGGAAGGACAGACACAATAGATAAAATATAAAAGAATAAAATTTGAAGAGTAGAGAAGATAATGTATTCTATTCCCTGTACAATTAGATTCACCAAACATTTGGTGCAGCATAGCCATGTCTGAATTTTACACTATTAAAATCCAAATCCACTAAAATCCAAATCTATACAATTAATTAGCAATAATATGGCAATTAGTGCGCCGAATAAACCTATTGGCATATTTATTTACATTTTTTCCAGGCTAGTGCTTATGTCAGATGTAATGGGAATGAAGACATTCTTTTCGAAGATATTAGCCAAGTAAATTAAGTTTTCATTATTGAAATCACACACTTATCATTGTTCTTAAGGACTCAAAGTATGATTATAAAAAATATAAATCATTCATTTGGAGAAGAACGATAGTATGCAAAAAGCTACAATTTTCATTGAAATTTTACCAACTTAAGGCTATTTTCCAACCGCAAACAGGACGTTCGCAGGTATGAGAAATTCGGCCAGCTGCTTTCTGCTTTCAATACTAAAACTGAAATTGTGACATTTTCTATCTAAGATTTTTACATTATTTGAAACGTACCAATAAAAAAAGTTCAATGGTCTGTTTTTTCGTCGATGTTACGAAAGAAATTAACCATTTATTTACCGAATTATGTTGCCATTAATTTTTCAACTTCATTTTTGCAACAGTAGCTTAGTTTCTTTTGCAGAATCATCCCAGAGAACCCAAGACAAAAAATGTAATTAACAGAAATAACTTAATTAATTTTATTATTAATTAAATATTTTTAATTCCTACTTTTATCTTATATTAACTTCAAGTTATTTGAGTTACATTCTCCGTGTTCTTTAAAATACTATAAGCAAAAATAATCATATAGTAAAGATATAAGCTAGATTTAAATGGCAATTTCAAGTACCGCTATTAAATAAAGGGTTAAAAGGATTAGAAAATTCCTTGATATAAGGACAGCTGAATAAAGAAAATGCTTTGTGAAGAATATAAATATTCTCGTTTTACAGGAAATCTCCGTCTGATTGTCATTAAATCTTATAGTTGAAATTAATCCTGAAAAAATGTGAAAAGAATGGAAAAATTGAGATACCGTTTAAACAGAGCCTGTCCTTGCCCGTCCATTTTCTACGTTTGGCTCTCCAGTGATCGACATTCGAACTTTGGATTTCATGGCATCAAACAAGCTCATCTGAAAAAAAATTATTCATTTCAAAAAAAGAACAAGTCTATGCAGTTGGGATTCAAATGTCTATTTCGAACTTTTGATTTCATGACATCAAGCAAGCTCATCTAAAAAATTATTCCTTTCAGAGAAAGAGCAAGTCTAGGCGGTTTGGATTCAAATGCTATTTCCTGGCTTTATAGAATGAATTTCCTTTTATACATAGTCCTCGCAAATTGAGTTTATAATAATATTTGATCTGAATTATATTTTGTCAAATCCTATTCAAAATTTGTTTTTTCCAGAATATTATAATGCAGAAAATATGAAAATGCATTCTATCACTTTCCAACATCTGATTATTGCATTTCCCTTCATAAAATGAGTCATGATAATTGTAAATAAGCCTGTTAATCTCATATTTAAACCCAATTATAGCATTACTTCACACAATTTTTAAATACACAATATTAAGAATTCAACTGCATCGATTGTCTCTTTCTCTATATATACATTTCTTTATAAAACTAAAATACAGCATTTGTTATTTTCAGATAGAAGTTGAGCTGAAGAACCTGAAGATAATGATATTTGTTTTATTAACTTAAACTGATTAACAGCTAATAACTGAGAGAAAGAATAACCATTCCTTAGATGCGAATTGATTATTTCATTTCACTTCATCAAATGGGTCATGATAATTGTAAATTAGCATGTTAATCTCACTTTTAAACCCAATTATCGCATTAATTTATACAATTTCTAAACTACACAATAAATATAATTCAACTGCATCGATTGTCTCTTTCTCTATAAATACATTGCTTCATAAAACTAAGATACAGCACTTGTTATTTTCCGAGGAAAATTCAGATCATGAACCTCACGATATTATTTGTTTTATTAACTTACAATAATTAACAACTAATAACTGAGGGAAAGAATAACCTTTATGTAGATGAAACTTCTGGGCCAGGATAGTCTGCTTGGTAGGGTGAAGGATTCGTAGGCCGTGAGCTCGAATCCCGCTGGCCCAGCACGTGTGGCGGCTGCTGTACGTATAAATCTGTCTTGGCTGCAAAGTCATCCAAGCCAAGACAATATTGGCTACTCTGGGTACTGGATCGTTCTCTGATTCAGGTTTGAAATATGATCTGTAATGAGTGAGTGTAATGTATGAATGAAGTCCGCCTCGAGAAAAAGGTTGTGACGCTTGAGTGGCAAATGAGTGGTTGTGTAGCAAAGTCATGACGCAAGAGTGGTTGTGTAGTAAAGTTGTGGCGCAAGAGTGGCAAATGAGTGGTTCTGTATCAAAGTCGTGACACATGAGTGGTTGCGTAGCAAAGTCGTACTCTTCCACTTAGATGGTGCTGCTGAAAAACAAAAGACGCCGAAAATTCTCAACTTGAAATCGCTGACATCGTCTGCGCACTTGTCTGTGACAAGTGCCATAAGAAACAACATGCAAAATTAAAAATTAATGGACGATTTGTTTAAATTCATTCTCTGAATTCGTACATATGAAGTACAGATCACTAAACAGGAAAGGACTGCAATAAAAACGGATATACATTTAGCAAAAAAAAATACTTCACGTAGTCAGAGTTATTACCACAAAAAGATTCGACACGTTCCACTTGTCAAAAAATACACTCATGTCCATAAATTAAAGATAATGCAAGTTCAGGGAAAGAAAGAGTCAGAAGCAGAACAAATATGACTTATTAGTAAAGTCTATTTATTAAACAAAAGGTAAAGAAAAAAGATGATATATGTTTAATATCATTAATAACAATTGCGATTTATTGCTCTTTAAAGCAAATTACAAAAACAAAACCTATTAATAAAAACCAACGTGACATAGTTGGTATGATAATTAATACATAGCATGTCTCTCGGGTGATGCAATGAAGTTCGTGCAACTTCTAGGCATGCTGAGTATCAAATTATCGATTTGATCTTGGGAAATATTTCGCTACTCATCAAGCAATGCTCTTCAAAATTCTGGTTGACATGTAGGAGGTGGCTGAAGGGCTGCAACTCGTCGGCTAGGCATGTTCCACACAAGCTCTACTGGATTCAAGTCTGGGGAAAATGCTGGCCAGACCATACATATAACCTCCTATCGAAGGCATTCCTTTAAGATGTTTGCACGATGAGGACGGGCGTTGTCATCCATAAGAAATGATGATACCATGACACCCAAAAACTAACGTACTTGTGGTTCCAGAATAACGTCCGCATAGATTTGGCCAATCAAAATTCCAATCTGAACATGTAGCTCAGTTCTGGAACCCAAAATAAAGTCTCCCCAAATGAGCAATCCCGCATTACCGTAACGGTGTGGTTAAATGATGTTCTCTTGGTGGTAACGGGTAAAAGGCGCTCACCATATGACTGCAAGCTAAACAGGGACTCGTTGGCAAACATTACACAGACCCACTGTTGCGGCATCCACAATCCATGCTCTCTACTCCAGAGTAACTGCAAGCGACAATGAGTTGCAATAAATAGAGCACATCTGACAGACCTGTGAGCACACAGACCAATCTGTCATAAGCTGCTGTACACGGTCTGCCTTGAAACTGTCATATCAGGTCTGATGCTGTGCTCCGTCTGTTTCTTTTTGCAGTAACTGCCAAATACCGGTCCTTATTCGTTGTTGTAACTCAGAGGCGACCTGTGCTGTAACGTCTACTCACATTACCATCATCTTGGAATTCCTGTTGAGCACTGAATTTCTTAATTTACTTAATAAAGTAAACTTCTTGATCTGAATTACCCGAAAATACTTAGAATTCGTTTCAACAATACATTATGACGATGCATTTTGTCAAAAAATATTTGATATTCAAATATATCTGTCAAAGAGGCAACTTAATTCAGATTTATACTTAACTAATTATTCAACAAATATTTTTCCGGGCTTCTTTTCGTGAAGGTTTTTACTAGAAAGTCCATTTCAATTTAGAAGTAACCATTTTAACCTAAAAAAATCGACTTGAGTAGTTATAATAAACAGAGAATGCATTATTTGAACACTTGCATTCTCAGGTAATAACAATACATTGCTCGATATTTCCTTCGGTTTAGTATTAAAATTGACGTTTAACAAGGCTATTAAATAATGAATATTGAGTTTATTTATCGTTGGCTAAATTCATACAGACATAACTTCCATCGGAATTACCAGTTCAATTCGATTAAGCATATATGATGAGAATGTTATGCATGTATTCATGTATGAATGCTATGCAACATAATTTTTAGAGTTTTCTTCAAGCTTTATCGCCTATTCCTTAATAACAGTCCGGGATAAACTTGAGCAAGATCTTGAACACAGCGGATTCTCATTCCTGTATGAGAGTACTTTAGGCTTCGTAGTATCAATATAAAACCAGAAAGTGCAATTTGGACACCTTTTGTCTACAGACTGAATCTAAAATTTAATAAAATGTAAAATTGTTTTGTGTCAAGGTTATATAATAACTTTAATTCATTTAACTTGTTGTATTTTTGAATTATGGATTATGTATGCGGATGTACATACCGGTACTCTCCACCCATTTGCAGATCCCTAGTAGTACACGTATATTGTACAATATTGTATGATATTGAACAATATTCCCGATATTGTAGAACATTGTATTATATTATATGAAATAATGTAGTATTGAACAATATTGTATAATTCTGTACAACAGGATTTACTACCTGGGATGTGCCTGAAAATTTCATACACATCTTTACTTTAAATTCAGAAACAAGACACCTGACTCATATAAATCTTTGCGTTTTGTAACTATCTTGGTCAGTTGTTTTGACTTCTTGTGAATGTAGTTCAGTCAAAATTATATGAAAATCTACAAATTTAGTATTGAAATCATATATTAAATTACATTCGTGAAGCTCCACATTTTTTTCAGTTCATAGATCAAAGCAGATATAATTACACAAATATATCTTTCGGAAAGCTCAAAATTAGGATATTATAGGAATCCGAATATTTTGTAGATTACAATATTTTAAAAATAAGAAAAAATGGAATCCATTAGTTATCATGAGGCCTCCAAATATTTTTAAATCACATATTCTGCAAGTCAAATGCTGCATTTGGCATTCTAGTAAAAAGTTTAGGTTTTATAAAGTGTAACGCAATATAAATTGTAATTTATGACAACGCCGATCACGATTAATTTTGTATTACTTTATTACATTCTTTTAATTTTTAACTATCATTATGGATTTAATTTTTTCTCTTAAAGAAAAAATGTTGAAGGTAATTTCAATAATGTAAACACTGCTGTATTTGTAAAGAAATTAATTAGAAGAAAATTGAAAAATTCCAATAACTTCACCTAAATTCTGCTCAATTTTGAATAACGGTGTTTTCTGCATATAAAATAGTCTTTTTAAAACTATTATCTTTGCATTTTAATATGATTTCTTTCATTAGATTTTGCAAATTTTTTCCCTCGAAAAGGAATAGCACAAAATTAATTTTTTTGCGTGTCTTTTTTATACCCTCTTTATCTAACTCTATTATTAAAAAATAAATAATTAAATAATCCTCCAAACTAATACTAGTATCCTTAGGTAAACAACAGTAAAATAAACATTAAAACCTTATGTCTGGAGAGAAATAACAAACGCTACATTTAAAACGCTATTTTCTACATATACAACACCACGATGCATGTGTTTGAATACATACTAAGGTGCATAATGTTATGGCCGAAGAATAACAAGAAATAGGAAAATGATAAAATAGAGTTTAAGACATTCTGTAAGGACATTTTTGTACAATGTATAGTTTGCACCTGCATTTTAAAGACAATTGTAATGGATCCTTAATATTACACAGCCATTATTATCTTATTGAAAACTTGGATCTTCGTTTAGATAAGGCATTTTCAACAAAATATTACCCCAATAATACTAACGCCTATCACATGCCTCTAACTGAAAATTTCTTTTAATTAAATATAATAATGTCCATCCTTTCATGTTATATATATATATATATATGTGTGTGTGTGTGTGTGTAAATATGCTTCTGAAGATGCGTGATCGAAAAGACGAAACTTTCGATTTACTTTAAACGGGGGGCATATTATGTACAAGGAAAAAGTGCGTCAGTCTTTGTCGCTAATACTATCATGAGAGTTGGTCGCTGATTTTATCATGAGATTTTGATTCTCAATGTAAAAACGTTCTTTATTTTTGTTCTCATTTTGAGGGATTTCTTTGTCATATGTCGACTTAGACATGGGAATCCCATCTTTTTAAAAACAAGCATAGCTACTAAGTACTTTTATCCCTTGTCCTGAAAACCTTGGAGCCCACAATTTTGTTAAGCTCCTGTTAGAAACAATTAAATAAAATGTAGGAATGGGATCAGGAAGTACAAGAATCTTTATGAATAGCATAGGCTAATTTAAGTTAAAATTTAGAAAATTAATTAGGATTTAAATTAAATGTAGATTGATTACACACACACACATATAGCTGTTCGTGTAATTTAATAAGTGTACAGAAGTTAATATTATATGTTTTATTGCATAAGATTAATTAGCGAGTGATTTTCACTACTTCTAAAGACTTCAGTTATTTTATTTCCTATATCTGGTTTTATATTTCTTTTGATTCGCCTTAATTTTTATAGATACTTTTTACAAGACCTTTTTTATGATGTCAGTCAGCTATTTCAAGACAGTGATTATGTATGTATGATTTTTTTTCTAAAATCTTTGTGGATTTTTATATTTTTTTACTAATGGTTGTATTGTCTGTCTTTATTGCCTATGCTGTATTTTCTAAGCAAGTCTATTAAATATTTTATGTGACTTAAAGTTATTTTTTATTTGATGCAAAACATAAAGAATCTGGCTTTACATATCCATTATTAGGTAGAAGAGTTACACAGCTCCTTCTAAAAGTACTTTTCCTTTTTCTCCTTGGAAATATTCTCCATCTGATCCATTTTTTCTTATTTTCTGTAACTTTTGAGCTGCAGCCGTTTCACTGAAGTTGAAGGAAACCAAAATTTTCTCTTTGACTAGTCTTCTGTACCATTTAAAGTAATCCAAAGGAATATAAAAAAATGTTTGAAAATATTCTTGGATACTTTGTCAGAAAGCCATTGAGTAGTTTCTATAACCAACTTTTCACTCTTTTTAAAAATAAATTGAAAAATCTAAGAGACTGTGCTTCGATAGAAATAAGATATTACAAAGACGTCTCTATTAAGTGGAAAAACCCTATAAAATAAAGAGTAAACGATAATTTAAATAATTTTAGAAGTTTCCCAGTAATAATTAAATGTCAAATAATGTGGTTATTCAAAAATTAATCGTCTGTACATTTTAAGAAAATCATTTGTCATGTCAAATTACAGAATATTTGGAAGTGTGAATTCTATTAAAATGATCCTTCCGAATATCATATTATGTATTTGAAGATGAATTTTATAGATTGTTCTCCCAATTCAGTCTTAACTGGATATTATTTCTCAATAAAAACATTTGTATTATTGAATCTATAACATTGTATTTATAGCATTATCAGACTGCCTATAATCTCAGATTACTTTAAAATTTTATGTATACAAAATTATTCTTGATCTTTGAAGTAGTTTGGATTAGTTTTTTTAAACAATGAAAATGAATTGTAAATTTTTTTTGCTTAATCTTAAAGAATAATCAGTAAAGCTTATTTTATTGTCATATTGAAGCAAGTAAAATTCAATTAAAATTTTATTTAATGAATAGAAAGAATCAAATTGAAATTTTAACTACTACTGAAACTACTAAGAGAAATTCCTTATACTAAAAGGTTGATATGCTACAACCAGCTTTTAAAGGATTCAAACGACAGGCGCAGCTGAAACTTAATTGTATGTAATTTTGTATAAATAATGAAAACCACTCCAAAAGCATATAAAATTAAATATTACACAATAAATAATACAGTAGTTGATTTTTGAAAATATAACATTAACTTTTCTACAATGCTTTGTGAAAACTGCCACGTTTTAAATTGTGTATTCAATGCTTTGTAAAAACGGCCACGTTTCAAACTGTGTATTTAATGCTTTGTGATAACGGCCACGTTTCAACTGCGTATTCAATGCTTTGGGAAAACGGCCACGTTTCAAATTGTGTATTAATGCTTTCGTTTAATTTTTTTATATGCATCTGGCATAGTTTAAGAAACTACTCCCTTCATCTGAGGTTTCACGTTTTAAATGAATAAGACAACATTCCAAGAATGGAAAGGAATGACATTTTATTCAGAAAAAAATTTGGCGTTAAACAGAGGCTGATATGCCTTTCAGCTCAGTGATGTCCTGGAAGAGATGTTGGAAGATGTATTATGATATCCTCTGCAGCTTCTCTAGCAAATTTATTGCTGCTTTAAAACGACAATATCACGGTAAAGAATGAAATAAAATTAAACCGAAAAAAACAAATAATAAATTGCTCCGTGCTCTTTTAAAAGCATGCACAAGGAATTACACTTGAATTCCTTTAAACTGACAGAAACCATCCCGAAACGGCAATAACTCATTTTAAAATAATATATTTCATTATACTTTAAGTAAAAAAGCTAATAAATACACAATATTCACAACACTTCCACTACAAATGGAATTCTCCATCTGCTGTTAGCATAAAAATGAGCTATTAAAAGTACAAAAATAAGATATTATTTTCAGGCTCAGTTTGATTTTACGCATAATATTGGTTTCTTCCAATCATTGCATAATTAACCGAATTAAACAATCTTTTATCTGATTGCTACTCGTTTACAGGCACCAAGTGCTTGCAACTAGAACCAGTGCCAGTACTTTCAAGCAGAAACCTCTTTAAACAGTGATCAGTAACTTCTCTTTAAACACCTTGTCCCGAAGCCCATAATCCATACACAGAATCATAAATTATGACAATGATTGTATGGAATTAATTTGATGCTCAATATAATTTCGTGCATTACTTATTATTTGCTGAATGCAAGTAGTAACAAGTATATGAAAATTTTTCATCAGTTGTTATTCCTTTAAAGAGGATATCGATTATTTTGCCCTCACACTGCAGTCCAAAACTTAAGAATAACTGGCAATTAATCCTGTTTTATCCCTGTATATACATAAAATATAAGAGAAAATGCGCGAACAGGATGTATGTTTTAGTTATAATGGAATAACAATACTCCTTAGTTTTAAACAGAGGAGAAAGTAAGGTACTTCAATAGATGTGCATGTAAACAAGATGCAGTTTAAAAAACAATAAAATTTTAGGACATGTATTTATATACTGATGGAAAAAAATCCCAACACTAGGAAGGAGCTGTGCTTGATAAACGAAATTTGGTAGGCGTGTTTATACATCTGAAAGATGACGTCGATTCAAATTTCGAGCTACGCGCGTAAGTGTGGCGCTATGAACATGCAAACTATGAACATGCATGCATACACTATGAACATGCAAATGAGGTTTGCTTTAAATAAGCGCGAAGAGAAGACGAAGAAGCCATTATCGACAGCTCAACGAGGTCGTGTTTTAGGGCTACGAGAAGGTGGGTTTTCTTTCCGCGATATTGCTGACAGACTTGACAGGAATGTATCCACTGTGCATGAGTAATGGCGGCAGTGGTCAAGGGAAGGTACTGCCTCAAGAAGACCAGGTTCAGGGCGGCCGCCACGTGGTACTACTGAGAGGGAAGACCGTCGTATTCGGCGTATGGCTGTGGCTAATAGTACTGCGTCTGCAGCTGAAATTCGAGCTGCAGTTGGCACCCCAGTTACACAACGAACTGTTACAAATCTGTTACTTCAAGGACAGCTCCGAGCCAGACTCCCTGTACAATGCATTCCATTGACTCCAAACCACTGCCGTTTGTGACGTAAGTGGTGTCAGTCTAGAGCTCATTGGAGGACGGAGTGGAGATCTGTTGTGTTTTCTGATGAAAGCCGGTTCTGCCTTGGTCGCAGTGATGGCCGTTTGCTGGTTAGAAGGAGGCCAGGTGAACGCCTTCTAGTGACCTGTCTGTGGCCTAGACACACAGGGCCTACTCCTGGAGTTATGGTTTGGGGATGAATTTCGTATGACAGCAGGAGCATTCTCTTGGGTATCCCACGCACACTGACTGCAAATTTGTACGCCAGTCTAGTGATACAACCTGTTGTGCTGCCATTCATGAACAGCATTCAAGGGGTTGTTTTCCAACAGGATAACGCTCGCCCTCATACCGCTGTTGTAACCCAACATGCTCTACAGAGTGTCGACATGTTGCCTTGGCCTGCTAGATCACCAGATCTTTCTCCAATCGAGCACGTATGGGACATAATTGGACGACAGCTCCAGCGTCATCCACAACCAGCATCAACCGTCCCTGCATTGACCGCCCAAATGCAACAGGCATGGAACTCCATCCCACAAACTGATATCCTACACCTGTACGACACAATGCATGCACGTTTGCATGCTTGCATTCACAATTCTTGCGGTTACACCGGTTACTAATGTACCAACATTTCACATTTGAAATGGCTCTACCTGTGATCTTGAAACATTAATCAATTAAATATGTTACCTAGACAAATGTATTCCAAAAATGTCATTACTGTACAATTATTTTTTCTTTTCTCTTCACAAATATAAAAAACTCTGCTAAAGAGGTCTTTTTTTCCAATTTCAGTAGCTGCACTAGAAATCGAGTAACTTGTAGCATTTCATTAACGGTTTAATAAGCCTGAAACGATTTCCATATAAGAAAGGCGCCATTGGTTCATATATGCTCTTCACAAATATAAAACACTCCGCTAAAAAGGGTTTTTTTTTCCAGTTTCAGTAGTTGCAATAGAAATCGAGTAACTTGTAGCAATTCATTAATAGTTTAACAAGCCTGTAACGATTTTCATGTAAGACAGGCGTCATTGATTCATATGTCTGAACTTTCCAAAAGAATGGTTGAAGAATATTAGCAATATAAAAGACATGAATTTTCGAATCAATTTATCTTGACAAGCATTTATAATATCATCACTCGTGGTAGATCCAGGAAAATTTTATTTAAAATTGAAATTTGTACATTTCTTTGTGTTGTAAAAACCCTTTACGGCACTTTCGCAAACACTGATATTTTCTACCCAAAGAAAGGGAAAAAAATCAATGAAAATTCAGAAAAATTGGTCATTTCCCAGAAATTAGCACGTCTAGATGGACCATCTTTAAATACAAGCCAGGATAAGACATCAAAGTCAGAATTCATATTTTTATCCTTCTACCGCGGATTTTGAATCGCTCTTTGTTTCAAAAATTTCTCTAATTTATTCAGAATAATCTAAAAAATATTAAAATAACAAATTATTCAGTAAAGACTCACGTGGGAGTGACTTTACACCACTGCGCTGCCTCAACTGATTAAATGTTGCTATTGCCGCCAAACAAATTTATTCTATTCACTCTCGTTATAACAGTCTCGCGCGTCATAATTAGCTGCAATAAGGAAAAAAGCTGTCGTTGAAATCAAAATATGACTGATCTCTACAGAAAAAAAAATAGGAACGAGTGTAGCGGGATGAATTGAATGGGGATCGAACCTGTGTTGTTCGAGTTTGAAGTTGCGTAACCTAACCATTCAACAAAACTGATGCTAATCCATTGTGGCTGTTGCTGGCTTATTAAGATACCATTAAATATTCCCTCACCAGTGAGTCTGTGGAGAGACAAACGATTTTTAGCTCCTAGCGTTTTTAGTAAGCGTGTGAGAGTCGCTGCTTCAAGTGAGTCAGACGACATTGGTTACTGCGTCGAGTGAGTCTGAGGACATTGCGCTGCTGACGGAGATAGTTGTTGTTGCTGGAGCGTCAAGTGAATCCGATGACTTTGCTTTGCTGATGAGGAGTGTTGTTGTTACTGCTGCTGCGTCAAGTGAGTCAGACGACTTTGCTTTGGTTGCGTTTGCTGCTGGTAGATGACTGAGCGACGGCTGTTTTTGCAGGTTAATCGTACGAGGTCACTAATGTAGCGGGTTGAATTGAATGGGGATAGAATCTGTGATGTTTGAAGTCACATGACTTAACTATTCGACAAAAGCGATCGCTAATATCTAGTGTCTGTCACTGGTTTAATAAGATACCACTACACAAGTAGAAAAGGGGTGAGTTTCCGTGATTACACAGCTGTTCCAATTTTGGTGCTATGGTTACGATGTTTTTTTTTTTAAAATCTGGAAATGTTCAGAGATCACTACGTTTAGATGAAAAAAAGGAAGTAAGAGACTTAAAATTCTCTGTATTTCCCTGGTATTTAATTAAATTTTCAAATTTCCCTGTTTTTTCGATGATTTTAAAATTTGCTATATTTTCTCTGTGCCGTGGCAACCCTGAATTAAACAAATAACGAAAGAAATCCTCGTTGGAGTGGCGGGAAATGTAATATGCTAAAATGAAATGTTAATAAAATATGGAAAAAATAGGCGAACAAGTGATTATAATCACTGTTTTAATACAAAGAAAAAAATCTGAAAAAAATGGGCCGAGAAGTTTACATTTTAGTGGCAAACAAATGAAATAAATCGTGGTGTTATGCTTAGCTGTGATCACTTCTAACATCTAGGCACAGTGATATTCTTTCTATGACATTGTGGATAAGTTACGGGCTCAAAAGATTCCCTGATGTCAGAAAGATATCTTTTCAGCTCTGGAACGAAGCTTATTAACCCCTTGCGTACCAGACGGCGTTCTCTAGCGCACACGCAAATCCCAGATTTCTGGGGATATTGACCGTAACGTTACGACGCTGTTGGGTGAGCTACAATGTTGAAAAAGAACTAAAATGACAATACACTCACGTAATGCATGTAAAAAAGCTTTTTGTTTCAAGCATTTCGAGAAATTCCACAAAGATTTGCAATTTTAATTTTCCTATTTTTTCAAATTTTTGTAACACAGACATTTTGCACCCCCCCCCTCTTCCTGCTTCCACCCTTCAGTTAACTGCAGAAAAAAGTTTAATACAATCCCAATAAAAGAAAATCTACCTTGTGATGTTTCCTGTGCTGGTTACTCTGGTTGTATACCTAAAGAAGCCATGTATCCACATGAGGTTACAATGGGATTTTGCCCTATAAATAGCATGTATCCACTAGTGGTTACATGGTACGCAAGCGGTTAAGCCAAATAGTAATTTTATGAAGAATTAGAGAAGGAATCCTGATGGCTGCTCTGTATTTCGTAGCGAGCTCATTGGTATAAACGAGGGCCTTGACTATATTGCGACGGATACCACTGGAAATGAAATCTGATCCTGACTGATAGCAGGCGTTCTGTTCAGTACCTGGCTGATTGGTCAAGTGGGAGAGACGGGATGTGCGTATCCATTTTCAAAAAGCTAAAACATTTTTCGGTAGATCATCTGATTCATAAACAGTGGATCAGTGAGGTATTGGTTCCATCTGTGCCTCTTACCTACACAGTAGTTACTACTTACCTTCACAAGCTAAGTTGAGTGGAAAAACAAAATTTCTACTCCTCCAGTGCACCAATGGTATCAGGGCCATCGACCTGGTGGTTCTTTGGCACTTAAGCGTGACAGGCAAGGGCAAACTGCAATCACCCGTTTTCTCAGGGAACACTTCAGAACTAAGACCTTCTCAGATGGCTTGAGAGCCTTCGACACGTATACCAAGTGCTCCTCTGAGAGGACTACACCATTCACATATCGAACTGTCAGGGACTCAAATATTAGGATCTCTTTGGGAATCCACAGATGGTTTTGGACTTCATCGGGGTATTTGGAATCATGGATCTAGTCTAGCCCTGCTGAACTTTGGCGATAGGCGAAGAAGAAGAATTAAAACTATTTCAAGTCATCATGTGTCTTGTGATTTTACGCTTATATTTTTTATAATATTCGTAGATATGTACTACAAATATTATATTTCTTACTTTATATGTTGGATGTTGAGCTGCTGGTAAGACTTTGGGTGGGAGAACTTGGTTCAGCTTCCGGGCTCTTGGTTCAATAAGTATCCTTCTGCTCCTTTGCATTTGGCAGAGGTTGCTTTTTTATCGTATGGTATCGAAAAGTTTGGCTTGTTTAACGTATTTGTAACATGTTTCTGACGTGTTTAGGGATAGGCGAAGAAGAAAGTAACTTATTAAGTACCGAAGGACTGCAAATTGTTTTCCAAGCATACTCTACACATTCTCAATATCATTGAAATTAGGTGAATTGGCAGGTCAAGAAATGCATTCGATATTTTCTGTTTCAAAGAATACGTCGATAGGACTCATAAGGAGACAAAGTAGCTTATCACACTAAAATAAGAAATCTGAACCGACAGAATCTGGAAGTAGGTGAATATAAGGCTTAAGAACTTCACATCTGCATCTTTTAGCAGTCATAAGAGTAGAACTCGTGGTCTGTTTGGAAGTTTAGCATAATGCGTGTCTTCTCTTGACTGAAAACCGTGTCGTTCCGAGATGTTTTGGCTTGAAAAAAAAATTCTCACCATACAGTCAGCCAATCAGAACCAGTGTTGAAACTAGATTCTTCAGTGAACATCACATTGTCTCACTATCCCAAACTCAGGATTGATGTACAAAACTCCAATTTAAGCGAACATGTTTATATGTAGAAAATGCGAGACTAAAAAAAACTGAAGTTTCCTGTAAACAGATTTTTAGGAAATTCGTATGCATATCCCAAGTAGCACACGAATATTGTACAATATTGTATAACATCGACCCATATTCTCAATATTGTTTAATATCATATAATATGGTGTGATATTAAACAATATCGTGTTACAGGTTGTGCTACCTAGGATGGCGACTGGGAGCATTCAAGAGAGTTTTCTGTCATAACAGACTCTTTGATTTTAAAGAGTTATAGCTAGATATTGGTCTCGACTCTTACTAGTACTAGTCTCCAATTAATATTTCCTGCATTTTGGACATCTACCAAGGATTTCAGATGACACACTGAGGCACATTCAGAATTCAAGACACTGAATTTTGATTGTCCGAATTCAAGCATTTTTAACGATTCTTCCGATTGCAAATATGCCTAGTTGTCGTCCTTGTGCAGTGACTCGTTTTACTTAATCTTTAACAACATTCATTCACACGTGGATTGAACGAAATCTGTCTGAATTACCCAATAGGCTTGATTATACGCATTTTAAAGTGCACAGGTGTTTCGCGTATGTAGACATTTACTGCAATGCTTTATTTAAACAGAAAGTTTCGCCTTCAACAGATAATTCTCCGCAAGTTATTTAGGTTACTCAATATATAGTCACTTCCCTCTGTATTTTACGAAATTAGGCTTAACTTCTGTGCAGTAGTGTATATTCCTCTGAATTCGTTAGTAGCCGTTTCTAGGGTTCAATCGTTTTGGGTATAATAAATTAAACCTGAATAGCAGTCGCTTGGAATTATCTTATTATGAAATGGGAAAGTAATATGTCACCATAAAACGTTCAGTAAAACTCTGAAGTTTTAAAGCAGTAAAATCAGTATTAAGAGTAAGGATGAGAAAAGTTGTGAGTTTTTATTGTAGTTCGTTGTGGTGTCTTTCTTTTCTTTCCTTTCTAGTTTGTCTTGAATTATTCAATAATTCTTTCCTTTCTTTTTATTCGTTTGAATTAAAATTTCTCACAGTCAGTTGGATGAATTTTTCCCCTCCATACTGGATTTTATATTTACATTTTATATTTTCAAACTTCTCTATTACTGCAATAATGTTTTGATTTCAAACGAGCTCCTTTTCTCCACCCATCGTAAAACTGCTATTATGTTTAGAAATGCAAGGCAATTTTGCAGTTTCATCGGAATTTAAAGGTTAAAAAGATTCTAGGTTAAAGTTCATTGTAAGTTTTTTGAAAGTTTTTTTTAAAAATAAGATTAAAGGTTAAAAAGTATAGATCAGTGATTCCGAAACCTTTTTAATCTTTAAATTCTCATGAAACTGTAAAAATTTCCTTGTTGATGTGGTGGTGGGGTGTTGTAGGTCTAATGCCATTTGGTCATACCAAACCCGAATGAGCGGAGCTCTTTCTAATTAAGGCAAAAAGTTGTTAAGTTGCTCGAACCCACATGACACAACCCTTTTACGGGGTGGTCGAACTCATTCATCCATCTTCAAGTCAGAATTTAGATCGCAATCAGAGACCGACTCCTCCCCGATTCAGTACCCCCAGAGGTATCATTTGTTATGGGAACTTGGAGGACTTTGCAGTCACGGCCAATTGAACGTGCCCCAACTGCCATCAGCCAACACGGTGGTCTTTGGCTGAGACGAGGACAGAACAAGCTACCTTTCGGTTACCTGAGCTACCACGGCCTTGTTGTTATTTACACGAATGAGTTAATTTTGTTATATTATTATATAGCGTTAAGGTGAATGAGCTCCAGCGATGTCTCGTTAAATTGTGTGCAAAGAAAATTAAAAGCGTATGTAAAAAGTATAAATTCTTCTAATCCTTCTAGAATAAATATTGTTTTTTAATAAAAGGGAGTCTTCTTTTGCATGTCAATATTTTTAATATTAATTTGTTGTGTTACGATTTGAATTGTAAATAAAGACCGAAAATATTATTATCAAGTGATTAGGAATTAAATTCGATCAAAGTCACATGACGTTTGTTTCTTTTATTCATAAATACTCTACTTCAAAACGGCGGAGCAGATATGTTCAATTATGTTCTCACTTTTGATCGTTTGGCTTCAATTCGAGCTTTGTAGCAGAACTCCATCAGTGCGACTAGCATGGCTAGGATTAATCCACCTATAAGGATGTAAAAGCATCCTGCAACATTGCTCAAAGTTAATTCGTTTTGTGTAGACTCCTGAAAAACAAAAAGTCAATGAAATATGTAATGTGGATTTACTTAGGTAAACATATATATATTGATGAAAGTTACATTAATGAAAATTATTTTTAAAAAAACTCGAAATGCAATTAATCCATTCTCACATTATATACATATAATGCTAAACATCAGTTTATTTTCAAAAATGTTACTTAAATCTTTTAGGCATAAGATCATTTCTCAACGAATAACAATATAAAATTAAATATTAAAATGATAAAAAAAAGTTTATTTATTTCGTCATTTTTCTAAGGCAATAAAATCTTTCCTTTTGCTTTTCATTTGATGCTATTGTCAGATAAATCTAGGGCTGTAATGTTGTCATCACTGGGTTTAATTTTTAATTTTTCAACTTTCCATTTCAAGCAGATACAATTGATCATTGATTATAGAAATAGTAATTGAATCAGAAATTGTATAAGATTTATTCTCCGGTGAATTTACACAATTTACTTCCACTTACACAAACTTCTGGAAAGATTCTGGAAACTCAAAGACGTATCCAGATTAAACTGGAGAGTAATTGGTTGTTATATCTTGATCAAGATCGATCAAATAAGAGAGTAGCGTAATAAAACAAAACTTTTTATTTACAGTCTTAAACATGTACATATGCCCATGTTCATGTATTGGCAATGTACAAATAACGATGTTCATGTACATATTGTATAAAGTTAAGCACATGTACACATACATAGCCTTATACAATTTACAGCCTTATATATGGACAAAAAAAAAACAATTTTTTCTCATCTTGATTAATATTACTCACAAAACTCGAATAACAGTGTAAGCACTAACTACTTCCTCGATCAAATCGGAGAATAAGTCACCAAAACCCCCAGTAGAATGTTGTCAGCTCTAATCGGCCTCTCCAGGGTCACTCCAGAAAACCACCGATATTTATGGGATGGATCCTAAAAAGAAACGCGAACTTTTCAAAACAAACGAAAAAACGGAACTTTTCAAAAACCCAGAAACAACTTCTCCGCACACGGAAAATTAAATCGAAGTTTATCTCTCCTCTACTCTGGGGGGAAATATCTCATTTTAACCTGACTTCTGGTTTCTCATTGAAAAGCCTGAGTTCTCTATTACCCGATAGTTGTTCAGCAACGTTTCCTAAGTAATCTCAAATCGATCTAGGGAGTGTCTGTTAAGGATTCATCTTTGTGGCCGACATCATCTTAAGCATATGTTAATTATAATTAATTCGTAACCAATACAGGCTGAAGTGTACCTGAGTTTGATACTTAATTTCAGGGGCTGCTAGTGAATGATTATTTCTTGATAAATGGAGGAGTCTCTTCATAAGAGAAAAATATTTAGAATCCGATTGTTTTGCCGTTCCTCTACCTTCAAAAAATGACGGATATATTTGGGAAGACAAGCCACACAACTGTGTTCCCACACGTGGATAGTAACAAATGACCAGATACAATGACGCTCCAAATGAAGGATCCAAATTTGGAGGTTCTTGTGCCCTTTGTGGAAAAACGGGAGACGACATATTTGGTCTGAATGCCAGTTATCATATGATAACTGGTATTCAGGGCATATGGAGGAAAGAAGGGAAACGTTGCAAGGTTAAAGGAAACAAATGAAATG
>JAPMOQ010044461.1:0-14705 GCA_026543055.1 Argiope trifasciata
CTCCGCATTACCCAAAATAGTTTCATATTTAAGTGCGTTTTTTTTTTTTTGAGAGAGAGAGAGAGAATAGTCCCATCTACAAAACATATCATGCCAATTTAACTGCTCGTAAGTTTTTAATTAAATCTTATATTTTTAAAAACATCTCATCCATTTTATAATTCATCAATTTTTGAGGTGCTAGACCTAATGGGGAAACAACCCTATACGAATATTACTAGATTTAAATAGCTACCAATTTAGTGATATGAGAGAAATAATTATTTTAGAATTTCAGTCGAAAATAAGGCTAATTGAATACTGCTTTTGCAGCTTCGAATCACGTCAGATACAGTTATATTTTTAATATAGTATATTAGGTCATTAAAAAATCCAAAATTTATTCTAAAAAGGTTAAAATAAAAATTTAAATTATGAAATTATACTATTTTACAACATTAATATCTTTTAATTCCAAATATATTTATATTATTTTTGATTATGTCCACTAACATTTAAATCTTTTCTATTTGCAGATTCCTGAATCACTGACTGCTCGTTCTCTTTATTTATAAACTCACAGTCAAATGACATTCCTTTTTTTATATGTTCTCTCCTGTTCAAAATAGCTGTGAATGCCCCCCAAAATTGATGTTGTAGCACTTTTATACTTGAAAAAAATAAATTGATAATTATTGTAAGATTGTATCCTGTATTTTATTTCGATCTTTCTGATAGTAAAACCGCGTCACAATCAATAAAATATTCATTGTTTAATAAATAACAGGTTAATATTCATTCTCACATGGTATAGAATATTCCTTGTTTCAATAATAAGATGATGATATTCCTTCTCACATATTAGAAAATATTCATTATTTCAACAATAACAAGTTGATATTCATTATATCAACCTATTATTTTAAATGTAATGAATGTTGTGATGCATTTTTTTACTAGAATAATAATTATATTTTATGGCGGCAACAGCAATTCCATACAAATTTGGCTGCTAATAATAATTATCATACTAACAATAATTTCTATAACCAGTAGATCAGAATTATATTCATTTCAAAATTGATGTAAATTATTTATTCTCTATTGAATAGTGATTGCTGTTTTTTGTAAAAAAATTGTTTTCGTAAAGTATACATTTTTGTTTCTTTAATCATTATTTGTCAAACTGCCCTCTCAAATATTTGAAAAAATTAGTTATTCAAATAATACAAGAAAGGCTATTTCAATGATGTTGTACGGAAGCAAACATTTAAAAAGTAGGAATTATTTTTAAAATAATGGAGTGGAGAAAATATTCATAATTTAAAAAATTATTTTTTAAAATTAAGTTGGAATCGACATAACTCAAGCGAGATTAATTACACCAAATGATAGAAAAATGTTTAAATCCAAGCTACATTATAGTTGCGACAGATATTTATCCAAAATATATTTAAAAAAGAAAATAAATAGATAATAAAATAAAAGAAAAATAAATAGATCAGTTATATCTTGGGGAGCAATTTCGTATGACAACAGGAGCACTCTCGTGGTTATCCCACGCACCCTGACTGCAAATTTGTACGTCAGTCTAGTGATACAACCTGTTGTGCTGCCATTCATGAACAGCATTCAAGGGGGTGTTTTCCAACAGGATAACGCTCGCCCTCATACCACAGTTGTAACCAACATTCTCTACAGAGTGTCGACATGTTGTCTTGGCCTGCTAGATCACCAGATCTTTCTGCAATCGAGCACGTATGGGACATCATTGAACGACAACTCCAGCGTCATCCACAACCAGCATTAACCGTCCCTGCATTGACCGCCCAAGTGCAACAGGCATGGAACTCCATCCCGCAAACTGATATCCGACACCTGTACGACACAATGCATGCACGTTTGCATGCTTACATTCAAAATTCTGGCCGTTACACCGGTTACTAATGTACCAACATTCCACATTTAAAATGGCTCTTCTCGCCACCTGTGATCTTGAAACTTTAATCAATTAAATATGTTACCGACACAAATGTATTCCTAAAATTTCATTACTGTACAATAATTTTTTCTTGGTGTTGGGATTTTTTTTCTATCAGTGTAGAAACGGAAATTTTTTAATTTAAATATATTTTTGCCAAATCTGACAAAAACAAAAGCTTTTATTAGGTTTGAAGAAATGTTCATGTAAATTAATTAAATTCAAATGCTGTATTATTTAATCCAAAGATATGAAATATATTTCAGAACCAGCTGTAAAATGTGATATTGAATTAACACAAAATAAAATAACATTGAAAATTCTTAAGTCCTCTTTTTTGTGTTCAAGTCCTTCAAATGAGCCTATAAGGTTTCAAAAAATATGTTGAGTATTGCTGATAATGTAGGAAATGATTTTACTTTTGTTAATAATGCAGATAAATCTATATGCGTGCACGTAGTGTGCAGGTATATAAGTAGCGCGTGTGTGTGTTGGTGTTCTACAAACCATTTGACCTATAACAAACAAATTCCATATACATTCCTCTTAGGAGGAGAAAGTTACTTCTAGCAATATTAAAAAAATGCAATAATTTTAATTAATTACTTTTTTTTTCGATTTTTTAAAGCGAAAATATTACTGTAAAATAATTTTGCACCTCTTGAAAATTTGAAAAAAAAATTCTTTTTAATGATATTACTTTAATAGGACTACAACTTTTTGCTTAGTTTCAGTTATTTAAAATTTAGTTTTAGTATTTTAGTTCATACGATAGATTGCATTGTTGCTCTGAAGTTAAAACCGTTTCTAAACTTCTCTAACATCGAAAGTCCTAGAAAAATTAGAACATTACATTTAATTTTTCGAAATGTAAAGCAAAAGTAAGTCAGATAGAATTGTATTAATAATAAATTAAAAAGAAAACCTCATGACGTTTGTTTTAATAATATTGGGAATCCATTTAAAAATATATAAAGTAAAAAAGAAGTCTCATTGTATTTAGAAAGCGCAATGCAGTTGTTATTAAAACATAGACGAATCTTGACAAATTAGTAATAATTGTCAAGTTATACGGAAAACAATAGAATCAAAATTAAATTAGATATAATAAGAATTCACCCGGAAGAAATTTTAAAGGGTTACATAGAGGCAGTGATTCAAAATATTTGATTTTTTTTATATCTAACTTTTGGTCCAGCAGTATTAACCCCTTGTGACCCGAAAATCCCCCAAAATTAAGGCCTAATTCATACACCATAATTTTTTTTACAGAAATGGAACAAAGCTACCATTGAAGCAAAAAATATACAATCAAATAATTGTATACACAAATTGTATTTTTAAAAAAGTATAACATCTTGTTACCCGTGTTTTATTTTCATTTCTGCTAAAGTAATTCAAGATGATAAATAATTAGCTTCCTTGCGCCGTCTATTGAGTTAGTAACTAAGTAGTGGAAAATATTTTTTATATTAGTTAGTTTTAACATAGCATTTTTGTTTTTAAAAATTAAAATATTAATATTGCAGTCGTTTCAGGGAAATCCATGTTTAGGTAAATTTTTAATGCAGTTATCAGTCGCTTTAATATACTAAATTTTGTTACTACAAATTCTTTCAATCCTATTAAATTGTGTGAAAATTTTAGAGTTAAGATTAAAATATTAATCACAAAGTTTAATTATTTTATAGTTGTATTCATCTCTTTTCTCGTAAATACCAACCATTGTTTTATCATTAGGGATTTTGATTTTTAAATCCAGATAAGTAACTTCAAGTTCATTTTTATTTCTTTCTAATAAAATGAAATTATTAGGATAGCAATTCGTAACAATATTGGCATTATCAGAAAAGTAAATCATCAATTTTCTTCCAACTTTTTATTAAATTATATTATTACTTTTTGTAGTAATCTAGGAAAATTTTCAATAATGCACATCAGAAAGTTGGTCCCATTGGAATACCCTTTACCTGTTTATAAAAATTAATACCATTAGGCACATAATTTCCGGTAATATGAAAACTATACAACTATTTTTAATAATAATACCTTCTTTTAAATATATGTCATTAAAGTACAGACCAGTTAATTTTTCATGGGGCAGTTTGGTGTATACATTTTCTAAAACATAAGTGTTAAGTTTATTAATGTTATCTATCAGAAAATAAAAAACTTTTTTGTTACTATTAATTATAAAGTTATCTTCATCTTTGATTTCGTTCAGGACAATTTTTACGTATTTAAAAAATGTTTTCCCGTATAGAAAATATAATTGCCAGTGATAAAATTCAAGAATATGAATTTTAATGGTTTTTTATGAAATTTTTTTCGAAATAAATAATGATAATTTAGAGAGCGAGTCTTGCTATTATATTTTTTTTTGCAAAATCTACATTTTTTCTATCTAATTCCTTTTTCCAATGTTCTTCAAAATATATTTTAGAGTTATATTCATCAATAAATAGTTCTCTATATGAATATTTACAAATTACACAAAAATTATTTGCTGATTTATCTGTTACTGTAATATATATTTTTTAAATTTTTTAAATATTTTTTAATATTTTGTTTAAAAAATCCCATGTTATTTATATGTACCAATATCTCTATTCATTTTTGTTTCAATTTAATCTAAAATTCTTACTTTCCATTCACCGAAACCTTCCGCAGACCAATGGTATTTTCTGTATAATTTTGAAATAAAAATATCTAAATCTTTCCTTACAGAAATTAAGGTCTTACAATCGCTAATTTTTCTCCTAATCTAAATTTAGTTCCACTTTTCATTAAATCTCTTTAAGAGCTGCATTCAGCAGTTTTTAAATCTCCTGTAATATGACCCATAAAATCTTTATGGATTTCTTTACTACAGTTACAGTCTGTTTTATTTATTTTATCTAAATATTTTTTTATACTTATTACTAGCCGCCTTTGGCGACCAGCTGGTTCGCCATGAGTAATGCGTTCTAAAATTTTCAATTAAATCATATATAAATTAGCCAAAATTTAAGAAATAGTTAAAGTTAAAAGATTCAGTTATTAGTTGTTAAAGAGTCGGTAACTTTATTCGGAAAAAACTTTTGAGTTTAATGCTCTAATAATTTATCGATTATGCTTCCAAAATATTAAAAATGTTTTTTTCGGTGACATTTCCAAAATGTTAAATATGGTTTTTAAAGAAAGCGAAAAAGGGAAAAAATTATTGAATTAATGATACAGATATTGCAAACGATTATAGAAATATGCCATTAAGTCGGGATTTCATTGCATATCCTGTCTAAATTCAATCAGGTTTACTATAAATAAAGATAATTTATGGAATTAATGATATAAATACTGCAACCGATCTTAGAATCCTTTGGATTGCATTTATTTTTTTAGAAGATATCACATTTTATATATATGTTATTTTATCCAGTCACGTGCAGAAAGTTGTATTTCTTTAGATTGGATTTGCGATGATAGTTGTTGTTTTTTTATTTACACTTCCGGCATTGTTTTATTTTATTTTATCCAGTCACGTGCTAAAAAAACATGGTCAAAATATTTCTTTAAAAATTCGCTAAAAATAGAAGCTTAAGTTATACATCAAAATACTGATACCATTAGAAAGCTAATTTTTTTATCTTTAAGTTGATGTTCAAATCATGTTTGTCCGATAATAATTTCGGTAGTAATAGCGGTAAAACGTCGAAATTTCGCTTAAATTTTAATTAATTCCAATTCTAATTAAAAATTCGAAAAAAGGGCTCGGAGGTGCACATTCTTGACCTCCAAGGTATACATGTATCAAATTTGGTAGCTGTAGGTCCAACGGTCTGGCCTGCAGAGCGCCAACACACACACACACGCACAAACACACACACATACACACATTGAGCTTTATTATAAGTATAGATAATTAATTTTTTTCCTTAAATCTGATACATAAGAAAACAAAATTTGATGTATAATTATTGAAAATGCTAGCGTTATTGAAATAGCGTTTACATTTACTATATTCAAAAGCATTTCTTTAAACACTTAAAAATTATCCTAAACAAAATGAAATATGAAGATAACTTTATAATTAAATGTAACATAGAAGTTTTTTATTTTCTAAAAGATAAAAACATTAAAAAATTTAATAAGATTTTGAAAATTTATACACCAACCTGTCTTATGAAAAAATTAATAAATGTCTGTAATTTGATATATGACAAGTATTTAAAAGAAGGTATTATTACTAAAAATAACTCTCTTAAATTATCTAATTTTAATTTTATTCAAATTTATGTTTTTATTGGTAATAATTTTTATAAAGGGCAATCGAATGAGAACAGATTTCTCAAGAGCCTTATCAACTTTTTTCCCTAGATTATTATGAGAAAAAATAGTTAAATAAAATTTAATAAACTGTTGGAGGTATATTGCTGACTTACATTTGATAAACATAAATAATACCAATATCGTTACGAATTGACATCCTAAAGATTTAATTCTAACCGAAACAAATAAAAAACAACTTGAAGTCGCCTATATGGATTTAAAAATAGAAATTGCTTATGGTAAAACAATAGTTTGAATTTACGATAAAAGACAGGTATTCAACTTTAAAATTATTAAACTTTGTGACTACCTTTCTAATCTTAATTCTAAAATTTCACACATTTTGATAGGATTAAAAAAGTTTGTAATAACAAAATTTCGATATTGAAACGACAAATAATTTTATTAAGAATTTAACTAGTAATACATTTAAAAATTAACTAATAATACATACACAATATTGATATTTAATTTTAAAAAACTGCTACTGTTTATCCTTTAACTAATGTAAAAATTCTTTTCGTCACATATTAACTAACTTAATATATAATTCAGATACACCAATCATTTAATATCTCGCATGACGTAAGCAGAAATCAGAAAAAAACAAGGGGTACAAGATGTGCCACTTTTGTCAAAATTTCTTTGCTTGCTTTTAGTATATTCTTTACCTTTTGTCTTTTACCTATTGGCTATGAGTATTCTTATATAGTTTATTTTATTTTATTTTTTTACATTTTTTGCGTAAGGTATCCGACTACGTTAAAAGCACTGGTTATCGAACGTATTGCCGAACAGTTTATCTTTTCTAGTAAAAGGAAAGACTGATCTATCATTCAGAGTCACATATTTTTCAGCTCAAATTTGTCTTGAACTTCAATTTTCTCAAAACTTTAATTTTCCTAAACATTCTCTACCATTAATATGATATCTCAAAAACTAATAGAGGCATTTACATAAAAATTTCAGCTCACGTTTTAAATATGGGCAATGAAATGAACCAAAAATTTTATTGTTGCTTTTCATTACAAAAGCTTTGAGAAAAATTAAGTTGTGAATTTATGGAAAGAACCCAAGTATTCGTATATTTTTGCCTTTAGCATTTTTGAATCACAAACTTTTCATAGATTTTGGTTCATTTCACTCATTATTATATTCTATAGCTTAAATGCAAAGAAAAATAGGATTGCTGCATTGCAATTTTGTGTAAATTTTTCACCGCTTTGTTTAAATTTCATTAAAAGTTACTACAAATTTTCTTCTTTCTCAAAATATATTTATATTTTCAATTTTTTTTTTGTATTTATATTATTTATAATTAACAATACATTGAAAAACCAAAAGAGTTTTTAAAAACCAATTTTTCAAAATTTTTCTTCGAACGTAGTCGGATGCCTTAAATTAGTAGTATTATTCTTTTTTAATTCATTGTTTTGATTCATTTTTATAAGAAATGGTGTATATCTTAACGATTGATTTCAATGAACTTAACCTTAATTTCAGGGGATTTTCAGGTAAAGAGGAGTCAGTAAAGTTGAACTAAAAGTGAGAGTCATTAGAGAAAAAATCCGTTTTTTTTTTAAATCGCTCCGTGAGAGTGACCTTTGAAAAAGTCTTCATGTCGTATTCTTATTTTATTTGGATTTTTTTATTTTCTTTTTAATTTAGTACTTATCACTAATTTGTGTGTATATATATAGATAGATAGATAGATTTCTCAAATTCCAAATCATTAATAAAATACCTTTTTTTTCATCCACTCAACTTCAAGAACAATTTTTAACATTTTTAGTGGACGGCACTTGGTGCCAATGAATTCTTTCAAATATTAACTCATTAAATAAATTAAATAAATTTTTAATACTTTAAATACCGTTGCCAAATTCGTCGCCAAGCTCTGAGATCAATGATGCGGCACTTGTTCAACACGCAACAAGGCTGATGGTACCTTGACAGTTATACATATTAAAAGAGGAAATTGACATACTTAAGTCGGATTAACAAAGATTTAAATATGTTTCACGTGAAGATAAAGGAAGGATACGAGTTAAATTCTTGAGAAAATCAATAATTTTTTGATAATTTTTAATACAAATTATAAAAAAATGCCGTTGTTGACTTACGTAGGAATTGAATTGAATTTGTTTCCGTTGTTCATAGGAAATTTTAACAGTATCATTAATCTTTATTTAAAAATTTCATAAATGATAATAAGTTACTTTTTCTAATTTGTTTATCTTACTTATTTATCATATTCTTTGTTTATCATATAGTGAATTAGAATTATGGTAATATGTCAGTGTATTCACTATGTAAAATGTAAGGCTAACAAAATGCATTATATTCATGAAAAATTCTTGTGATTACAGTTGTGATTCTGGGAAGCATGAAGTGTTCCATTCAAAATATTACCAAAGACTAATGATAAATACTAATATAATTAATGAACCGTTTATAAAAAATTATCAATGGTAAAAAAAACCCTAGTCATTTCCTTTTCTATCTGTATCTGGATTTCTGTTTCGATAGAATTGATCACAGCTGCTGGGAAAAGCACAAATCAATTTGTAAATTTTATCTTTCAATTGTATTAAATAACAATATTTTAGATGGCAAGCGATTATCTTTTACCTTTTCTATTCCTTTTGTGAAGATTTATTGAAGTTGAAGGTTTCCTCATTCCAATTACAGACGCTTAGCGACTTTATCATCCTATGGGTTGAGTCAGAAGACCTAATTTCAAAGGTTGTTACGAGCAGGTAAATTATACATCTCACTAATTATTACTTTCAATATATTCATCATAATCAGAGTGAGAATTATTTTACAGTTTGTAGAAATGAAAGTGCATGAGAAGATTGCAATGGTATTTCGTGCATTATACAGTAGGGGTGCTGGAATCTGTCTTACAGTTATTAATAATGGCTATTATGGAATGCTGAAATAAAATCTGCACACCATATATTTAAGCAATTCTTACTTTCAGTATATTCCTCAGATACAAAGTGCAAATAAAAGATGAAGTTCATGGACCTTCAGGTCCTATTACCACTACTTATTTGAAAGCCCGTAACATAGCTTCTATGGCCACCAAAATGTTTCGTAAGATTTATACTTCAGAATTTATGTATGCCTTATAAAAAAGCAGCGAATATCGAACATTTGTGAAACGTACATTCACAAATGTACACAAATTCACCTCTACATGTACATTTACGTCTCCATGTACTTTATTACACTACCTTTACATATACGTTACATGTTATATTACCTTTGCATGTAAATGGGCTTATATTTATGTCTATGTATGTGCATTTTAAACTAATACGTTTATTACATTTTTCGTTTTACACCTATGAAATTGGGGTATTCATTCTGACTTATCCTGGACTTCTATTTATAAAACTTGATGTTAATATAATTAGTAATTATAAGCGAACGTCGTTAAGTCCCCTTATAACAATAAAAGCTCTGATGAATTACGAATTTCAAATTTTTACTCAGATCATCTGCTGTTGTTTCTAATCTCGGGTATAGCTGAGATATACCTCCTCCATGAAACCAAACATCTGCAAAAAGTCCATAAACAATAGCGGATAAATTAGAATTTGAAAAATAGTAAAAAGTAAACATTTAAAAATATGATACGAAGAGGCCTGATTTGCCTAGTGCCAAAAACATTCAGCAAAAATCTTTCGTCCGTGTTGGAAGGTGAGAGATTTGGTGTGTTCAATCAAAAAACGGGAAAGGGTAGTTTGCTATATTCTACAGATATCCAAATGGTGACACCAGCTGAAACTCTTACTAAAGTACCAAGTGTGAGCATGTGGGACTCTCCAAAGAGCATTTGACTCCATCTCTTTGATAGAGGAGATTTCAAAATAAGTTAGATTTGCATTACCATGAAATATGTCAGCGGAGGTTCTATTAGCTAGATTATCAGCCATTTCAATACCATTTAAGCCAACATGTGACAGGACCCACTGAATTTGTATAACGTACACCATGGTGAGACTGGCAATAAGAATTAAGATATTCATGCTGTGAATCATATTTAACAAAATATTTTAGAAACAACATTTTAAATATAATGATTCGGGTATCAGTTAATTAAATCAATCAATAGAGCTTACCAATTAATGAAAATGGGAATTTCACTATTTTATAAAAATAGGGGGATATGAGACCTTTCTCTACACCATCTAGAAAAAAAAATGCCAATTAGTACTCGAAAACTGATTATTAGATATATATGCTTCTGTGTTTGTGTGTGTGTATTGGCGCTCTAAAGCCCAGACCATATGACTTAAATCTGATGAACTCTTATCATGTGTACTTTGAAGAGTGGAAATGTGTAACTATGGGTGATTTATTTTTCAAATTAAAAAAAATATCAAACGAAAGTCTGTGAAAGGAAAAAAACACTGCAAATAGTTTTCACACCACTAACATCTCTAAAATATACTTATGAGAGTAATTTCTTTTCTTTTTTAACTTAGACACATTTGTTTTAAAATTTTATCTATCTCACTTTTCATATTTTGTTGTTAACAAGTCACATATACTCAATCATTAAGACAGGGAGAATTCCAAAATTTGACAGACATCCACAAATAAGGCTCAAAATTAAGAAACAAAATTTCATTTGTTTAAATCAAAGGAATTTTGAATCATTGTTTTCACAGGCAAACATACATAATGTCAAAAAATAAGTTTTTTTATTGTAACATTTGTAGATTCTTTGAATTGTTTTAAAAATTATAATACTTTCTTTTTGTATATTTCCTATACAAGAAAAAATCATTTTAATTTTTTTGAAAAAAGAAAGTATTATGTCATCAATATTCCAATTTTTTTTAAAGTTCTTATATCCGCTTTCCATTTTTTTTGTTATTTCGTTTGAATATCTATTTTTTTTTTCAAATCATTTTCTACTCTGCAGTGCACTAATAAAATTTTTATTTTTTACGGATTATTTTCTCATTTTTAATAATTACGTTTTCTTTTTAAAGGAATTACAAGTATTTAAACACAGAACCTCTGATGGGTCTAATGGAGCTCCAGATTTCTCTTTCGTGATACTTATGTGAAATCATTTCAGATCGGTGCATTGCCATGCCTTGGAAGATGAATCGTTAACTAATGAAATTCAGCGAGTAAAAGTCATTAAATCCTGAAGATAAAAAATTATTCCTACATTAACAAAACATTATCTGTCATCTGATCCTCATGGGACCATCTTCAAAAATCTTTCCATAAACATAAAACAAAATAATTGATCACTCGAGAATAACAGAGACAAAAAAAAATTCCAAAAAAGAAAAAAAAAAGATTCCTTGGCGAGTGTACACCAAAAAACACAACTCATAACACGAATATGGAATAATTATTCTCCTAAACATAAGTCGGCCAACAGGAGACGATTGGAGAAAGGGTTGTGCAGGGAGGAGCCGAGGTGTAGGAGGCGGGAGAAAGTACCTATGTGACGCATTTTGAGGGGGATTTCAAAGCAGTTTTGGCCATGGATTTCGAATATAAATACCGAGGCCTGGACCAAGTGAAAGTATTCTCTCGCAGCTCAGCAAACGAGAAGCTACCAAACCTCCTCAAAAATGACAAAATTCGTAAGTTGGCTTTTTCTCAACCTTCTTTCTTTTTTCTTTTTTTTCTAACTAGCTTACATTAATTGATAAGATTGAGGGGGTTTCGAATGTTTTCACTTTCTCTAATTTGTATTCTTATGTGACTTTAGAAAAAGAGCAAGTTTGCTTAGAACTTTCTAGAAAATTTTTGATAATACTTTTGTGCTACACTTTTCTAAATAAAAATATTGGCAGAACTATAAAAATATTAGCAATACTATTTGGAAAATATTTCATACATTTTTATATATGAATTAATATTTTTTTGCAGTTTAATTACCTTATACATTTTTCAAAATTAAAAGCAGCTTTTTTTTACGTATAGAATAATTTTCAATAGATATGTTGCAATATTTTTAGCTTACTTTTGCTTGTTTTAGCAGATTTTGAATCTTTTTGCTTAAAAATTTCTAATCTAGTAGAAATTTAGTGAAAATATCATATGTACAAAATTAATATTTCCATTTCTGTAATTTATCAGCTTTTAATTTTTATAGTTTTTAATAAATTTAAAACACTGTAAATTTTAATTTTTTTTTCTAATTTTTCAATTCTTAAAATTTCTTTATAATTTTAATTTTTAAGACAGATTCTTATAGTTTTTAGGGTTTGTTAAACATCGAGTTAAATTCGTACGGATTTTTATCAAATAAAGTTTGAAAATAAAAACCGAGTATGTCTTGAAAAGACGTGGAAAAGTTTTCAATCTTACTTCATAACACGGTGGTTTCAAACTCTACCTTATCTGCAATTACACTTTTCAAGTTAACTTCAGTGTTAGTTTTTGTATATCAATTTTTTATGCTATTCAAATCACTTACAAAAAAAGCAAAAAAGTTTAGAAAATAATTCCTTTCCTTAAAATTTTTTTGTAACCAATTTGTTTCCTTTTTTTCTTCTTTAATGCATTTTTAAAATTTTTTTACTCTAAACATCTATGAATGTTTTAAATGCTTTAGCAGAGATTCCTTCGGTGATGGAATTTTTTCTTTAAGTGATTAAAAATTACTAAACAGATTTTTTTCCTTCAGAATTTTTCTAAAGCGGCCATTTCTTCATAGTGCTATATAACGTTCCCATTTTCTTTAACTTGTGTTAATGTCACTTTAATTGATCATATAAAAAAGAAGAGAAAAAGTATATAAATTAATATGTGCTTCAAACTTCAAAAATTTAATAAAAACGAAAATACAAAAAAGTGTGACAAAATACTGTTTAATGCTCAAATATTATAACAAACAAATATTACTTAAATGCTAAAAAAATTCTATGAATATCAATGATTTCTCCAAGTGAAACAAACATGTATACCAATTTCACATAAAGCATCAATATAGTCATCCTCCAATATCTGTTAGAATTGCATAAAAATCCCAAAGAAAATCTTATAAAGTTCTCCAAAATTTCTAAGAGTAACCATTTTTTTTCCAAATGAAGCACAAATGCATACCGATTTCAAACAAAAGTTCATCATAAATGCACCTTGGTCCATATATTGGAATTGAACTTATTTTGAATAACATAAAAGGCTCCTTATAGCAAGTGGAATTAGAATGACCAAAAACATTTGAAATCAGTATATTATTTTTAAAAAATTTATAAGCATGTGATAAACTATAACTGGAATTATTTTTTCTCTCAGGTATCCCTCGCTCTCCTCGCCGTCTTCCTCGGAGTCTGCTCTGCATCTCTCCTCGGAGGGGACTTGATTGGAAACTACTATGGCTTCCCCACTGGACTATACCCCAGCGCTCTCACCGGCAGGGTCTTCAATACTGCTCCCTTTCCATACGTTCCCCGTGTCACCCCTGCCCTTGCTCCAGTCATCGCCCCAGCACCCTACATAGCCCCTGCATCCATCTATTCACCATTCTACGGAGCTGCTCCATACGTCGCACCCCTATTGAAGAAATAGGTAAGGATCTGTGTTTGATTTTTTTTTGTCTGCGAAAAAAGGTTTCATTTATGAATGGAGTATTTCGCCAGAGCCTGGAATATCTGTTAAAAATAAATTATTCATTTGTTCATTTAATTTCTCACAAGGATGTGTCACTTATCTTAACAAGGCAACCATCCATTATTTATAGAATTTCTTGCAAGAATTGTGCACTTAAATTATTCAGGAAACCCTTCATTAGTTTACAGAAATTCTCGCAAGAACATTACGTTTGTCCTTCCGAACGAGTATTCATTGTTTCATAGAATTTCTCGCAAAAGCGTATCTGTTGAACTTTTATTAACAAGGCAATTATTCATTGGTTTACAGAATTTAACTCAAGAACATAGCACTTATCTTTAAAATGAAACCAATTATTGGTCCACAATGTTTCTTGTAAGAGACTGGCATTTATCTTTACAAGGCATCGACAGAAATCGGCATCTTTTATTGGTGGTTAATTTTTTTACGCGATATCGCGTGACCTGCCATAAGTATGGCCTAGTATCCTAGTGTATAGCCCTGAACTCAAGCTGTTAGGGCTCCGCATAGGTCAAAATCGTTTCATATATAGGTAATTTTTATTTGAACAGCTTAGTCCCACCTATACAATATATCATGCCAATTTCACTGTTTCTAAGTTTTTAATTAAATCTTACATTTTTAATGCCCATCTCATAATTTTTCTAGTTCATCAATTTTTAATGTGTCTGAGCTAATGAGTGAACAACCCTATACGAATCCTATTCGATTTAAATAGCTAAATATTAAGAGATCTGTCAGAAATAATTATAATAGAATTTCAGTAGAAGCTAAAACTAATTGAATAACCTCAGATACAGTTAAAATTTTAACAAAA
>JAPMOQ010044464.1:0-159409 GCA_026543055.1 Argiope trifasciata
GTGAACTAATAGTAGGAATTGAATAAGAAACTATTTCTGGATGAACTCCGTAATTCTTCAAAATGGTCAGGTAATGAGAACGACACATAAACGGAAGGATTTTCTCTCCAAACTTCAATTCCATACTAGGCGCCCTCAACAGATTTAACTTGCACCAAGTGCGCTTTTACAAAGATTCTCTTGTCTGATTTGGTTTTGAATTTGACAAAAAGCCTTCAAAGTCAAAACCATAATCACAAGGTAGTGTTAAAAACCAGGAACCATAAAACCAAGCTCTAAAGCAAGAGAGGAAAAATTAAAGAAGTGCTAAAAAAAAGCTTATGCAACTAAAAAATTGTCTCGCCAAAGTTCTTATCGTAAGTAACTGAAATATTTCAACGTCCGGAAGAGAAAATATTTCCATTATATAAAGAGGAAAATATTTCAACAAATAAAATATTTAGCTTTTGAAAAAATATAAATAAAAATTTAGATTTGGAGAAAAAAAAGATACAAAAGAAAAATATATCCTTGCACACATATATCAGCAAACCGAAAGTTATTTTGCAGAGAATCAACCGAAATTGGTAAATCCAATGCCATGAGACAAAACTTGAACAAAAATTATTAGAAAGAAAACGACAAAATAATGATGTGAAAGATGAAACCCAAATACTAAAAGGCTGAAAAACCTCCGAGTTGAAGAACAAAACATCATTATCAAAAACTTTCAAAACATATTTTTCTTTGAGCTCAAGAACTTCAGAACTAACAACAGAATTTTACATTTATATATTTGAGATAAAATAAATGATACAACCTGCAACAACTTTCGAGAAAGATACGATTAAATACGAATACTCTACATGTGTCATCATTAAAAATTTAAAACAAATAACTTGTAACATATTAATAACAATGTTATTCCAGTCAAATAATGATGGAGAAATAATTCGAATTTTATCCACGCCATTATTAAACCACCATTAATTTCGCTGATACATTATCTGCGGCCGCTAATGATGCTCAGTGCGTCTTCAAATTACGAATTTCTCAATCCATTTCTGGAACTCTTAAAAACAAATGAAATTTTTGAAACAATAAAAAACATCGTTCTCATTGTAAGACAATTCTGACGACATTATTAACTGCCTGGATAGAAAATAATTGTTTAAAAGGAGAAAAAAACGCGCACAAAACTAAACTCTCTTCTATGCAAATGATATTAAGTTTTATGCAACTTGTTCCACACCCTAATTATTTTCTATTGATTACTTTTAAACATCACCTGAGGAAGTGCTTTTTTTAAAAATCAACATTAGCATTTCCTTAACGAGAAAGGTATTCATTGAAAAAAAATGTATTAATTATTCCAATTTTTAAATTTTTACGCTATTCGGTTCATGCATGTATCAATGATAATGAAAAAATATTTTATTTTAATCTATTATTCAACAATACAAGGTAATCATAAGAGAGTAGCATATAAATTATTTTTTGGAATATATATAACAGTAAAAGTTTCGTATTTAGTTTTCCATGAGTAGCAAGATATAAAAAACTTATCTTTTAAGATTGTCAATTACTTTATTAATTTGGTCTCAACAATTACTCCAGGATTTTAAAATAATAGAATAGATATTACATAACAAGAATATTTAATCAGAAGACATATTCACATGTATATAGTTTATGGCTTATTCTAAACGATACTCCTTAAGAATTTATTATATATATATATATATATGCATATATATATATATTTGTGCAAAATATAAAGATTTTTTAAGCAATTTAAATAATCAAATATAAACCCTGAACCTGACAACTTATCAGTAACATTCTCCTTTGTTTCTAGTTTCCTTAAACCTTTGAGAAGCAACTGTTGCTTTCGCAGGTAATTTTTTTTCAGGTAATTCAAATAACCATTTATAAATGTATTTAATAGTTTATCAGCAATATTCTTTTCTGCTTGCAGTTTCATTAAACTTTTGAATAGCAACACTTTCATTGGAAGTTATTTTTTTTATTCAGATAATTTAAATAATCAAATATAAACGCAGCTTTCAATTTATCAGTTTTATTTTTCTTTGCTTGATTCTTTTTTTTTATCTGTTCAGTTTTTGTTTCGCTTTGTTCTTTAGCTCTGAATTTTTTTGGTTTTAACTCAATTGTTACTATACAATTATATATACAATAACTACTTTCTTCTACATTTAATCAAGAGAAAGTATAATAAACGTCAAAAAATTCGAACGTAGAGATTTTCATGAATCTCTACGTTCCCCGAGTTCGAAACACAAATTTATAGAAAATGTTGTCCGTCTGTGACAAAGATAGCTCAAAATAGCTATGAACTAGATGGAGAAAATTTGGTATATGGGTTTTATGCTAAATTTACTTATTTCTATCAAATTTTGAATAATATCCCCTCCGAGATCTCCGGCTTCAAATATATAACAGAATAATTGTAAAGCAAAAAGAACTAGATTCGATACACAGATTTTATATTAATAATGTAAACACCTGTCAAATTTTAAACCAAATCCAATAAAGGATTGACTGTCTGTTGTCTGTACTTACAGGAACATGTAAACCCGATAATTTAAAAATGCAATTACTTAAATATATTAAATTTCGTACGGATTTTGCGACTACTCTCAAATTTTTGGTTCAATAGGTCGAGAAAAATATACCTAAAACACAAATTAAATTTTTTAAAAATATTATTAATACATGCCAGTGATTAATCGCCAAGTATGATACGGTAGTCTCAGTAAAAAGTGCTAAAATCATGTAAAGCTAAAGTAACTTTAACACTAAATTCATAACTATTGTATGTCAATGCTATGCAAGATGTTCTTTGGCATGACAATTTTCAAGAAAATATATGAGGAAGTTTTGAGGAAAGTATTTTTACAGGTTTTTTATGAAATATTCACGGCCTTTTTTTTTCTCTTTGCAAATTAGATTTATCCTCCTCCAACACGTAACTGTGCACACATCGCATGCTTGGAGCAACATCGCCAAATTTGACTCTTACATCCATCACCCAAACCCTACTATCCAAATATCCATCCATCCAGAGACAGTTCAGTAGCTTGACTGTCCTCACACTAAATAAGAGCAATGAAGAACACTCCGGATTTTCAGAAGTGCCTGTCTCCACTCATAAATCACGATCCTGCGGACGATCCGGATTCCTCTTGCTTCCGTGGGGTGATGTCATTTCTGGTAATCAGATTGGGGCCCCTGACGTCACATGCACAGAGTGCCCCGGGGCTACGGCTTTTAGGCGGGGCCCTCTTGATCGGAAAAGGAGCTCCAATTAGTTTATGACATCTCACTTGCTGGGCAGGGTGCAAAAATGTGCGCGTTTCTCGCGTCCGGTTTCCTTTGGAGGAGGTGAGTCACACCCACTTCAGGGCATCCTACCCCTCTCGCATCCATCTGGCAACATCCGAACCATCGATGTCTTCGGGGAAATAAATGCTGGTCTGTTAAGGCAGAAAATCTTATCTGAATTCGGACTATTGAATAAAAGTCGAAATAAAATTTCATTATGATTTAAGAAAAGCATGTTATTCTTTTGAATCTCTTTCAGAAAATGGGACGTAGCTAGATAGGTACTTTATTATAGAATAATATTAATAATAAGTTAAAGAAATATGCCTCAAGAATGAAATTAACCTTTCTACGATTGCCTCCGAGTTTAAGAACATATATATGTGAGTAAATTTTATATTATATATATCATCAAATTGTATTTGTAACTCTGAAAAAAAACATATTAATTATTTATTTCTGATTACAAAGTCCTTACTCAAAGGATGATTGATAAAAAAAATTAATCTTAGCAAGAGCATGGTGATTCACCGTTTAATGAAACTCAGTATGAAATTAAGTTGCTAATTCAGCACTTTATTGAAACTCAGTGATTTCGAGTTGTTTAAGAGTAACAATAACAAACAGAAGTGAATTAGAATTTTAAACAATAAACCATTTGACAGTAAAAAAAATTATACAAACGGTCTTTTATGCTTTTAAGTTCTGATGGACCATTAAAAAAGGTAAAGTGCAGGAAACAAAATGAAATCCTTAATAAATGATATAAATTATTATTGTTACTTTATGACATAATAAGAGTAAATGTTGCCAATTACGTTCATTTCCAATGATTTTTTTAACTCCTTGTTAATCCCAAAGTTTTTAAAAATGGTCTTTTAAAGACACTATATGTTACAAGAATGTTGAAACATTTACAAGTTGAAAATTCGGCATGCTGGTCAATTAGTTTGTTTTGTTTGTAATTGTTAATTCCCTAGTTTATTTTCCGATCAACTTGATAAACTCATTGAATGAGATCTTCCGTTTTGACAATTTTGAATCCTTATCCATGTTCCTCTTTATGGTGAATGCGGTTTAGATTCAAGTAATTTCATCCGTTTTCTGCAATGACGAATTAGATAGTTTATTTTGACTGGGTTTCTCGGGTTCATCGTTTCTACTTCTTTTTTTTTCCCTGAACGATTTAATGAACTCATTTAATGAGATCTTCTGTTGCAACAACTTTGCAACCTTGTCCCTCTTGAAGATAAATAACAGAAGAAAAGGATTTTGAAGAAGAAGAAAAGGATGAATGCCAAATAATTGTCATCCTTTTTCTGAAATCAAGAATTAGCTAGTTTGCTTTGCCTGTGATTCCATGATTCTCCATTTTTTTTTTCCCTTTTCCTTTTCTTTTTCCGAAGACTTGATGAACTCATTGAATAAGATCTTCTGTTACAACACTTTTCTATCCTTGTTCTTCTTTAGGGTGAATACAATATAGAACCAAGCAATTCGTTTTCTGAAGGCAAGGACTAGCTAGTTTGTTTTGCTTGCGATTCCAGCATTCTCCATTTCTTTTCAGAACGACTTGATGAATTCATCGAATTAGATCCTACATTGCGAAAGTTTTGTGCCTTTATTCCCCTTACGTATGAATGCATTTAAGAGCCAAGTAAAATCCTTTTTCTGAATTAAGGAATTCACTAAGGTGCCAAAATAATAATTTTACACTAATTAGTAGTTTTGAAAGAACATTAAGGCATTTTCTCATATAACTGGTAAAACGTTTTTCGAAGACAGTGTCGCAAATCTAATATGCCGATACGATAAATAACATGAATTATTACGAAGATTATGTAGGAAAGTAGGCAGGTAAGTTATGATGATTATGTAGTAGATTGGATATAACTTGTAGTTAAAAATATTATTTTTCTGTGCTTGTTACTTTTTAACAGTCCATTGAAACTTGGGAAAAGAAAAAAAAATCAACGTAATAACAAGAAAAAATAATGTAATTTGTAGGAGAATGATTAAAAAATTAACATAAATGGCTTAATGAAATTTAATATATTTCCAAAGTTTTTTAAATAAAATATTAATTGTGTGACATTAAAATTTTTATAAAATTATATAAATTTCCGAAAAATTAGAATAAATTGATTTTTTTTTTCATATTTCCAAAAACACTTGTAAAAGATTACGAGCGCTGAATTAAAAATTTGAATATATTTTGAAAGCTCTTATAATGGATGTATGAAAGATTATGACTTTAAAATCCCAGTGAAAAGAAAAAGATGACTTATCAGCATCAAAATTTCTAAATAATATCAACAATGAATTTCTCCCACTATATTTATTTTATCAACTACCTTCTCAAAATAGTTTTGAAGATACTTTCCCCCTCCCGCGCTTCTTAATTTTTATAAGCGCATAGAAAATTTTTAAAAGTTTTCGCAGATTCATGGAAAAGTTCAATACTTTTTTCCCCTCTATCTACCCTAAAAACTTTTATTTGGTATCTCGGATGAAAATCATAAAATGTTTTCAAAATATACTTCGTTTATGAAAATATAAGAAGAAAATGAAGAAGGGGGAAAAAAAAAGAATCCAAAGCTCAGCAGACGTAAAGAAGCATGGAGCGTATTAAAAGGACCTGAGCCGATGCTAATCTTTTCAGAAGTGAGAAACTTTCAAAACGGAAGCTTCTGAAAGCGGGGGTGGGGGTACATATATGGGAGGGTGGCTCATACAGAATGTGGAGAGGAAGGGAAGGGTGGATGAGACACTCAACCAAAAGATAAAAATAAAAAAGTGGAAGCAAGAGGAACAAGAAATCCATCACCATCCGAGAGGCCGAAGATGAGGATGAAAGATAAACAGGACGGAATAAATTTCATCGACACTATCTCTGAGGATGCATTCAGTGACAAAGGAGACGTTCTTATGCAAAATAAGGCAGTGTTAGAAAAAAAATAGGAAATAAGGATTTCTTTGGGAGGAAATCTATAGCAAAAGAAGTGAAAAATAGGAGTACGGATAGACATTGGGAGTTCCTTTGAACTTTTGCATTGAATATTTTTTCAAAGCACTATTAGTTCAGCAGCACCATGACAGAATGCACCCCCTTTTGAACTGAAAATAGTCTTTGGTGGATCAAAGGTGTTGGCGACAGGGCGTGTGAATATCTCCCTCCAAAACAGGGGAGGAAAAAAATCGTTTAATTTATGAAAAGTCTAACAAAGATTGAATAGGAAGTCGAAGAAAAAGAGTAGGGCTGGAAAAAAAACTCCATTACCTAGTGGTGTTTACATCCTAGACTAATAACCTTCAGGGTTTGAATTATTTTACATATATTTGGTATTCCTTTATATAGTTGCAAAAAAGTCAACAGTGAACTAGGCAGATAGATTATTTTGCATGCATTTGAAAAACAAAATTATCATGAAAAACTTATTAATTTATAATTCCTTTCAGAAGCGAATGAAATACATCAACTTAATAGATTAATGAACTAAAGAAAATAAGTACATCTAACAAAATAAATAATTTTCATTAAAGTTGAATTTTTCAGGAAAGTTATCCATAAAATTTTAAGATGCTTAACATACAGTCTGTTCCTTCAAGACGGGTCAAATTCTGCGTAGCCAAGATGTCTGCATTGGATATTCACATAATCTGATATCCATCGTCAATTAATTTCGGTTAACTTAATTCAATCCAAAGCATAACTTGTTGAAAGTTAGCATATTCTACAAACATCAAATTACAAATAAATATTAATTTAAAATGCAAAATTGAATTCAAAGGAATAAGAAAGAACCGGTGAATCTGACTTGAAAGCTTTATCAAGGATCACCCTCTGGCAGGGATTAAAAGCAGGAACTTATTTCTGTGAGAGGTCTGACTTTCGTCCAAGAATTTACCCCTTATGGTAGTAGTTTATTTTGGTGAATATTTACTTTTAAGTTATTTTCAGAAAGATTAATTTAATTTTTGTTTGATAATTTTTCATATTACAAACCCCTTATATTTGTAATATAAAACCCCACATTTTCCAATCTTACCAGACTTATTTTATGATTCGTGTCCTTTAAGTATGCTTATAGAATCAATACAATTTTTTTTATTTCATTTGACTGATTCCGCTTCACTCTTTCAGTAACGCTTGCTTCAGCATTTTTCATTTTAGACTAGTAGCTACCAAATTGAAGCACCTCATTTGTTGTTTATTGCAACAAAACTCCCGTAAAACGAAATTGATAGTGAATTAATGCTTTAGAAGGTCTGGAAAGGAGAAAAGAATTGGCCATGTTACTTTACTTTAAATTCTCATTATACAGACCTCTTATATTTGTTACGTAAAAAAAAACTATACTACCCAATTTTACGAGATTTATTTTATGATTCATGTCCCTTAAGTATACCAACTGAAGCAGTATGTATTTTTCAATTTCATTTGATTAATTCCACTTACAGTGAATTACTACTCCAAATGTGTTCACTCTTTCACTAACGCTTGCCTCAACACTTTCCATTTTTGATTGGCAGCTTTCAAAGTAACGCGCATCATTTGCTGTTCGTTGAAGTGAAGCTCAGGTAAAACGAAATTGATAGTGAATTCATGCTTTAGAAGGCCTGGGGAAGGGAAAGGGGTCATGTGTTGGCCGTCATCAATAATGCATGACTTCCGAAATGATGGAAGTCCCACTCTGTAGATTGACCAGGACTACGGCTTTAAAAGATCAACTTACTTCCAGAGGATACTTAAGGGCCGCATTGCGGAAACCCTTTTAGGCGAGCGCCGGCGCGTATTTAAACGGCCGATTGAACATCTTGGCCTCTTTATGTCATTAAAGTAGCCCCGATGCACTGTCCAGAAAGCTTTTAGTTAAAGTTTGCATTGGGAGGAGAAGGGGGAAGGTGTACCCCAGGGAACAGAGAACTGATGAATCTTCTATATCCACCAATAGCAAAAGGAGGGGAGTGCATGGTGGAGCGACTGGCGATATTGCATTTCTGAGAAGGAATACTCAGTCTAATGCACTGCGAAATCTGTTAGTAAGGTGCATTACTGATGATAAAGCTTGAATTCGGAAAGTGAAATATTTGTTTGGTGGTCCGGGGAATTTTATACAAGGTAGTAAACATGGGTGTTCAGGAGTAAGGTAAATGTCTCTATTTATACTTATTCGGTTATGGTTTTTCGTGTTTTTGAAATTTTTTGCCCATTTTCTTGTCTAGGAAATTTGAAATTCTAGGAGTTTTTCTTGTGGTCAGAATTGCAATTTTGAGGTTTTTCGGCGCATTTCTTGTTTCATTTTGCTTTAGTTTTTAAATCGAATTCTATGAAGTTTGAGATAAATGAGGTCCGTTAAAACAACATTATTGTGGAGAAACGTTATACTGAAAGACATATAGAGGCAAAGCGGACATTTTTTAAAGTAAATGGACATTACAATCATATCAGTTTCTTTTCCGCCCAAATATGTTTATAAAGTATAATACTAGAAAATAAAAAGTGTTGATAAAATGCTACCAATATGTGACACAGCTAAGCGACCACATACGCTATTCAAAAATAAATTTTGAAATAAAGAAACAGAATGTACATTTTTGCCAATAGAAGTTGGTGTAAAGAAGTTAGAGTTATCAGGTAGCAAATATCAAAACACATTTGTGACAATTTAAGAGCGGATAAGGATAATTATTTTTACTCTTTGCGGAATTAAAAAAAAAATAGTGATATCTGTGATCATCAAAGGTTCTGTCATATTTGAAATTTGTAAAATTTTGCATCATTGTTAAATTTGTACAAAGCTGCCCCACAAAGCTGGAAAAAGAACTGTGATTTTCTTTTTTTGTACGTATATGCAGTAAAAAATGAAATGCGTGAACAGTACTCATATGCAAATAATAATGGAAAAACAGTACCGCATAGTTTTAATGAGTAGAACAGGCATGATTCTTCAATAAATATGGATTTAAACAAGATACAGTTTTTATAACAATAAAATGTTTTGACCTACGAGAACAGTTATCTTTGAAATCGAAATTAGATTGATCTATACAAATAAGTGGGGAACGAGTAGAAAAACAGTGAGTTTCCACGATTACACGTTCCATTTTTGGAGCTATTTCAATGATCCTTTATAACTGCAATGTTCACAGATCACATTCTTTTAGAAATAAAAAAGTAACTAAGAAACTTGAAATTCCCTGTATTTTCCTGGCTTCTGCCGAATTTTCGAATTTCCCTCCATTTTCTTTGTGTATGTGTGTGTGTTTTGAGACGATTTCCAAATTTCCTGTATTTTTCCAGTTTTCCAGGATATTTTTCTCGTGACATAGCAATCCTATTTGCAATAATATAGTTTTGTAGCAAAAAAAGAATTAATATGATAATATACTAATTTGACTAAGTTTTTCAGATGTCTGAAATCTGATGAACGTAATTATTCGAACCTAAACTGGAATACAAAATGGTAAAAATAGATGGCGGAAAAATAAAGCTATTTTCTCTAGAAATACATGATATTCAGCTAAGTATAATATTCAACAACAACAAAAAAAAAATTATTTTCCCGAACCGTGTACGTGTCTTTTTACTATTTAAACCAATCGTAAAATCCCGGCCGATTCTTCCTCTTGCATTCCAATTGGGGGCTTACGGAAGCGTCGTTCGCGGGACTCGGCCGTTAAGTCCTGAATCACACAAACACTATTTAAAGCCCCGTTTTCGGAAAAGAAGAGCATTAGCATTCCTTCTCGACCAATCAGGCGTGAGAAAACGGCGACTACTTAAGTCTGTTTTGCGCCAGCATTTGCATAAGCTGAATTCAGCGCCTGCCGGATTTTGCCTGACACAGCGTCTTGTCCGGAAAGTCGCGGCGGGGGATTTCGAGTCCGGAACGTGTTTTATTAGAAGTTCCAGCAGGAAAACTTTAAAAGCTTCTGCCGGAACATTTCTTGGGAGTTTTCAATAATGGACGCGTTATGACAAGCAAATGGCGAGTGTCTTATTATTAGAAAAAGAAGAAGGAATTTTATGGTAGCTTAGGGAAGAAGTTATGGGAACAGCAGCACTCTGGTACAGAAATGCCACTGAAAGAAAACTGTGCATTAGGTATCAAAGTATTTTCATGCGCATATAAGATTAGCAGCTATGTTTTTTTAAACTAAAAGAAAAAAGGGCATGCAGGACATTGTTTTTGTTATTTTAACGAGTTGAAACACAGCATTTGTAAAATCATACGAAATACAAAATATTATTTTTTTTTCTGTTCAGATATGCTAGCATAGGCCTGATAAGAAAAATCAATGTCTCATAGATTTTTTAAGAATAAAAAAAAAATCTAATTTTACTGGAATGTAGGATTTCCTACATTCTCCTCTTCTCTCCCCTACACCCCCTAAAAAGAATTCATACGAAGCAAAATAATATAGAGTTCCTGACACTTAGTTCCACTTTTTAAAAAATACTTTTAACAGCAAGCCAATTATCTTTTACGAAACTATATCATTATGAGTATTAGAAATTCAAGTGAATATAATTAGTAAGAATAAAAAAAGAATGAATGCTTATTCTTTAAAAATCAACTAACAAGCATATTTTTTTAAAGACATTTTATACATAAAATGCTCAGAAAATAAACACTACACAATAAATATTATATTTGTAGATATTACACGATTCAATAGAAAATATGCACTATACAAGATCATGAAATAAAGTAACATTCTTATCAGAATCCAAAATACGAAAATAAGATTCCAGAAAAGTTTGTGAAATATTATTATTATTATAGTTTGATGCATAAAAAATGGCATTTAGGTATGCAAAACATTTTTATTGGATCCATTTATACGTAATGATCAAAAGGATCTACATAGCGGAATAATATATTTAAGTTTCAATACACAATTTATATTACTATGTAAAAAGAGTACGACTGTAGAAGAAAATGCTGGCAATGAAAAACATTTCTATAACATAAAGGACATGAAAACAATTGAATTTTTATTTATAAAAAAAAGTTAGAATCGAAAACATCTAAACAAAAGTGAAATGCCCATAAAATAAAACGGTGTATATTCAAATTTCCATTCACATGTTCTCTTTAAATAAAATGTGAAAAAAAAATGGCGGTAGCGAAATCGTTTGGTGAAATAATAAATGTTTAGTTTTCAAGATGAAAATTTAAAAGGTTTATTTATTTATTTATTTTCCTTCTCGATTTAGGAAATACTTTAAACGAAGAGCAACAGCAAAAGGTCTTAACCTTTTTGGAAAATATGTTGGTTACTAAAACTTTTGCTTTCCGTGTAAATACAAATGTTTGAAAAATAAATGTTTAAAACCTTTTCACGAACCACGCTTCTGTTTACTTTCAAACTGATTGCGCCGAATCTTCTTTCTTTGGAGATTTATAAAATGCGAAAGATTACAGAGGTTGTTGTAACTATAAAAAAAGTAAATTCTTGTAGACGAAATATTTTTACTACGTTTAAATACATATTCTCAAAGAAATATTTCTGGAAACCTTCCAATGCTTTTACCCCAAACGAATAAAGAAAGAACCCGCAGCTTATATTATTTCACCATTGGTATTTGATGGTATATGTCATTAAAAATACTTCTCAAAATACAAATTCAGATTTTTACTTCAATGATTAGATTTTAACAGATATTTCTGAGTTATCCGAGATCGTTTACTGTTTAATAATATTAGCGCTAGGTGTGAAATCATTAGAACGTATTACACGACATCTAAAAATTAAATTGAAAGTTGCAAACTGATTTCATAAATTTAAACCATTGTTTCGTAAATTTCTTTTATAACTCCTCATTTGAATATTTTAAGAACTATATCTAAATGCTTTATTCTATAAGGAAATATTTCTGCAATCAATTAACTAATAAACGACACATACAAGAAACAAAATAACATTCTACTTATTTTTACAAAGATAAAAACTTCTTTCTTAAATTTATTTCAATATTTTTGAGAGAGATTACTTTATTCTTAACGCAGGAATTTTTAAAATTAAATAATTTTCTACGGATGAATACATTTATATCTGCTGTTCTTTCGAAGGCTAGATTTATATATATATATTCAAATGACAGCCATAGCCAACATCTTTTTAAGAAATTTCGCCCATTCACCTATAATATCGATAAATAACTTTTTATTTTGTATATGTCATATTTATTTTAAATTTATTCATTTATGCCTAAATAAAAGTTGGTTTCTTTTGGGCCAAAGACAGTTTCAAGTTTTTTCAATAACTATCAAATTAAGAACGAAATTAGCTTCTCTGGAATCTTAAGATTAGATATTATGTTCCAATATTTTATGAGCGTGAAATCCGAGAAAACTTTAAATTTAACTATCACTGGTAATAGGAGGCACATTAAGACCGAAGTATAATTTATCTTCTTTAGTTACTTCTTATATGTGCATTTTTTAATTTAAAAAAACAAACCAAAAAACCATTAAAAAATGAAAATACGATGTAAAAATGGTTTTATTTAAGGGTGTATGAAAAAATTAATTTTTCAAATATTATATAGCTTCAGCAGATTTATAAAAAAAATTATTCAGAATTACGTTTGAAACAATAAGCTTCCTTTTTTTATCTCGCTTCAACTTGAATAATGGTTTTCAGTAGAAACAAAGAGCGGAGCAGATGAAACGTAAATTTTTGTTCTTAAATCACTTCTTGAAACTGATAACTTTTTTTAGAAATACATTTCAAAAATCGAAGGCATCGTATTTCCAAAAAATCTACAAGGGTTTGAACAGGCTTATATTTCATTTATTAAAGTATTAATTTTATATACTCATAGCAAGATTACTATGTAGGCTGTACTATGATTACTCTCTGTAGGCTGGCTTTATGAATAAAATCACATAAACGATATTTTTCGGCGAAAGGACATAATATAAGCAATATTCTGTAATAAACACAAAAGCAATATTCTGTGAAAGAGCATAGTATATTTCACAAACTTTTATTACAATCTGCATAAATCTATAGTGTTTGCATAAAACTGTAATCTCGTTTTACTTATTCTTTTTCCTGGACAGAAACTACGCTTTATTTTTCCTTTTACAACAGACTTTTTTTTATTTTTATCATAACGGCTATCAAGTTAATGCAAAGAGATACAAAAATACGAGTATCTGGAACACACAAAACTGTCACTAGAAAAGAATGAAATAGACGTACGAACACAAGACGACACCTTTCGAAAAGAACAACCGTCTTCTAACCTCTTCTGTATCCGCCATATTTTTATCGTCTGAATTACATAGATGTCTCACTCGTGAAATACGGAGGCCATCGAGAAATACTTTCCTCATAAAGAACAGGAGGAGGTGACCCCCACATGCTACCTGTTGCATTGTCTGGCACTTTCCATCAATCTCCGGAAACTGCGCAGAGATGGTGTTCTCCTAATTGCTCATTCCGATAAATAGTACTAAGTGTCGTCAGCGCATATGCCCAAAATGAGATTTTTAAACCTGTTGTTTATGAATTTGACGGTGTTTACGTGACATGGAAAACTGAAGTTGAGTCCTTGGACCACGAATGATTCGCATAAAGAAAGGTGACACAGAAATTCAAGATTCGTCGTTACTGTTAAGAATGAATAAATTTTTGAGCTTTCAGATGCAAAAAAGAATGAACGAAATTAGGTAGATTAATTTTACTATTATACATCTAAAAGCAGAAAAGATTTATTCATCTTAATTTTACTGCTAATACGTGGGAATTTTTTAATGAGATGTCCTTTTGCGGAAAATAATTATTCGACATGAAATAGCACTGAAATTGGAAATTTCAGTTCTATTTCATGTCGAATAATCATTTGTTCCTCTAAACATTATTGTTAATATGAGGTAGAGTGATTTTTTTTCAGTGAGTTATTTAAAAATGAATAATATTTATTCGCCTTAAAGTAGCATCGGAATTGGAAAAAGATGAATAAGCATTTTCGCTTTTAAACATCTCATGAAAAAAATATTGTTGTCAAAAAAAAATAATTGTAACATAACAACTATGCTTATAAGTCTAATGATAAAATCACATAATCCAATTTCATCGATGCTATTTTATTGCAAATAACCAATTTACAGTTTAAAACATTTCGTAGTAAAATCACTGTACTCCATTTTAACAATAGTGTTCAAGAGAAAAAAAATTGCGATTTTAGATATATAATGGTAAAATCATTGTACTCCATTTTAACAATATTGTCCCAGTGAATAAATATTTTGCGCTTTTAGATGAATAATAATAAAATCGCTCTATCCAATTTTTTCCACGCTGTTCTAAAACGAATAATCATTAAATATTTTGCGCTTTTATATTTTTTACGGTAATATTACTCTGTCATAGAAATATTTTTTCAAATCACCGATTTCAATAAAATTACTATACATACAATGGAGACTTACTTAACCATCAATAAATATTAAGCGAAAAATTTTATTACTGTAAAAAAAATTGAATCATCTAAATTTTTGTATGACACAAAAACATAAAAACTATTTAACAAATTTTCTTGAAACTTTGTCCATATATACTGTAACGTATCAGATAGAATTTGATGAAGAGTTTGTAACTATTAATTAATAAAGGAATATTTTATTAACTAAAATTATGCTACCATTGTGAAAACAAGCAATATGACAGCGTTATTATTATTTTTTTTTTTAGTAAATTGAATTGAGATTAGCCAAAACACGGGAAAAGAAACATTCGAATATTTATTTTTTCTTATCGATATTGAAAAAACGTTTTAACTTAAAAATAAAATTGGTTTTGATTTAGCTTTCTACGATTTTTAAAAATCGTTTCGGGCATATCTTAATTTTTCCAGAAGTAACGAGATATTAAAATCCTTTTTCGTCTTAAAAATACAGCTGTAGTTGATGGAAATATTTTTTGTTACATTTTGATTAAGTACTAACATCATATATACGTAGTTTTTTTTCCTCTCATACGGTGCTTACATTACATAGCATTCAGTAATTAATTTGATAAGGGATAACTATAACTTTTACTGTAATTTTTTTATGCTATAAATATATCAAACTTTTTCTCCAAATATTGAAGAATAATATTACCTGAATGAAAATTTTGCAATAATTATTTAATTTTTCAGTTTTGACATGAAGTGCACTTTAATTCTGAGTAATACTAAGTATATCCGAAGGAATATAAAAGCATAGCGTATCCCAGATCATCTATTTTTAAATATAAAATAACATTAATGATAACAGTGTTTCAGATGGTTGTCTGTTTCAATAAAACTCAACGCAACTTTACAACTGTGTTTCAAATACTGCCTCTCTATTATGTTTCCAATAAATAAAAATTTTAGAAAAGTAAATTTTGAAATGAAATCCATGCACACATTGTAATTTTTACAGAACCTCATAAATTATGACAGTGGAAATATCATCTGCTAAAAAACAATCAATATTTAAAAAAATGACTTATTTATTGAAGTCGAATTTTTTTTAATAGATCGATTAATCTTCAGCTTAACACATTTATTAAAACTGTTTTTGTTGTTGTTTTTTTTAAAAATATTTAAAAGTATTGCAGTAATATATTGAACCAATACCAAGTTTAATATATAACAAATTTTGTCCGGGTCACCAATGTGGCGGATTGTATTGTGGAGTCGCGCCAATATGGAGATTGAATACCGCCAAGGATTGAACATATGACCTTACGATTTGCAACCACTAAACATGGATGATCACTTTTTGTGTAGTGGATATGTTACGAGGCTTCTAATCATAGGTCCCAAGTTCTATTCCGAGTTAACACCACTGACCAACACTAGTGACCTCAGACAAAGATTACGCTCTGCGCTCGCTATAACGCTTGACGCTACCAAAAGTCGTCAGACTCACTTGACGCAACAACTCTCACGCTCGCCATAACACTTGGCGCTAAAAAAACAAAACGTTCTTCTCTCCTCAGACTCACTGGTGAGGGAGTATTGTGAAGGTATCTTAATAAGCCAGTAATAGCCAGTAAACATCGGTAAGCACTTTTGTTAAGAGGTTGCGAGTTCGCAATACAACACGCAACAAATCTATGGATATGGCATTCAACTCATTCAAGTTTTCAAATAATTCAAAAATCAGACTAAATAATTTAATGGCAAGACTAAACTGGTGGCTGGACTTATTTTATTGTAATCGAAATTTATATATATGTATAAAATTTTAATATTCTGCTTCGCATATTGCAATTTTTACATAACAAATCGACAATAACTCAAAAAGAATCCATTAAATGCCATCAAAAATCAAGAAGACCGTAGGAACATCTGAAATTAACAGCGGAAACTCAAAAGAAATTACATTTTGAAATTTTCAAATATTTGAACACAAATATCGCCCTTTCCATTAAAAATATTAATATGAGTAACATACCGTTATGCGAACAAGCTTAAACACTCGTCTACAAGCTTTTGTGTCATCCGCAGACGAAAATTGCCTGAAGCAGACGATTTTTGCAACCCATCCGAACAATGTGTGCGCTTTGGAACAAAACCGAAGAAGTTTAATTTTCTGTCGACAAATATCATCTGACTTTGACAGCTTAACGGACCCCCATCTCATTAATTCATCGTCTTAGAAACACGACCTCCCCCCCATATACTCCTTCTCCCCAAACCTTTATTTTTGATCCCAAGCAAGAGTTACGAAGGGGGTAGGAAGAAAAAAAAACTGAAAGGAAACGAGAAAAAGTTCCCGCCAAATGCACCAACGTCCTTTTAGTCTTAATTTAATTAATAAATTAATTATTAGCAGGCCCCGCCAAATAAAAGTTCGCCAAGGAACAACCTTAATTAATTCTTCTGCCTGATCGAATCCACATGCGGCCGAAATAGTTTAGAACTTTACTTAATCTCTAACGGAAGAAGAAATAATCTAAAAAGAAAAACGATTTTGAAAAGAAAAGAACAAGAAAGAAAGAAAGAAGGGGGTAGAAAAAAAGGTAAAACATGATTCTTAAAATGGAGACGCGTTTAAGAACTGTATTCGAACACGGTTTATTAATTCTGGCAAAAATAAAGCAATTGCAACGAAACAGTGGGGTTAACCTTTCCTGATGGAAGGAATAAATTCATCAATGATTAAAATCTAAACTTTTTTTTTTGCTTCTTTTCCACAAAATTAAGCACTTAAATTTGAAGCTTTGAAATGAATGGCTTTTGAGCAAGAAATAAAAGAAAAAAAAAAAAAACGAGCAAAGTTTTAAGAAGAATATACGAAGACCAAAAGGAAGAAAAAAATTCGTTCTTATTTGTTAAAATAAAAAAAGGATTTTCTCAACATCTTCTCGACGTTCGTTTAATTACACGTTAATCTTGGAGCCGAAATAAAGCGATTTTTAAGTCTAGGAAAGTTCTACAGCGTTTTAAAACTGGGACAACAAGTCATGTTGGGAAGAGAGGACGTTAGTATTAACTTTTCGAGCGAACAAAATGCTAATGAATGAAAAAAAAAAAATCCTACTTCAACATTAAAGATTTCTACGTACAGAAAACAATTATTTTACAAAACAAGAAGGATCATTTAACATTTTTTAACTCATTAGTGTTCGGATTTTTTTAAATATAAATAGGGACAACATTCAATTAACTCATTGGGAAAGTTCTAATAAAAACTACCATAAATTCTATTATAAATGAATTTAATAGATCAAAAACAAATATTTTTTTTGCAAATAAAAATAAAAATTAGGTCATTCTTTGCATAAAAAATTTACAGTTTAATTTTGTCCACACTTCAAATGATTCATAGGTAAAAAAAAATTTCTACATAATTTTTGTCAGTTCAGAAAGCTTTAAGATGACAGTAATCTATGCGGGAACAAATAATGAAACATTACATCCCCAGTTTAACCAAAAGCTATATGTTTCATAAAATGGTCTCTGATTATTAAAAGGTTTAAATGCAAATAGAAACCTACTAACAAATACATCATGATGGAAAATAGGTAGTCGATATACGGTGGGAAATGCAAAACAACTCTTTAATAAAAAAAAACAATGCTTTTATTCCACAAAAAAAAAGCACAAATAAAACACAGCTGAAGCATGCACTAAGATAATCCCTGTAAATATCACATATATGACTTCCATCACTATCAAAATGTTTAAATAGCAATAGGAACCAACTAATAGAAATATTATAAGGAAAAAAAAAAAGCTAATCGACATATGGTCATTTAAAAAATTCATTAATGGATAACAATGTTGTAATCCATCAAAAAACACAAATAAAAAAAATAAAAAACAGAAATGTACACTAATATAGTCCCTGCAAACATCAAAAGTACACACGTAAGCAGACAATCGTTACTAAAAAGCCATAACAACATTCAAAGAAAATTCAAAGTTAAAAAGAGAAATTTATTTCATTACTTCTCTTCCTACATGTACTTCCGCTTATATACCTGGATGGAATATTTAAGAAGAAACTCCGTATTTCGCATCCTACTAAAAATATCGCAAAAAATATTTTATTTCTATCGCTTAATTCATCGCCAAATCGCAAACTAATCAGCAGGTTTCACTTCAGAGTCAGATGTCATTGATTCAGCATCAGCTAAAATTCTTTGTAAAAACTCTTCCTTACAAAAAAACTAGGTGCGCACAGACGCAATATAACAGATTCGTAAAAATATTATATTGCATCTCTGTATACATCAACACAATTTTACACGTAAAATGCAATAATATCATATTCATTCAAGTTGGAAAAAATCATCTTCCCACTGAATGATTTTCGTCACACAATTTCTTCCCAAATATTCGGTAAGTTAAAATGTGTTAAATTAATCAACATTTTTGAATTTCTTTTCTAAGAATTATTTATTCATACGCAGTTCTGAAGAAATGAATTAATGCATAAATTCTCACTTTCATTAATATCTAATCAGCTAATTTAAAGATAAATATCTAAACATTTTTTCATAAATCCTCTTCCTTTTTTGACACTCGAATAGTCTGTTTACAGAATATTCAACTAAATAATATGTTTCGTGAAAAATTTTAAGATAGTACTTTATATAAAATGTCACTAGAAAACATTGTAATCCTCTACAGATACTAAGGTCCCAAAAGTCATATCTCACAGGATATTTAGATTGTTGTTTTAGTACTGTTCTATGTATTTGAAAGAAAGTCCTTAAAAAAATAATAAAACAAGCTCTTTCGCTCCATCTCATCTCCTAAGTTTGAACCAAGTTAGTCTCCCGAGATTCCAAGAACAGAAAATGACCTCTTGAGGAGATTGCTTCCCGCTGCATAAAAGCACTACAGCAAACAGCCGACGTGGATATTAGCACGAAAAATCCACTTCCATTTTCAACAACACAGAGAACGTACGACACTTCTAAAAACTCTAAAAAAATCGCCAAAATCTTTCTCCCGTTTCAACAGCAGTGAATCTCCCCTTTTTGAGTCAGTTAAGAAAATAGAACAACAACAGCTTCGGAGAAAGTGGAAGAATCCGGCAATGTCCATTCCTCCACTTAATGGATGTCCAAATCCATTTTCAGGTGAAACGCATCCCACTCACCCCCATCCATGTATAAGGGTCAAGAGGGGAATAGATCCTTAGGATCCAATCCATCACTTTTATTCCACCACTTCTGCGGCCCTCCGTCCCAGCGGATAGTCTGCAATTTCAATCGCAGGTGGGATTTTTTTCCCTTGTCAGTGTGTTCCCTCATTCTCTTAAGATCTCTTACAAGGGTTGGGGTGGATGTGGGGAAGGCATTGATTGTTTTGAGATAGGTTCTCTAGCACCACCCCCTCCCCAAAGTCGTTTCGAACAGGTCGTAAAAGAGGTGATTCAATCCAAATATAGGACTGGAATCACACATCTCAGGGGGTCTTAGTGCAAAGAGGGAAAACTCGTTGGAATTCTCTCATGGTAATTTCGTCCCAAATAAGTAACGGGTGAGAATATGACCATGTATGATTTCAGATGATGTCTTTGTTTTCGCCTTCGAAAATTACAGATATTTTTCATAGAAAAAAATTCTGTATTAAAAGATGTTTGATACTGTACTTAAACATTTCGATCTATTTAATACTCCATGGCCAACAACCGACAATGAATTAGTATTATTTAATAGATTTCTACTACGGATGTTTAAGTAGAAATGTCTGGCAAATGAACTACTACAAACAAAAACAATTTCACAATGCTGAAGCAGAATATCTTACTCTGTTCACTTTTCTCTACATTCAATGACCTAAAGTAAACAGCCTTAATTTTTAACATTGATCGGCATCCTAACTGACGCTCATGGGAGGTAAGGAATTTAAGATATATCGGTTTCATTTCATCTAAGCTAAACTGATGACATTTTATGTAAACGCTGTTGTTGGTTATATCACTTTCATAGACAAGCCCCTGAAGAAGTCAGCTATTTTAAGCTGAGTTTTAGCCTCTCCTATTTCAGTAGTTCCATCTAGGGCCAAGAGTACGTCTTATGCAAACTTAACAACTGTTACTCCCCTCCCTCTTTTCCTCTCATTTGCAAGAGTTTTAAATATGCTAAGGAATAGTTTTCCTCCACGTTTTAATAACTTGTCGGTATAGAAATTGGACCAACACTCATAAGAATTTTTATTCCCAAAGATTCAATAGATTTTAACATTTTAATATCAAAAAATATTTATTTATGTATGAATAATAGCATTTATTCAAATATAACCATACCATGATTAAGAGCATCGTCTACCTATTCAAATCTCGGATTCCAATATTAAATATCATTACTTATAAGTATATTTTCTTTAAAAAATGCATATGTTTAATTTCGCTTTAAATCTCCTATTTTGAATATTTAGTTGCTATGGAAACTAGTACTTTATTCAAGATATTAATATTCTTAAGTAATTTCATTCCTTAAACTTTCATTAATCATATTCTGCAAGGACACCATCATATAAACTTCTAAAATTGTTTTCAAAAAAATTAATTCCAGTTAAATGAACTGAATACACAATATTCAAGATATTAGTTTAAAAAAAAAACTGTATCGCCAATAATAGATGCATCATTTTAATTACAGTTATTCATGATTCACTGCCGATATTTCGATCTAATATATTTTTAAAAACTTCTAAAAAACATTTTTTTTTTAAATTGCAATTTAAGCTATACTCAATTTTTTAAATATATACTCAAACAATTTTCACAAGATAAAAAAAAGACAATTTAACTCAACAAATAATTCCAATTTTATTTGAATAAAAAAGTCGAAAGCCAAAAGACGAAATTCTTTGTTAAAAAGCATTAAATGCAAAGTCGCAGCCGATATAAAGTCGAAATGCTATTTCCAATGAACCGCAATGCGAGGTTCAGAATACGAAAATAGATAAACGCTGCAATGAGTTTCGGAATCACACAAAAAACTTAGTCATATCCACAAATAAGAAAACTATAAATCGCAAAAACACTGCGGTAAATATTCTCAGTCCTTAAACCACCAGCCATTTTATGCGAACAATTTTATTCTGACAGGATGAAAAAAAGAGCAGGAAAACTCATCGCAGAAGAATCCAATTGATTTTATGCGCAAGAGACAGTAAGTGTCTGAAGCGGCATTTTCCAATCAAAGCCCATAAATCTGGAAAGTAGCAAAAGCATAGAAAGCCTCCGTAATGGCCGATCGCGTCAAAACACAACAGAAACGTACGACTTCTATTAATCGGAGCGGATCAGAATGACGCATCGATTCCACATTCCAAAAGAAAGATAGAAAAAAAAAAAGAAAGGCAGCAGCAGCATCCCTACACAGATTGCCCTCACCATTTTCAATAAGCGCTGAGAATAAATCTCCAGTGATTGGGTCTGCAGGTGATTATTGGCCATGATCACTCCTTCGACAAAGAAGGACAGATTGCCATCCTCCCGCTAACAAGCGACGGGAAAAGGGGTTTCCAGCTGAGACGATCAAGTTTTCATCTGCGCCTCAATGGGGCTCTTTTAAAAGGAGAAATCCTTCACTGGATGAGGTTGGAGCGATCTGTCTCTCTTTCGCTTTTTTTTAATGCGTCGATGACCCATAAATAAGTTGACTGGAAATTAAAAGGACAAATTTTGTGCCAATTGCATGATGTGCAAATGGACCTTGCACATATTTTGAAATTAGTCACGTCTGGAATTATTAATTTTTTTGTATATAAGAAATATATACGAAAGGAATGGGGGATACATTCTCAAATTTTTCTTTGTGAATTTTCTAGTCCATTTTTATTGGCCATGATCACTTTTCGACAAAAAAGGGCAGATAGTATAATACTGATAAAGTAAAGTATTATATTGATTTATATAGTATAGTTGATAATATAATACTGATTTTTCGTATATAGAAAGTATTATTCATAAAGGGATGGGGGGAACAATCACAATTTTTCTTTATGAGTTTTCTAGGTCTTTTTTCCTCTCGATTTTGGAGTAATGTTATTTTAAAAGACTGACTTTTTTTTTTTTTTTTTTTTTACAAATTTTAGTTACAAGGGTCATGTAACTTGCCAATTCGGCATCATAGCTTGGAATGCAATTTGTGCTGTGAGTCATGAATTTAAAATAAAATATTTCAATATTAACTTTTATAATACAAATCAAAAAACAAAATTTATGTCGATCATATGATTTGCAATCAGACCTTGTACTTACTTTGAAATTAGTTTCACCTGGAAGATATACATCTGAATATTATATGTTTTTTCACATATAGAAAGTATAATATTCATAATTGGGTGGAAAAACATTCTCGAGTTTTCTTTTTGGATTTTCTCGGTTTTTTTCCTCTCCAATTTTAGAAAAATGTTTAATTTGGGTGAATCTAACTTTTTTTATTACAAATTTTAGTTATAAACATCATGCAACTCGTCAACTTGGAAACATGGCTTCGAATATTGTCATAGAGATGTACTGAATTACGTCGTTGATTTAAACAAACAATTAGATTTATTAGAAAGAAGCAACTCACAACAGCACGAGATGGAAAATTTATCCATAACTGATAAAGCACAGATTATATATATGTTCGAGAACAATCCAATTTGAATAATTAAGAAAACCTTCCAGATCTTAATAGAAAAACAATAGATTACAATTTAAATAAAAGAACTCCAATCTTAGGATAAAACACCGAGGCTGAAATTCGAACAACGGATCAATTAATCTTAAATGAGATGCTCTGCCAATAGAATGTTCCAGAAAATCCAATTTGAATATTTAAAAAGATCTACAGCATCCCAGATCTAAAAATATATAATTACAGTTTAAATAAAAGAATTAAAAGTTTTTGGATAAAACACCACGGCCAGGATTCCAACAGAGGATCAGCCAATCTTAAATATGATACTCTGCCGATAGACCCACGATTAATTACTAGCTAATCTGGTTTATGCAGCAATATAATCTTAACTGTAAAGTGTGAATTTAAAATAAAATACGCCAATCTTAATTTTTAAAATATTTAGATTTATTAAATCATTGATTTATTAAGAGCATTCGAGAATCTTTTACTTCGATTTTAGTTATTTCAGCCTTTTATCATGTTTGCATAAAATTAATTTTATTACGGAAGATGAAATTTTTTTTTGTAAGTATTATAAAAATTCCACAATTTACAGGAGAAAAACAATGTGAGAGTTTTTTAAAAGGAAAGTTTGAAAAGTAATTTTCTGATTTTGACTTATTTAATTATCAGTGAAAATCAAGCATTAAAGATATAAATGTTATTTCCTGTGTAAAAACTTTCAGTTTTATTACTCTGTTTGGCTTTATTACCATTAAACAATTTTCCAATATACTTCATTAGGGAGCAATGCTATTAAGGGGAAAAAAATGCTGTTATGGGCAAAACAGTGATACGACCAGAGAGACAAAAGAATCACATTTGTGGCATCAATGCTTATAATTGAAATAAAGTCATATTACATTCAATAAAAGCTATGGCCTAAACAAATAAGGTACCCAAGGTATTTTTTAGATTTCTCAAAATAAAATTTCCAAAATATATATCCAGAAATAGCAGGTTTATGATAGTACCCAGTAAATTTAAACTTCAAATTTATACAATTTCTACCGCTAATGACTGTTAGCATCGCTTAAAAAACAGGCATTTCAAGATGTCATTGAAACTTGGTAATTTCTAGAAAACCCGTGCCTAAAACAAATCCCACCAGCTAAACACATTTAGCTGCTATGCCAGAATGGCCATGCTCCAGAACCATTCAGTGACGAAGCCACGGCATCAATGCTGTGCATTCATTGCCTTCTAGAGCGTATTTAAGAGGACGCAGGTTTGTTAATTAGATCGAAAAAAGGGCACTTGAGATCCGGAGAATTCGCAGCGAAGGAAGGATTCCGCGAGGAACATTTTCCCGGAGCAGAATGGTCCATTGAACGGTTTAATTACGGCATGGGGAAGGATCCTGATGGACACTTCTTGGCGAAGAGCTGCCATTACATGGGAACAATTCCTCGACATCCCCCACCCATCAGTCAGGAGGATAATGAAAATAGCTGTCTTCCAAGGAGGAGGGGAAATTAGAATGTGGGTCCGGAATTAGGTTAGAGCTAAGATGGAAGACGGCATCGATATTTTTGTGCGGAAGAGTTATAAGACTTCGAATGGATCGGTTTGTAGCGATTGACATTCTTTCCGAACGATCCTCCTAAGAAAGCAACAGGATTCGAAAAAGATTTATCCGTGAGCATAGTATCTTACATCAATGTTCTGAACAATTCAGTTTCACGAAAGTTATATGAGCTATCCTAAAGCCTTATTCAAATATCCGAATTCTAAACCCTTATCCATTCTAAAGCATTCAAATATCCAAACTGCAAAATTTATCTATCCTAAAGCCTAATACAAATATTCTAATCCTAAACCCATATTTATTCGACAGCCTTAATCAAATATTCTAATCCTAAGCTTTTATCTATAAATCAAGCCTTAATCAAACATCCTAATCCTAAAGCCTTATTCAAACGGAATAGGTTTACAGAAGATAATTTTTATTAATCTGTTAATATAGCCAGGAATCGGAACAATTTTTAAACAAATTAATATAGAGGCATTCATTTTAAAGCAGACATCAATACATTTTACATATCCAAATTGCACAACATATTAATAAATTGCACAACATTACTGTGCAATTTATTACCATATAATGATTTTCAGTATTTTTTAATAAAAATTTCAGAACTTTTTTTATGATCGAATCCTTAATTGAGGGAACTACAATGAAATATTCCAAATTAGGCTGCTCGCTATTTGCGAAGTTGAAAGAGGATTTCGATATGTCCCAATTTATATTCGTGTGTTTCAGTATTCCGAGACGATCACTTTTCGGTGGTTCTAACTCACTAAGGGGTGACACAAGAAAAGATGAGCCATTTTTGAAATTTATTGTTAAATGCAAATATCCCCTTTCATCTTTCCTCTCGCTCCCATTTTGCCGAAGTTAACTTATCCAAATGCATGCGCGAAGGTTTTAGAATCCGAGTCATATTCAAACAGATAGATATTATTCCAGAATATTCTGCTTTCGTCCTAAGAAAACTTCGATATTCCTATTTAATATTCAAGGTAATAAAAAGAACACTGATTTCCTTTCAATGAAAATTTTAATATAATTTTTTTGCTTGAAAGAAGAGATTAATAAACTCTACAACTTACATCATTTTAAAATGATTTTTTTAATGAAAGGTAAAATAATCAGTTTCACAACTGCATCATTAGTAAAGTCTCCAATTATATTACGCACCTTTTTTTCCAACATTCTTTTTCGAGTAAAATGAAAATAACTCTTCTATATTTTAATCTGCTGGACATATTTTAACTTTTAAACCTTGATTAGAATGGACGGCCGGGCCGCTCCAATTAAATTTAACAACTTCCTCAATTTATGACTTAATTTCGTTGTATCCGGAAGCCAACCAAGAAATCGTTAAACTACGCTTCGTCTAGATAATTGGCAGGGAGAAAATTTATTAAAACTTAGCATCAGAAGTCCATCCTGGGATCTTCGTCCACTCTTGAATTATTAACTCTCCATAACTCAGAAATTCTTAAGAGGAATGCTAAGCAATGTTTCCCAAGTTCACGAATCTTCACAGATCAAACAGCGATGGATTAGTGCATAAATATTGTATGATCAGTTCGCATCATTTTTCAGTCACGATGAGATTTACAATCATCGGCACTGTTAATGCAATTCCACAAATGCTGAATATCCAGTACCAGTCAAGTTTCAGGACTCAAATATTACATTGTGGCAATAAACTAAACTTTCATTCCCAGTTTATACAAAATTAAAGATAATGGGTATGAGATATTGCTGAACATGCATAAAAACACAGTGGTGTTGGATTTTTTTCAAGACCTTAATGAAATTACGGATAATGGATATTGATGAACAAGTGCACATCTATTGAAAAAACAATGGAATCATTTTCTACAGAGTTTAAAAAAATTATTGATAATGGGTAAATAATACTGATGAACAAGTACACATAAAAAAATTAACGGCGCTATATTTTGTTTCAAAGTTTAAAAAAAATTACAGATAGTTCAAAGTTACAAATAATGGGTACGGGATGCTGGTGAACAGGCACACACATAAAAAAACAATAGTGTTACATTTTATTCAAAGTTTTTAAAAAAACTACAAATAATTCAAAGTTATGGACACAAGGCGTGTATGACTGGTAAAGAGGTACAAGCAAAAACCAATGGAGCTATATTTTCTTCAGGGTTTTAATAATTTGAGGTATTATGAGAATGCTTAAAAAAGTCGATCGAAGTAATTTAATTTTTAATTAAATAGTAATTAAGGTTTTAACAATAATTTTGGGGCATGTAATTGAAACAAGAATCCTTTTTATATCTATTTAAAATTGAAAACTGAACAAAATTTTCAAGGGTACCAACTATATTTTTTTTAAATTAAATTTCAATAAAAAATTATTAATTTTAATTTTGATAATTGTTTTAAATATATTTTGCAGGAATATTTTTCATTGTTTTAATTGAATACAATTCAATTTATATTCACACTATGTTTATGTACATTTTTTGGTGTGTAATTTACCGCTATCATCTAATTAATAGAAAATTCTAATTAAAGATAGACCAATTAATTTTAAAACATTATCACGCACAATATTTCAAATTAAAAGCTTTTTTAGCGTTGATGTCACTAAGAAAATACAAAGAATGCTTTGAAAAAACACTGCTTATGTTAAAATGTAATGAGAAAAACAAATGTACGTCTGTTCGTTTAGATACTTTCAGATGCAATAATGAAACGCAAACAATTCTATAAGTTTTTAAAACCAACTAAATCTTCCGAAAAAGAAAATAACGTTAGAGGATGTTTTATATTACGAATGCTATACAATAAGTAGACAAAACATTAATTCTAAAGATATTACACTGAATAATTAATCATTTTATTCATAACAATAAGCAGCAGAAGTGAAGAAAAAAGACAATCTACGCAAGGAAGATAAGAAATTATATATAAGGTACGTGTCACAATTGGCGGTTCTGCTAATCATCTTAATAACAGTTAGCATAAAAGATAGCAGACATATTTAACAAATTCTTTTTACATAAACAAAGTAATTCATTCTACATTCATTCTCAACCGACATTTTGAATAATTTAGTCACGTAAATCCGAAAGAAGATTATTATCTCGCGAACGATTTTTTCATTATCTCGAAACTCAAAAATTACTACCATCCCCGCTTTTAAATAAAAACACACTGGCTTTATAGAGCTCTACCTACTGGCTGTTATAAATATGGCATGAATTTAGAGAATGTATTTTAGACGAGCCTATATTTTTAAACTTGATTTATGTATTTGGAAAAGTTCTTTAAAATATGATTAAATAAAAAAAGAGTAAATGAAAATTAGGATTGTGATTGCTATTTTCCAGTTTTATTTCACATAAATCTTGTTGAAATTTTGCCTTTTGCAACAAATTTTAGTATGGTATATGGTGGAATAAAAATTAATAAAATAAGGGAAAACGGGCAATTATATATTCATAAGCTTTCAAAACTTCCAAATCACATCACCACGACAATCATTCATATTCTTTTTACACAAGCATATATTTTATTACGAAGAACACATTCTTAAATTGTTAAAATAAAATGAACAGTTAACGCCTATACAAAACTGAAAAATTTGAATGCTTAGTCAGAAAAAATAAACTTATAAACTGATTTATTATAATCAAAATGGCTAATTTTCAAAAATGTTTGTTTGTTTTTATAGGTAAATGTGAAAGAAATCAATAAAAAATCAAAGTGAGTATTGTCAGATTTTTTTTTCAAAACTTCTTTACTTTTTTAAGTTTAATGGTTTTAAGGGAACTGTGCTTTTAACGGAAGGCCAATTTTTAAGGCAACAGCGGACTCTATCCGCCACTTCTGTGAATTATACACTTAGTGTTATGGAAAATCTTATGCAATAGTATTAGAATATAAATATGTAAATTTTCTTTAAAAAAAGAATTTTTTTTAATGAAAAATATTATTTTAAAAAATCAAAACATATAATTATTAAAAATTTCAAAATATTTCGATCGATTTATGTCTTATTTTTTTATGTTATTTTTTTCCTTACTACGCAATGAAAATCTATTTTAAACACAAGTGTGTACGATTTTATAATTCCAGTAAGATGTTAATCTTTGGCTATATATTAATGCGCTCTTACTGAATTTTCATAGAAATTCTGTTTTTAAATTAAAATTAACTTTCGACTTTTAAAAAAAATAAAAAAATAAAATGCATAACCTATGTTCTTTTAATATTTAACCATAATATTTAATATAAATTATATCCAACTTCTTCAAAAAGTACGACACTTGGAATGTTTGAATACATTTAAAGCTAATTACAATGTATATCTTTGAGAAAAGGCATCAAAATGCACTTTTTTTCTCAAAGCCCTTCAAATATTCATTTTATTGAACTAAGTATTTTATAATAATGTTAGTTAAATATAATCATACATTTGTGATGAAATGATAAAAATAAATTTAACGTTTTCGTCTATTTTTGCTTATTTCAGAGTCTACTGCCACCTTAACAACTGATACAACTGTCCCAAGAAATATGTATCTGAAACAAACAGTAAAATCCAAAGAACCAGCTTCCAGTCCCCGTCACTGAACTGATTTTGCCAGTTTTTGTTTTATATGAAAAGCTTATGGCACTTGAATAAATCATCAAATATAATGTGTCTCTTATTATCCTTGCCAATAATTTGGTTTTCAATAGAATTCTCTAAAACACTTTTTCAATGCATATTCTTTAAAAGAAAAATTATTCAGCCATTATAACTATGCCAATTTTTGTCCCTTTTTGCTCCACATGAAAAGTCACCAATTCTAGATATTTTATCTGTGATCACCTAACTGTCCCTTTCTCTGTCTTCCATTTACTAAAGGGGGAGGGGGGAGATTTAGTGCATCTTTAACAATTTAGAATTATTTCACTAATTGGTTTAATATAATTTAGAATAAAATAGTCCTACGTTGTGATAGTTTATCATTAATCAAAATAGGTAGTTTTAGTCAAAATTTTAATTATCGAGGGAAGGGGGAGAAGTAAACAAGTGGTTACAGAAAGTAGTAAATTATTACTGCTAAAACAGAAACCATGTTGCCTATATAAATTTTTAAATACATTCATTATTCCAAATAAAATAAAAATTGAAAACGGCATGCACTTTGTGTTAACATATCAAATATTATATAATGATTACTTGAGATACGCGCATACGTTTTGTATACGTTTTATATATTTTTATAATTCAGAGCACACAATTTTAAAATACTTCTAATAGCAAATCAGACATGTGCTTCTACAGATAACATCGCTCTAATGCATTTCACAGAACAACTTAAAACTCTTTTCTCCAAAAGTTAAATTCTTTCTTTCATTTGGTGACTAATCCGTTTAAGAAGGATGTCACTTTTCTGAACAACCTATCAATATGCTTCTACAAGGATTCTTCTACCTTTCTTTTCTTTATGCATGCAACTAATGGTCGCAGAGCAAAGAAACAAAGTTTCATTCCAACAGTTTAAACAGTCGGACTGACGCTTGTTTTGCATAAACCTGATGCCCAGCTGATACTATCGGATTCATTCAGCCACAGAGTGTCCGTTTCAGTGACAAATGAAATGCAGACGGGGTCGTCGAGGGGTTATCGCAACAATGCATCCGTTCACTAATGGACTTGCCTGAAGACAAGCCGCCTCACATTAGCCCAGCTTACAGATGAAAGATGCGATCGGCGAACAAGCCAGTGCACAACGAATTGCTTTGAGTCTTTATTCTTCACTCTGGTTTTTTTTTTATATTATTATTATTCAATGATAATAATCAGTTATACGGTAGATTTGATCATTTAAGATGTTTTAATTAATAAAGAAGATTCGTTCGAACAAGTAAATACAGATATGATATATCACAACTTTGATCACATCGCTAATTGTTTTAATTTGGAAGGAAAAAAAGCTCAGTTTAGTTAAATTAGTATTCTGTTTGAAGCAAGAAGTTGCCTGTTAGAAGACGGGCATTTCATGTTGAAACATGAATAATAGTCAAATGACAAGAATGACACCTGAGTTATATCTTTTCCTTCAACATTCCTTATCAGCTGAAGACATTTGCCTCCGATCCTTGAGCAACTGATTAAGATGTTATGATTGTCCAAAACACAGGTAAAAGATCTTAAGAGTGAATAATAAATCATAAAACGCGTGAATAATTCAACTTTATAATTAATTTATTTCAAATGTGTACAAATGTTAAAACATGTACTTTTAACAAAAGTAGATGATTTAGATGTACTTTAAAGTTTTTTAAGCTCATATGAATTTAATTGCTTTTGTTAATGGAATAATTTAAATTGAATTCGTATTAAAGCAGAAAGTGAACGAAGATAAAAGCATAAAATATGAAAAAAAAAAAATATGACATTCTTGTCGCAAATTTTTATGAAGACTAATCTGGAAATATGATCTCAGCTTACAGATGAATGATCCGATTCCTCCGAATGATTCCCATGAATGGTAAAAGATGTTAAGAATGAATAATAAACCACAACTTTATAATTAATTCTTTTCAAAATTTGTAGAAATACTAAAACCGGTTCTTTAAAAAAAAACACAGATGATTTAGAAGAGCTTTAAAGTTTGTTAAGTTTTTTTATAGCATATGTGAGTTTTACTGCTTTTATAAATTGAATAATTCATATTAAATTTATTAATGTAGAAAGCGAACGGATAAAAAACAGAAAACATGGAAGAAGAAAAAACCATTATTACATTCTTGTCTAAAATTTTTATGAAGAATTTAACCAAAATATAATAAGCGAAATATGCACTTACCTAAAATAAACTACATTTTTATTGCTTTAAATAAACTTTAAAAATTATCGTCGCCATAATAGTACCGTGATTTAAAAAATGTCCAATATTAACTAGCATAAAAAATATAATAAAATAAAATCAGTGTTAATTATCTACTTCTTGACCAATAAATATTAATGTATTTATTAAAAAATATTCTGAATTCTTTTATATGAGTCATTTGTAATAAATGTTTTACAACAAATGATTACATTTCATTGATTCTGACACTATTTTGCTGTTAACATAAAAGCTAAAAAGGACAAAAAAAGTCAGAATTTGTTTACACAATCAATAAGAATATGAAAACATTACCGTCAGTAGGTGCAATTTTCCAAACAGAATTTAATGAAACAGAAGACAGACTTACCTATAAAAAAATAAGATAATTATATATTCAATAATTTAAAGAACATATTTGCAAAAAAAAAAAATTATTATTCATGATGCATATATAAATAGAAGCGAATCGAAATAAAAATAATATATATATTTATTTCCCAAACAATTATACTCTTTCAATTAACAGATCTTAAATTTCGTCGTTTCTTTGAAAGATTGCAGACAAAAAACTTTATATAAAATTTTGTTTTCCGTAACAATTTAACTGGAATACGTTTTGTAGAAAAGATCATTGATAAGCTTCATTCCCCCCCCCCTCCACTCAACCACAACTATTTTACTTCAAGCAAGGAATACTTAAAAAATGTTTTGTTTCATAGTTTAACAGAAAGAAGATGTTTAAGGTATTTACCTATTAAGGCATACTAGTTGCATCGTATCGAAAATTACTTTTATCGTAATAACTTTTCGGTAAATAAATTTTTGTTTGTCTGGACTATATGTCAAAACTCTGTATAAACGGCAGATGTTTTTTGTGCAAATTATTATTTTTACAACAAATGAAATAAATGAAAAACAAATGAAATAAATAGGCTGTAATTAATTTTCTGGATCAAGACAATTTTCTTTTCGGATTCTTCTGAAGTCCTAGAACAAAGCTTTTGACAACTGGGATATACTTGAAAAGTATTATGAATTTTAGCAAATGTTGCTTTGTTTCATTGAACTAAAATAGCGCTGATGGTTTGGCTTCAATATTAGAAACTTCAATCCTATCATAACCTATTCTAAAGGCAGATCTGTTACTTATATGAATTTAGAGCGCATACCATCTCACTTGTTGTCTGTACGTAATATTGAAGAAGTTAGTTAATTACCTTATTAATTTATTCCATCTTACTTTAAAAACGCAAGAACAAAAATTTAGAATTTGCTTTGTCTAAATATTAATAAAAAAAACATAACATTATAATTAACTTTTGATGATATTTTTAATACTCGAAGAGAATCTGAAAATCTCACGATAAATTGAAGTTTTTTTTTTTTTTTTTAAAAAAAGAAAGAAATGCTCAGAAGCAAGCGCATAAATCGAATAAATAATAAATGAATAATTAGTATTCATGATATGCAATAAAACTATGATTTTTCTCCATTTAAAGATGAATTTTCAACTATAAAGTATAAATTATTATTTTAATACTTTGCAACAATACAATTAAAATGCTGTCTTTAAACGCTTAACTTTGAAAAGAATTTTCATTAGTAACATCAAATTTATGATTATCTAAATTGTTTATCATAAATATTTTGCAGCAGTTTCATGAAATATAAATAAATCTCGCTTTACTGTACTAAACAAGAATGGGTTTTCAACAAATTAAAATGCTGTTAGATATCGAGATTAAAATTCTGCGTGCAAAATGAAGAAGAGACATCATAAACTAACTTTTAATGTGTTTCCTAAAATATTAAATTATAAAAAAGTTAGTCTAAATTTCAATAATTCTTTTTTTTTAATAAATATTAATCAAACATTAATTAAATATCCAACTTTAAATCATATTAAAATTTCTAAAGGTAGACATTTTTAAAAATGTTATTTGATTTTCGGACCGAAGAGGCATAGATTCGATATTGTCTACGCAAAAGATCAGATATATATGAGGACCTTACGCTTATTATCAGCTGTTACTATGTTTAAAGATGGCACAAGTATTGTTCCCCTCTTCTCTCCGCCATTCAAATTTATAAAAGTCATCGCAAAATAGCCCTTCACAAATAGGAGGACATTGATCCAACAGAATTTTAAAAATGCATTAAAATTCTTTTAGCTGCATAAGATTTCTAAAATATATTATACTGAAGACAGCTACAAAGTAATTCCAGTCAGCGTCTTAGGAAACTATTTAAGCAATTTAGATGACGAATCCTTTGTATTCGAAAATACACCTTTCAAAAGTTACACCCTGACAACAAAACAGCGCCCCGTCATTCCGCTATTCATTCTCGTAAAATTCGCGCTTAAACTTCGTTTGAAATCACGGTCCTCGTGCAGCAGGTCCACCCTTCAACAACTCTAAAATATAGATATGCTGATGCGGGCGCATACATCAAGGAGGCATAATTCGATATTAAAAATCCAAGCCTACGCGCCAAAAAGGGTTTTCATGCGAGACCCGACAACAGTGTAATAATTTAAGGCGCCGCCTCACTCAATATTTAAGCTGTCGGCCGTGATTAACAATAATGGTTCCGCTGATAAATGCTGAAGCTGATTTATGCGCAGTCGGCCGCGCGCAGATATTTATGAAGCTTCTCTACAACGCCACCCAGAACACACGTTGCCATCGCCGCGGGAAAAAAATAAAATAAAAAAAAGGTCAAATAAATAAATAACCACGGTGCAAGAGAAGAATGGTGCAATAAAAAAATAGTAAAACAACAAAAAGAGAAAAGGGGGGGGGGGATGTGGTCGTGATGTGAAATGAAAAGAGGGGAAAGGGGGTGGTGGACACGTTATCTCAGGTTCTGTGAAACATCCGGCGGTCACAGTTAAGATGGATGACCGTTGGCCGCTCAGAACATTTTGGGAAGGTGTGGGGCAGTGGAAGGATCAACCTGCTTTTGTTTTTGTGGCAGAGGTGGCGAAAAAACCATTTTTCCCCCAACCGGTTTATGGGGTTGAAGAGCTGAAAAATATCTTTCCAAACGTAAAATGGATATGGATAGTATTCGATAATATTTTTGGTGCTCGAGTGCAGTTCAATTCCACACGAAATGTGACAGTGGAGCGCTTATCTGAGAGTGGCTTGTTTCATACGGAGCTCCGAAATATATATTTTTATCCACTGTTTCAGGATATATAGGAATTTTACCATATATGAATACTACCATTTTTAAACCAGAAAATCCAAGTGAAAGAGTATATAAATTTTAAAAATTTAATTAAATAAAAGTATTATAAATTATATATTTTCATTTATATTACTTTGGTCATGTACACGACTTGATTCAAATCCAATTGCAGTATCGATTAAGTGTTAAAATATTATTCTCGTATTTTCGATGAATGATCTTTTGCAAGTTTTACATACCATTATTTTAAATTTTGAAAAAAAAATATGTTATTTTACATTTAAAAAAAGTGTCCGATTATATAATTAAATATTACTAAAAAAATTATGTATTAAAAATGGTTTTTAAATACATTTTTTAAATGCTAAAAATAATAGTTTAAATAAGGAAAAAAAAAATTAAATTTTGCAATGTTCTTTAAGATAGTAAATACTGAAGCCAAATCTTCCAGAAAAGTTCCATAATTCAATGTTTTATAAGAATATTAGAATTTGCTATAAAATGGTTTATAAAAATAATTCAAACCAATACCAAAATATCTGGTTTTGAAAGCTAGGAAGAGAAAAGGGAACCGCAAAGACTTGCTCTGTTCAAGAGCCCAGAGATTATTCCAATCTGTGTTCCAGCGATCTAAAACCAATTAACACTGGACAGAAGATTAATAATCTGTAGTTTGATCAGATGAATTCTTGTTATTTACATTCAGTGATTGTCTGATACAGTCTTGAACAGCTGTTCATCGGTATTGGGTCCAAATATCAAAGCAACTCGATAATATCAGTTCAATGTTTTGGTATGTATTTCAAAAACTGGAGTTGGATTGCTGATGCCAGTCAACAACAGATAAAAATGTTGAATATCGACATTTTGATGTTAAGATTGTCTCTTTTCACATGAAAAAGATGTGATCTCCTAATCGGTCTACTGAGACGGTAACTTCAATATTTACTCAAGTTCAAAATTAATGCACAAGACAAATTCGTTTTTCTATACTTAAGCAGATAATTAGCTTAATTTTTAAGTTTGCACATCCGCAATTACTAAAGAAATAAAAGTCTAGAATAGTCTAGAATGAGTGAAGAGTGTAACAAAACTTATGGGTGATGTCATCTTATTCCATATTGACAACATGTCCAAAGAGATTTAAGCTAGAATCGATGTCCATGTTAAAAATTATTTCTACCGCACCAAATTTTATAATTTTTTTTTAAATATTTAGGGTGCTTATACTTTTATGCCAATTAACCACCAATGAAATAAAAAAATGTTTTTGATTCAGAAACAAAATTTTTTGAAAGTAATTTTTAGGTGTTTAGGTATAGATAATTAATGTTAGTTACACATAAATTCAAAATAGAATTTTCACCAAATAAAAAATTGTTTTCCTTAAATAGCACCTTGTATCATTACATTTTCCATTACATAATAGTTAATAAGCATTAATTTTATAAATTCGGCGAAGAAATGTATTACTTTAATAGTATAGAATCATAAAAATTTAGTTTATAATTAAGTATTTAGTGTAAATGGAAAAAAATTACTATTGTTTATTTCATCAACAACTTATATCTTAAATATTATCTAATAATATTTTTAGTAGACGAATTACTGATCTTTCCCAAATATATTACTTTTGCATTAAACACTAACTTGATATAAACATTTTGTCAACCAACAGGGTAAAATTATGCTAAGCGCAGATGGTCAAAATCCAGCAGGTGCGATTAGGATTTATTTACACTTATGCTTATTAATCTGTAGGTAAAACTAAATATTGCATTTACGGGTGAAATCGTCTGACTTGATATTTATAAAAATAAAATTTCCATAAAAAATAATAACATTTAAAGTTCAATTTTTTTTTTCAAAAAATTTCAAAAACATTCTTTTAATTTTAAATTTTAATAAAATAATCAAGTTGCTTCATTCGACACACGTCATAAATATTTTTTTTAAATCCTTAACAGCTGCTGTAGCTTAATCCATCTGCTGTACAGATATTTTATACAGGTTTCATACACCAGAAAAATGACTCCCATAGCGGTGGTGTATTTTCTAAGCAGAAGATTATGGATCGATTTTGTCGATCGGTAAATAACTGTACTGGAAAATGTGTCCAGAGAGGCACTTTTATTTATTTATTTTCTTCCTGGAACTTTTTCCTCCTGCTATCTGGTACTTAGAAGGAACGAACCGCCTCGGGCACCGAAACCCTTAACCGCCGGTCAGCAAAACACCCAACATGCGAAAGTTATGCTCCCGATAGACGCTTTTTTTTATATTATTATCTGTGTCGAGTTTTACCGAAATGTCACTTCTTTTTCTGTTCTAAAAACTAAAAGTTTCGATGGAAGGACAGAAATTCTCGTTCCGCACGCAGCTGAAGGCCTCGAGCGAACTGGCCGACGCCATGCGTTGCAGGAACACGAAGCAAATCTTGTCCTTTTACTGTGGAAAAAGGTAGTTATTGTAGACAAAAATGGCATCAGCAGCAAAATTTCTTAGTTCTATGTCCAGCCATTGAGCAACTAATTGCATTCGTTTCAGTAGACATAGAGATGTCTAAAAGTTACTTGATGATTGCGGCACTGCTGATTAAGAGTTTTGCCTCAAGAAATTCGCCATTGATTTGCTTTTTTGATTTCTTGCATTTTGTAAAAGTATTTTTGGAATAGAAAAAAATGGCGATGGTTGCAGATAGTGTTCCATAAGTTTAAGCAATGAAGCGACACATATTTGAAACTTTGAGTTGACAATATACCAAACTTGGCAGAAAAGTTGCAGGATAAAACTTTTAATTTTCCTGAAAAATGGCTATCTGCTGTTTTTTTTTTTTTTTTTTCCCCTTCAAGGGAAAAATATCTTTCAGATAATTTTTTTTTAAATCAGTAATGTAGCTAAACATTATTATTCTCAACCATTTTTTAGCGCTATATATTACTAATATAAGAGTAATATGTAGAATATTAACCAGCAATGGATAACTGACAAGACAACTGCCTACAAGTATTGGATCTTCAATTTTCAGATAAATAAATATAAAAAAATACAAATTTTATAAATTGAAGAAAAAAATACAGAAATGTGTTAAAAATTGAAATATTAAAATCATTACTAAATGAAGTAAAATTAATTGCCAAATGAACATATTATATATACATAGTGATATTAATTATACACTTAATTAGTTGTCATTTTATTTAATAATCCCAATAAAATATTTCTAATATATTTTGGGGAATTTTTTCTTTTTATTCTATTATAAAAGTTATGCGTTTTTGTAGGGAAAAACCCCAATAAATAACAGATATTTGAGCATTACAATTCATTAACTGATTTATAATACACAAATATACAAAATAAATAACATTTATGATTAAATTCCATGTATTAAATAAAAAGGTATTTTAATTAATAAAAACATGCTTTGGAATTTTAAACATAGACCAGTAATTATAAGGTCTTCATAATGTGCGTAACAAAGGTTCGCAAAACGCCGAAACTTTATTAAAGGGAATAAAAAGATTTCTTAATTTTTTTATATAGAGTGTTAAATACTTGTTTTATTTAAAACGTACTTAATTTTTAGGTACATTATTTTTATTCACCAAAAATTATGTGCATTATGATTAGTTGTTAAAGGTCTGCTCATACACATATATCAGTTTCAACAACTTTGCCTTCTTTATAACATAAGAAAATAGTGTTTATAATATTATTATTAAACTTATTTTGATTTATTAATGCAGGATAAAAAAGATTTATTTAACTCTTTGTCAATACATTTATCTGAAATGACTTTCGTATCTGATGCGCATTTAATTTTTTGACCATGTGATGAAAGCAGTAACTTTCAAGTAAGAATGCATTTATTTCTTATTATTCTAATTATATACTACATGATATCGAGATAATATAAATAAAATTACACAAAATGGAAATACAAATTCAAAGAAAAACGGAATATTCAGAGGTGTCAAATGTACCCAAAGGATTTACAAGAATTTTACGTAGAGGATTGAATTCATAATTTAGTCAAAATATGTTCAGGTTTTTGGCACATAATTTTTATTCACCAAAAATTGTATGCATTATTATTTGTTGTAAATATGGATATGAACGGGCCTTTCTGTTTCAACAATTTTGTCTTCTTAATCATATAAAGAGCAAAAAAGGTTTGTTTAGCAAGAATTTTATACATAATTGAATACTTATTTAAAATGTCGTCAACTTTCAGGTACATATTTTTTTTCCACCAAGAATTGTGTACGTTATGATTTGTTGTTATATTTATTTTAATCAAAACGTGCTGCCATTTAGGCGCATAATTTTTATTCTCCAAGAATTGTGTGCATCATAATTTGTTGTTAAATATGTGTGTGAGCAGGACTTTCCATTTCAAAAACTTTGTCTTCTTTGTAAAACAAAACAAAAAAGGGAAAAATACATGTTTATAGTCTTCTTAAACATTACGTCGATTTTTTTTTTTTTTTTTTTTTTTTTTGCTTTTCGCGGAAAATATGTCTAAAAGGCAATAAATACTTCTGCCTCTAAGCGTCTAATGTACCACAAGGGAAAAATAACGTTTCGTCTTACAAGACTTTTTTCTCCCTTCTTAATGCCAAGGGAGGAAAAAAATTACTACTTAAGCTACGCATACGTAAAAAAAAGAAAAGAATGTGATAAAAATCTTCGTCCTTATATAAATAACGTTCGTGGCATTAATCGAATCTTGGCTGCAATTTTTTCCACCCCCTCCCCTTTGTTTACTTATTTTTTTATTTTTTGTAATGCTGCATAAACTCATAACAGATTCTTGTACATAGAAAGAAAAAATGCGGACATCCCACTGCAAAAGAGGTATAAATAAAAGTCGGGGAACGAACCGTTGTGTCAGATATTAATCGTTTGCAGCCAAACACTTTCTACAGGGGAAGCTGCCTTCCCGAACATTTACGTAATGAAGACGTGTCCAGCATCAGGACGCAGCTGTCACTGGCAAACGATAATCTTCGACAGTAATAAGGACATTTTTTTAGACATCGCCATCACGAAGTACAAAGGGGGAAAAAAAGAAGTTCAGACGTGGGTTGTCTTAGAGGATTATGTTTTTTTTCACCCCTCCCCCCTCATACTTAATAGGAAACTGCTTGTCGACGATGAGATAATAAAGAAGCAGAATTTGTTTGCTGTTAATTTGTTTGCTATTAATTTGTTTGGAATGAACTTTTGGTTCAATACGTTCATTTTCAAAGAACTCTCATGAAGCGATAATTATTGTACAGAAATTGTTATCTTTTTAATATATTAAAACCAAAAGTGATTTATATTCCACTCAAAAAGAAAAACTAACAGTTTTGTTTAATTTAGTTATATTAACACCTTGTTTTAAAACACTAGGACTATTTTGGAACGGACCTTATAATTATGAACCGTGCTTAAATGACGAGGAGCGAGCACTCTTTATCCAAACTTCCACACCACACCAAAGGGATAGTACCAGACTCACTTACATGACGGTTTTTCGGTGGAATCGGGTTTCGAACCAGAAATCTTCCGGTTGAAAAATAGAGACCTTACCACCAGGCCACAGCAGCCCAAATAAAAACCGAGAAAAAAACAGATAGAAAGAAAATGTTAATCGGGCATTGTTAATTTGGGGTCTTTCCTTTGAAAAAAATATCAACAATAATTTTAAACATTCCTAGTTGACAGGACTAATTTATATATTTCGCATGTACTTTTATCTTAACAGATATAAGGAAACGAAGTGAAGTAAATAATTCATAGTTTCGATCATGTTCCAGTAAATAATTGCATGTTGCTGATGGGTCTCGTTATTTTAAACAAGATAATATGATAGAGATGAATTAAAAACAATAATTAAATAATTTTAAAGTTGTGACGTTATGGTGTTGGATTCCAGGAAATTGTTATTCAATTATTTATATTATTTTTTATCAAACACAGACGAGCGAATTAAAGATGTACTAAGATAAGAGATTCCGTGGATTCAAAGAATCAAGAAAGATGAAGTCCAAGGACTTAATCACGTTTTCTCTTGTTTCTTTATTGTGAAATTTCAAACATTCAGCGGTTGACTCAGGCTTCTGTTTCGACATCTAACTACGATTCAAGGGTTTTTCTACAGATTTTGAACACCTTCAAAAACAGGCGATAATTCAATAAATCAATCAAAAAAATTGGTGGCATGATCTGAATGATTTATGTTGCGATTTTTGCTTTTGCGAATTTGTAAAACTTAAAAATTCAAATTCAATATTCATACTTCATAGTCAAATGCAACAACACATGCCCACATAAGAATGATCAGGATTTCAAAAATAGATTTTTAACATTTATCATATCGAAATTTGTCACAGACAGGCAGATATTTTCCATATTTTTTGAACTCGGCAATTCGTCAACATATCGTGTTTGGTTTCTTTCGCCATTACTATACTATATAATACGTATATGAGGGAAAAAATGGCATGATTTGACCAAATAACAGCATATGTTGCAGGAAACATTTAGTGAAATCAAATGGACTATAATTGCTTTGGTTTCATTAGTAAAGACTTTACACCAAGAGGAAAAATTCAAACCACTTGCCAAAGACATTCTTTCTTAGGCAGAAACTAGAGAGACACAACTTTTACTTTGGCCGAATGATCTGGCCAGTGGTCTCTAACAGTCCGGTCACGTGTGGGGGTCTCCACCTCCACTTGCCACGCAACAGCTCAAGACTACGAGACAGGAATGGTAAGAAGCTCCGATTTCTTTTTCAGAGATTCTTCGTCTTCCCATGCATTGTTTGTTGCCAAAGAATCGAATCCAGATAGAAGACGGATGTTATCTGGCGGCAAAGGCAAACCTCTGTCGAATGCTTAACTTCACAAAGGAGAAAAATACAAACTTTTTCTTCCCCAATGACTATATGCTATCTTTTATTACAGAAATCTATGCAGTTACAAAGTTTCCAATAGATTCTGGGCGAGAATTCGTTTTCTCTACATCATTTAATGCCTCATCCTATACTTTTCTATTGTTTCGATATTGAAGCACATTATTAGTATGTTAATTCAATAATTCTTTGAATTTTATCACTACTTTAAATAGATTTAGAATGAAATAACACATGATAAAGAAGATTATGCCTAATATCATTAGATGTCTTCTAAATATTTTAACCCAGATAGAAAAGGGAAGTTATTTAGAGGCAAAGGCAAACTTGCTTAACCACAAAAGAGAAAAATACACACTCAAAAGAGAAACTTTTTCTTTCCATAAAAGATAGAATTATCTTTTATTGTAGCAATCTATATAGCTACAAGGTTTTCTGATAGATTCTGGATGATAATTTGTTTTCTATACATCATTTAGTGATTCATTTCAATCTTTTCCATTGTTTCTACGTTTAAGCTTAGTATTAAATAAGTAGATATAATCATTCCTCGTTACACCTATAATTTTTTTTCAATATTTTAAGTAAATTTAGAATGAAACAACGTATGATAAAAATGGCGTAGCTAGATTTCGCTTGTTGGCTTAAAATTTTAAAATGCTATAAAATTTTCTTTTATAGCACATTTGAATGCATAAAATTGAAGTAATTAGTCATTTAAAAAAATTTAAAAAAAAGAAAAGAAAAGAAAAAAGCAATGATAATGTAAGCAGACACCGCAGCAAAAATATCTGTAAACTGATTTTTTTTTCTTTTCACTATCTAACCCACATTTATTTTATACACATAATAAAACATCTGTTAAGAACAAGTAAAAATTATGTAAAATGTAGTATTCATACAATAATATTTTTGAGCACTAGTTATCCACATAACATTCAGGTTTATTAATGCTGTATTGGAAATAATTTTTATTTCGTACGAAAATTACATTTACTAAGACAAATAGACTTAGAAATATTATGTGGCTAGCATGCTTTCAATTGCTATTTAATTTAAAAAAATACAAGGCGACCAACAGGAGGACAGGAATTTAAGACAAAGATGTATTCATGGTTATAGTACTGTTTCTGCTTAAAATCAATGAGTTATTTTTGCTCTCATATTTAAAAAAAAAAATAAATCATCCTCGATCGTTGAATCACGATGTCAGTGCTTGAATGCCATGTTGGAATTCCTCACATTAGGAATGCATTAATTCAGTGGTTCAAAATTCAATAAAAACCTAATAGATTCTCAATTTTCAAACCAAACAATTGTAAATATCAGAAAAAAAATCTGAAAGCTAATTGTACTCAGTCCATGAAAAATTTAAAATCCAAATATCGTCAGAACTAGCTGTTTGGCTTATATTACAATCAATCGAGAGGTAAATGGCAAAATATATAACCAGAATCATATAGAAGATACTAAAATATATCCCCTCATGGATTGCAAATTAATAATCAAACTAAATTTAGTTGTTAAATCATGCATATAACACAAAAATATTTAATACATAATTCTTGAATCATATTATGAAATATATCTCCTCTATAAAAGCTTTCTTTTTTTCTCTTATAAGAGCATGGGTAATTTCTACTATAGCTCTAGTCTATTTAACTCCTAGATCGCAACAATTCTTTTTGAAAAGTCTGATAAAATACACACTGATATAAATTACAAAGCTAAAACTGCAAATGACACTATCACGCTGGCTATTGTCCGAAAGACAAATGGCCCTTTAGAGATAAAAACACCACATGGCTGCAGTACTTCTCGAAATAGATTGAGGATCCGGAAAAGGTATCTTGACTGTGTAAGAATTAAATTTATTTCTCTTACACTAAACGTATCATATGAAAATAAACTTTAGGCCTGAAAATGTTGTTTAAATATTGACAGTTCTCTTTCTCCAGACATTTTGAAAGCATATAAATATATTTTAATTTAAATGAAAACAAAATGTGTTTTAAAATTAGTTTGAGAGTCAAGCTTTTATATACAGTAAAAATCAATGCAATCGTCTGAATATAAACATCTACTGAACTTTTATTCTGGCTTATTTATGAATTTACATTCAAAAAGAGGACAAATGTATTTTTTTTCCCTCCAAACATTTTCTTGTATATAAAAGATGTGGGTATTTTCCAAGAAATGTAAATTCTAGTTTAAATAACTTTCTCCCTTTTTTACATTTGATTGGCTTGAACACAGTCAGTTACATTTTCTGCAACGTTAAACTATTTTTTTAAAATCTTACTGGGGAAATTTTACACTGTTTCGGAGCAGAATATTATATATCAGGATCTTGCGTCAGAAATCCAAATCCAATCTTTTTTCTTCTTCTATAAAATAAAAAATTTCCTTAACTTGTAATGTAAGAAAATGTATATAAATTTGTTTATCTAACCAGACATTGAATAAAAAGTAAATTGTTGAAGAAAAATCTACTGCTTGACAATTTAAATTTTTAATATAAGAAACAAGTAAAATAAAGGCTTGAAAATCATTTTTCATCCACTTCTCAACTTTTAAGATATTCAGCAATTATTGGAAATCTTTAAATGCAAAAGTTATTTGCCTTAATGAGGTGAAAATTTATCAAAATGGATTTATTTTTCTATCTTCAATCTGAGAAAAATTACAATGAAATTTTCATTTCGCTATTACTTTCAATTTTCAACAGTTTTCGTTTGAAAACTGTGAATTAAAAAAAATTAATTACTTTCAATGATATTAAAATCACATCTAGGATTATCCAACAAGCCGTAAAGACAATTGCTTCATATTTTCAATTTCAGTTGCCGCTGGCACAAGGATACATTTTTCAAAAATGTTTCATCCTTAGTTGACATCAAATTCAAACTTTGCACAAACTCGATGGCTTATTTTTCTGTTAATAAGATATAAAATGTCAATCTTTTGGCACAGCAAATTAAGAAGAGGATAGAAAGCAATACTTAGCAATTATTTAAGGGTATTTTTTAAATAAATATGAATGCTAACTTAAAATGTTTCAAGAGGCTTTCTTCATAGTTTTATGCATCATTTGCCAGCCTCCTCAAATAACCACTTCTCTTAGCTGGTAATATACGAAATGCCAATTCATCATCGCTACAAATTCAGTCTGATAGGAAAACTTTATTCAAAATTTGAAACATTTTACCTCCTCTAAAACTATCTCATTAAACTTTATTTCGAAAGGAACATTCGATCCAAAAGGATTCGGAATTAAAAGGCAAGCCAATCCAATCATATCTCCTGCACTCCCCTATCTAAAGATGGCTTCCACATCCCTTTAATGACGCGTCAACTTGCCTAGCATACCCAACTTCCCTTAAAACAATGTTCCAATGAATGTTCCAAATCCATTTGGAGAGGGGACGGGGAGGAGTTGGCTTATATTGATATTGTATGTCTGTCAGAGGAAAGGGGAAGGGGGTCAAAGTGTCAAAGCGAATGATGGCCGATGTCAAAACTCAAGACCGAAATAGCAGTGAAGAGGGGAGGGGAATGGATGCAGATGGAATTTAATAAAGGGATGGAGATAGATATTACTCCAAGGGGGTGGAGAGAAGCACTGAGGAAGGGGGGGGGAGGTTGTCATACAAGATGTTTGATTGGAATTGAATGCGGGTACGTGGCAAAAGACGTTTCGTGGAAGGAAACTGCACGTTTAACCCTCAAATTCTGAGTTTGAATATTAACCAATGGATACGCGTCTAAAGACTGTGATGGATCTGTGGACTGATGTGGAGATCTGTGATGTTTTCTACATGCTACTGATCTTCTTTAATGTTAGTGAAGACAGAATTTTCCAAACAGCATACTTTTTCTCACTAATCAAACTAATCCATAGTTACGTATAATTTTGTTTTTCTTACAATAAAAACATAATATTTTAATATATAAAAATTACCGTTAATGGAATAATTTTCATCAAATTTTGCCTTGATATTCGATAAAGTTTGAACTATCACAACTACACATGTCCAGTAATAAAATTCTATCTGTTGGCCACATGTTTTCAAAGTGTATCTTTTTTCGCAATTTAAGAATAAAACATTTTGTCAATGTTCTTTCTAATCTGGCAGATTTACAGGAAAATAATCGAATATTTTACTTCATTGCCCAAAACTGGTCTTTCAATTTTATTTCATTTAATCTTGCTATTTTGAGCCTCTTTATTGTTATTTTCCAAATCGTGCTTTCTCGTAGACGCTTTTGAATAATAACCTAAATATCCTAATTACAATAATTTAAAAATTTAATTTATTTTAATTAATTTACTTCGATTGCCATAGATTGGTCAAATCTAGTTTTTACACAATAAGACTTCAATCAGTCAGTCATTACTTTTTAAATGCGCATCTAAAAGAGCATTATCAAAAATTAGGCTCTCGCATCTTTAAATTCCAAAATTCATAGTTTTATCTACAAAATAAGAGCAATCCTTTTGAAGAATCCAATAAATATAAAATCTTATATTCCACTATATTTGTAAGGAATTATGAGAGACAAAACACATCGGAATCAATAAAAATATTTTGGGAAAAAACAACAACCAGATTTTATTAATAGATAAAAATAAAAATAAAAAACTACTCAAAATTCGGTAAATCAAAGGTAAAATCTGAAAAGCGCACTAAAAATAATGTAAAAACTAATTTTCATAATTTTTTTTGCTTCACTTGCTTAAATTTAAGACAATAACATATATTATAAACAAACAGATAATTGCATATCAAGCTCATAATATCTAGAAAGTTACAAATATTTTTATTACCTAATATTGATGGTTATATGAGTTATAATGAAAGGGAAGCATAAAGTATATTTCAGGAAATAAAATAATTTTCGCTATAAATATCGAATTTTATTACTGAAGGTATTAAATAACGAAGCCGCAAGCACTCTTTTGCTGCATTCAACTGTGTAAAAATAATATTTAGGTCTGTTATTTACGAAGCATCCATTATGTCCCTGGGGCAGTTGTCAAGGTTGCCGCCGCATTATATTTGAATAACTTTTATGTATGGTTTTTTGGTTGCCCCTTTTTCCTAATTAGCAACTCTTTTGTTTACTTTTTTTAGTTATTTTTCCAGTGAAATTCCATAGAACATTGATAACACTGAGCGAAATTTATATCGGAGAAACACTTAATTTTTTTTAATTTAAAAAAAGGAAGACGAAGGACAATGATAAGAAAAAAAAATTAATATGTTGATTTAAATCAGCATATTTATAATTCCTATATAACATTCTTCGAAATCCAAATCGAGTCATCAAGATTGCAGTTGTCATGGGTACAAAATATACTCCAATCAAAATCTGCATTGAAATAAAACGCGATTATATAGAGCGTACGGAGTTTGTTTGTTTTTTAAATCGTTTGCGTATTGCGATCAACAAAAATTTGAAGGGAAAAAAATCGTTTGAAATGAATGTTCTTTCTTAAGAGGAAGAACGTTCAATTATTTCATTCACTTTCGATCTTGCTTCGCATTACTCAAAACTGATTATTTTCATCTTGAACATTCATCGATTCCTTTCCATTTTCTTTCATAAATAAGCATATCAAACGTTAAGCAAGAAATAATTTTAATGGCAAAAGCAAACTTATTAAGAAATATTTCACTCATATCTCAAAAAATTTTGAAATAAAGAGAAATTTTTTAGTTAAATCAGAAAAATGAAAGACACAGTGCACTGGATTTTAATTACGTTTTCAACGCATCGTGAAAAAGAAAGGGGGTCGAGAGTTTAAAACAAAAAAGGGGGTGCCTTTCAAAATCAAAACTAAGCATTAAAAAAGAAAACTTTATTGATGGATGGTTTTAATGGTAGAGAGAGAGAACTTTTATTTTTTTAATGAGTAGTTTCATCCGTCCAGGTTTTCAATTTCTCGGTTCATTTGAGATGCTCATAAACACCGAGGCTTTAATCAGGGACCAAAATTAAAACTTTAGTTTTACGCCCGCCATAAGGAAATTAAAATAATAGTAATTATTAAAAGAGGATGACCCTCCCCTCCTTCCCGTTAATTAGTTGGAGATTTTCTTGTTTACGTTAAATGATTTTAAAAAGAACTCATTATTTGGCTTAAAGGTAATTTTAGGCGCTGAATGGCGTGATCGGTTCTATTAAAGAAGAAATGAGAAGAAGAAAGTTTTTTTAAATGCTGTCTTGTTGGAGTTTCTTTCTTGAAATAACCCTCAACAAAGAATCGGTTCATTATTCGAATGATAAAACATTTATTCGAGGCATTCAGAAATGCAATGACTTCTCCGCCAACAAAATTAGTTAATTGTCAAATTTTTATGGTTGCACCGATTTTCACAAAAGATGAATTAAAGTCACCTTAGTTAGCGGAAAAACGCATTAGCTTTTGTGATGGTTTGAGTAGAATAATAAACGGTGGCTTTAAAAATGCATTAATTATTTCAAAAAAAAAAAAAAAGTTTTGGAGAATAAATTATTAACAGCGAGTCTGATTACATATTCCATCGTCAGGTCAAGACAATTTGTTAAGAGACAAAACTTTTCAAGAGTGTTTTATTTACATGTAAAACTAAAAACTTCACCCCAAATTAACTTTAGATGGTCTTTGAAGTTAAATTTTGAAGAAAAAATATTTTAGTCTTAAAACAACTTAAACATAAATTCATTACCAAGGCAATAACGAAATTTTTAATCAAAGTCTCTTAAAAAAATTTTCTTCTACCAACATGAATTGATTTTTACATAAACGTACACATCGTTGGGAACAATTTCGTAAATTATTAAAATAATTAATCTTCTAATTATTGAAATAAGTTGTGCAAGAATCTAGAATTTCATTCCTTTTTTAATTAACAAAATAATAATAAATAAATAATTTTATAAATATGAAGCTGATAGTATTCTTTTAAATTTTATCAAAGTAACAAATTCACATACTTTTTCAATTATATTTATTTTCTACTATTTAACTATTTTCCATACCTTTTTTTGAACCAAGTTTTTTTTAGCAATAGTTTTAAACTTAATATTAAATAAAAAAAATGGAATATTGAAATTTCATTCCATGAATATTTTAGAACCCAAGCCGGCTACTTTTCCTTTATTCCTATAATTTCATATTTGGAATATGTAACTTTTTAAATACAGCATTTTTTAAAATAAGGCTTTTAAATACAACCTTTTTTTAAATACGATTTTAAAATAAACCATTTTTAAATACGGTTTTGAAAGATTAACGGTTTACAAGATTTATTAATACGACTTTTAAATACAATATTTTTAAATACTACTAATTTTAAATGCAGTATTTTTTAAATATGGCTTATCATATATCACAAAAGACAAAGAAAAAATCATCATGTTAATTGTTTGAAAGCGCAATATTTATCGTTGTTCATGCTATCGCTTTAATATTAAAATATTAGTTTTTTTTTAATACAGATATTCGAAAAGAATTTATTTAAAAACTGTGGCGTAAAAAAGAATGTAATTATTCTGTGCAATTAACTATGATAAACACACTATTAAACAGCATTGTGAGACTATTTTTTTTAAAAAAAATGGTTTTTCCAATCCAAAATTCATCAAACCCTGAAAACAAAAGAAATAATAATATTCGTTTTAACTATAACAATTACCCATGTAATCTCCCAAAATTATCTCATTAAGTATTAACTATTCTGGGTTCAAAGACACCTATGAGTGAGAAGTTCTAACCGCAGTGCGTTTGTGGATCAAATTAGCGTGGCAATGAAAGCAGAAATGAATAAGCATTGCTTTTCTATATGACTTTTCTCTCCAAAATAAAATGAAGCAGCGTATTATAATGACTTATAGAATTTGAATTACTATATGACACTACTTTTTTCCTAATGACCTTGAAAATTTAAATTAAAAAGTTTATTCCTGAAGTTAACAATCTTTATTTAACAATTGATGTTTATGCCTCATTAAATAAAAGTTATTCATCTCTCATTGTTAACAATCATGCAATTAATTTAAATATGAATAGAAAAGAATAAATTATAAGAGTCCTTTGTTTCGAAATAATAATGTTATACGAACATGGTTAATATGCGGAAAATCTTTTTCAAAAACTGGACATCATGCAATAAATCCACTTAAATAAAGGGATTATTTGTAAATTTAAAACAATGTTTTCTCCATTCCCATTATCGTTTTATTCTATGCTGTTTATAACAATTTATACTTCGAATTCAACCACAGTAAGATCTCTATATTCCAAATTAACTTTAAATTATCCACAGATCTAATAGAAGAAATATGCGATATGTTTACTAATCATCGATATCTATTCAACAGATTTAGAGGGGGGAGAAGAGATTGGTATCTTTGATAATTTCTTCCATACTCATCAATAAAATTCTTTGAGACATAAAATGAGATCCTTGAATAAAACCATCAAAGCCTTGCATGGTATTCGGGATTATATAAACTATCTTCGACTTCCTGTATCACATTGAAATCAGGATTTATCAAAATAGAATAATAATTTATTCTAGTTCGTCTCCGATCTGGACTAATATTTCTTATTTTTGATTCCATATGTTATTTTATTACTAAGAAAAAACGATTTTTAAAGCCATATGTTATTTTACAACAAAGAAGTTAAAAAAGAAGATTTTTGTCGGTTATACTTTATAGTAAAGCCACTTTTGCATTAATCTTACTACTTATTAGTGTTAATACTTTTTTTTAACAATTGGAAACTTTAAATGGATCTCAACCATTTCCTAAGTTTTTCAAAATATGCCCAAAGATAGTCAAGCACTATTGAAAATGGATAGTATTTTGTGAGTATAAGAAGGAGTATGCAAAAAGAACTCTTTATTTAGCCGTTAGTTCCTGATCATTGACACTACCTGAGACTGAGCACTGCAAATAAGGTTTTTTCTTTCATTTTTTACTTTTTTCATTTATATTATATATATATATATATATATATATATATATATATCGCTTTTCTTTTTCTTCTTTCAAAGTTTAAACCACCTATCTTCGGTACATTTTATTATTTACTAATTACATTTGAATGATACTATTGCTGTGAAATATTATGTAGACTCTTTTGCTTGGGCCATTTCATCCTACTTCACTTTTCCTATTTATGTCTGCTGATTTATTTTTTAATTCCGGATTTAAAAGAAAAATTCTTTGGCCGGTTTTTTTTTTTTTTTTTTTTTTTTTTTTTTTTTTGCTAGCTATTGAAATCCTTTTTTTTTTTAATTTTAATTATAAGCTTCTTACTGATGTAATGCCACTATTGCCAAACATCTAATTATTATCAGAATAGTATTTGGAAGTAAGAATGTTTTGAAATAAGCATCGAACTATAGATCTTATTATAATTATAGAAGCCCAGCTTTATATAAAAAAAATGATAGAATTTCAGATTACTTAAAATCAGCCGCCGGATTCCATTGAACAAGTTTAAAAAAGAAAAACATTTCCTCTAACGTTTATAAAATGATTCGTTAAAGAACATCACAGTGAAGGAGAGGGGATGCGAAAACGAAAGTGACGGGACAAGATGCAATGAAAGAAAGTAAACCGAAAAAAGCATTTCATTTGCCACCCTGGGTGAAAGCCTGCACCTCACCTATCAGTCTTTATTCTGATTATTCGCGGGTCTTTCCCAAACAACTAAAAACATTCGTTCCTTTTGACAGCTGGAGAAGACAGGCAACAACTGCAATCCTCTCATCTGACGCCTAATGTGAAACGACATTCTTCATTGTCAATCACGGTTACAGTGGTGCAAAAGCCGACGTCAGGACATGGATCTAAAGGGTCCAGGTGAGCTTGCATTTTTAGATTCGCATCACGTGCACTCGGGCAAGCGACCTCGAGGACAGACAAACCTCTGCCCCCTCTCACCCAGAAAGAGCCCTGAGCACCCCTATGAATATTCATAAGGCATTCCTTTCCGTTTCAGGCTCGGTTCGGTCTTCAAGGCCTGTCAAGGAAAGCCGATGACATTTTTCCAGACCACGAGTCCTTCTTGAAGTCAGAAGGCTTTAAAGAGATGATTAGGAAAGAGGCACCGGAATTATGGAATCCGGAAAATTGCAGCGAAGATCTTTTGGGCGAAAGCAAATTCATTAGCTTCCGTTCCGCTAGAAGGATTCAATGAATTCCAAATGGAACGGGCCCTTCCATTAGACCAATTAATATTCGACTCGGAGGATTTCCGCAGCAATTCCTGGAGAGAAAGCGTTTTTATTCTCGATTTCGAAAGGAACGTCTTTGTGCGGGACTCTTCAATGGAATTTGGATGGCACCCGAATGAAGAGCCTTCCTCCGTATTCAGTGCTTTCAGAAGCCCAGAAAGGATGTTTGAATCCGTTCTTCAGAAGAACAGTTCAGTGCACACGGGCTCGAAGACAAGCGAGCGGTGCCGTGAAAGAATGGCTGCGCGTACAAACTGTTAGTTTCAGAATTCCCTTATTTGAAAACGAGAAGCAGAACTGATTGATTAATAAACTTCTTAAGAGCACAAAAGGCACCGAATAAGCTTCTTCCCTTCCGCTCATTATTCTCTTTTTAATGAACGATCTCGGAGATGCCAACGAGAATTAAGAAAATCTAACAATGTGAGCAGTTAGTACATACAAAATTTTCCGCGTTCTTCATTGATGTTTTAATTAAATCGTCAGCGAATCGAAATAATTTAGATATAACTGAATGGAGAATAGAATTGAACATATTCAAAATATTTTAGCACACTTTTGTAGAAAAAAAAAAAAACGTAAACGTAAAAAAAAAAATAATAATATTTTCAATTCAGAATAATGTATTGTACATTGATACTTTTCCATTTTAGATTATCAAACTATATTTATGTAATTTTTCTACTCGATTTTTATTTAAATATTTCGAACTATAAAATCCTGGTTGAACATTAATTCATTAAATATATTTTTTTGTTCGTAATTCCTTTTTAAAACGTTGAATGTATTACTATTATAGTAATTACAAACTGTCCTCTATTCTATTTTATATGGGTATTTATAAATAAAAAGAACTACAAAAAATATACAAAATTTTATATACCTTAATAATACATATAAAGATATGCTTATAATTTCAGTCAGCATTTTATAGTATTAATGTATTAAATTATTTCTAGCAGATTGTTTGTTTCTCACAGTATAAATACATTAAATTATTCAATGTATTAAAAACAATTTAAATCACAAGATAAAAAATGTCATGCAAGAAACATTAAAAAAATTAAAACGTGAGAACTAATCAAAATACTGAAAGACTCACTTCTATATTTGAAATACCTCTTAGTAGGATACATAAAAACTTCATATTTAACATTCATTAATTTAATTTTTTTAATTAAAAAAATTAATTAATGAAAATAAAATTTAAGATTTTGACTTTTCAGTTATCCTAATTTCACTGTGCACTTAAATGATCACAAGCAGACCGCAGTGCTAAATTGAGTAGGTCAATACTTAATTGACAGCAATGTCTAGTGGCAACAAAGAAGAAATATGAAGACAGTTTCAACAAGTAATATAAAAAAAATTTAATTCCAACTTATGTCAACAAAGAAAAATTTTATTTTAGCTATTTTTTATTGAATAGTTACAATTAATATAAATATGTATATACATATGCCACAATCACAATATTAACTAGCAAAATAGGAAGCGAATTTCATTGCAAATTTCCATTTTAATTTTTATGTATGGTGCCGGACTATTATTTTTGAATGTTGCTATTTATTCGTTTTCTCTCTCTTTTTCGTTTCTAATTTATGAAGGCGATAGTGATCTATGATTTCTCATCGCAAGAACTAAACACGTATTCTTCACCTTCATGTGAAAAATGCTGAAATCCTCGCATTTTACCTATTGATCTACTGCCTGTTGATTTCAATTCTCATTTCTAAAACTCCATTTAAAGTATTATAAATAAATTTAACTAGTGAATTAATATGTGAGAAAACTGTATTAATATCAAATGTCATACACTACAAGTTTAAAGAATGTAATGAATTTAAGAAAGAAATGAACTTCAGTGGATGAATAAAAAGTGTTTTTATTAATGACTAGCCGCCTTTGGCGACCAGCTGGTTCGCCATGAATAAAGCGTTCTAAAATTTTCAATTAAATCACATATTCATAAGCCTTGAAGTAATTCCGGGCATTGATTAAAAAGATTGATTGACATTGATTAAAAACATTGATTCCGGGCTGAAATTAACATTTTCTTTAAGATGATGGACGGAAAGTTCTAAAAGTACACCTTTTCCTAGTAATATTCTTTAATTTCATAAATCAGTCAGTTTTAACTATCGGTTATGCTTCCAAAATATTAAAAAAAGAATTTCGATGATGTTGCCAAAATATTAAATACGTTTTTTTAAAGAAAGCGAGAATGGGAAAAAAAGTATTAAATTAATGATACAGATACTGCAAACGATTACATAAATATGCCATTAAGTCGGGACTTCAATGCATATCCTGTCTAAATTCAATCAGGTTTACCGTAAATAAAGAAGATTTATTAAGTTAATGATTTAGATATTGCAAACGATTGTAGAAACATTTTCTTTGCATTTATTTTTCAAAGAAAATATCACATTTTATATTTCTTTTATTTTATCTAGTCACGTGCTGAAAGTTGCATTTCTTTAGATTTATTTTGCGATGCTAATTTTTTTTTATTTGAACTTCCGGCATTCTTTTATTTTATCTAGTCACGTGCTAAAAAATCATGGTTAAAATGTTTCTTTAAAAATTCGTTAAAAATAGAAGCTTGAGTTATACGTTAAAACACTGATACCATTAGAAGGCTAATTTTTTAATCTTTAAATTGATGTAAAAATCGTGTTTATGCGATCATATTTTTGGAAGTTATAGCGGAAAAACGTCGAAATTTCGGTTAAATTTTAATTGATTCTAATTCTAATTAAAAATTCAAAAAAAGGGCTCCGAGGTGCACATTCCAGACCTCCAAGGTATACATGTACCAAATTTGGTAGCTGTAGGTCCAATGGTCTGGCCTGTACAGCGCCAACACACACACACATTGAGCTTTATTATAAGTATAGATTGAAAAGTTGACTAAATATATATATATATATATATATATATATATATATATATATATATATATATATATATATAGTGAAGAGTGTGAACAAATAGTAGGAATTAAAATAAGGTTGATTTTTATATACGCGACAATTTACTACACAAAACTTATTCAGAAGTGCGAAATTTCGCATCGATTATGTTCCAATGAAATATTTTGAAATAATAATAATAAACTGCGTTGCCCAGACTTGATAGAACAAGAATGCTGTTTATTTATCTCTCTTCATCGAATAAAGGAAAACGAAATTGAATAAAACAACCTGAAGCCAGGAAGGAAAAGAGGAGACAGCGGCAATTTTAAATTTTAATGAGAAGCCCACCCACGCGCAAAAACTCCTTGTCCCCCTTCTTACCCACATCCCCAAGAAACCACCACGAGGCGAAGGATAATCATTAATAAAGAAGAAAGAGCCTGAAAAACAATAAATAAAGCAGGCGGTGGAAAATTAAAGATCAACAAATCTGTGAAGGATTCTTATCCAATTAAGGAAGGAGCCTCGAATAAAAGGTATATCAGATTGAAATATTGACTGAAAATAGCCTGAAGGATCTTCCAAGAATCTGCAGAACACACACAAAAGTGTTTGGGACTATACGAGGGTGTCAAACACTGTATGAAAATTTTAATTTTTGGATCTTGGAGAGTTGAAAAGTTTTGAAAGCCATGCATCAAAAGATTGGAGGAGAGTTAAGACACATACAAAAAAATAATGAAAGTCTCTGAAAGGGTGGGCCTAGAGCGAAGGGATATGCAAATGATGTTTGACGTGCAAGATGGATGCGCGGTAATTTACATTGCAACAAATGATGATGGCCGCTTGTTGTGGTAGGTGGAGGGGTGTATTAAAACGGGAGGGGGGATTCTTTTAAGCGGAAATAACATGCCAGGAGGATGTTGATTAAAGTTTCGAATGGTGACAGAAGGTTTGAGATGGTGTATTGATTTGGGGCTGAATGGACAGTGGAATGAATTTGCTGTGGGTAGAAAAAGACATGCTTTGTAAGTAAGGAACTTCTATGGTAAGTTCCGACTTGTATGCTATTGAATTGTAGAAAAAAAATTTTAAAAAAAATTGTAAACTAGGGCATAATTTTCCTACTTAAAATGAGGTAGACATTAAATTTTAGAAATGAAATGATTAGTTTTTTTAAGCTAATATTAATTATAACATATCTACATCTAATTGGTTTTTGAAACGTAAAAAAATTATCTAATTTCCTGAATTAAAGTCACCTTCATAAGTCTGTAAGTTTACTGTAAGAAGAAATTAAATGCTAATCAAAGTGTAATAATAACAATAAAAAGTAATGAAACTATTTCTATACAGTAGTCAGAAAATCAATTTATATGTTGTATCCGAAGCATTAGAGCAGTATCAATTAGTGGAAACAAAAAAAAAATTCTATCTCGTGAGCTTAATAAATTACTTCAACTGAAATTTATCCGATAAATGATATTCCAGAAAAAAAATCATTTTAAGTTTTAAAAAAAACGTAATCTCTTAAAAATTATATTTAACTTTAATCATGAACATGGAACTTATTTTGAATATTCTCACGAATTTGAGTACATAACTGGAATTTATATATTTTGATTTGATGTAGAGGCCACAATTTGATAATTAAGTTTAATAACATGTCTTATGTAGAAATATGCACCACAAATACAAAATAAATTACAGATTTTCATAACAAAGCTTTTAAATCACACAAAAGTCTACTACTACAACTAAGCCTAAGCATCTGAATTCCTAAAAGTCTAAATATGATAGGTTCCACAAATTGTCAGTTAATTGTCAATTTATTTCCTTATAAAAATCCGTACTATTTTGTTTCTAACTAAAAGAAAGACATTTCATTAAATTTTTAATAAAACATCACTGAATTATAAATAGGAATAACCACACGCAATTCATAAACACTTCTTATGGTCTTTTTGCTGTGTTATTTTGAATCTTAGAATGACAATAGATAATCTGCCTGGGGTTTAAAATGAGTCGTTTCGGATATCGACATAAACAACATAGATGGGCCAGACTAGTATGCACATGGATGAAAATACAAAATTGGGAATTGTCAAATTAATGCGAGCGAAAATTGCTACGGGAAAACAACATCAATTTCCAGGTTTCCACAATCGCACTCGTTTTTCCAACTTGTACTATCGGTCAATTGCAGCAGTTTCCGGTTTAATATATTTATATTCTCTTTTCGCTAAATGGCGCATTTGTTATGTTTTCTTATTTCTGATTGGAAACATAATTTCCAAAATGAAGGGCAAGTAGCTATTGGCGATAGATATGATCGAACTCGCGACTTTAGGATTCGGAGCCAGGCAACATAGCCACTATATAAAAGTGATCACTCAATCTTGAGGTTTATATCTGGCTTATAAAGCTTCCACTACAGGCAAGAAATATATTAATTCAGCATAGTATCTCAGAATTCCGCTTTAAAACAACCTTAAATATTCTGAAACGCACTCAGATTGCAAGGCCGATACCTGAACCAAAGCGGCAGGAATTTATAGTAAAACAGATTTATATGTATATATTCTAAATGATTTCTTCTGTATAATTATTCAAAATAAATTATCAAAGAAAAAATCTACTACATGATGTAGGTATATTTTATTGAACGCTCTCTCTTATTTTTAAGCGAAGAATTCAAATTCAAACTCTGTTAGCCATCATAAATGCTGTGAAAACAGTTGAAAATGTAATACTAGTCATTACAGAAAAATGTAGCTGTAAAGGCTTATAATTCTTCTAAATAATTACGATATTTAAAAAAATTCTACAATACTTTTAACACATTGTAAGCTACATCTGTGAGTCTGAGAAATATTTTAAGAAATAATATATCATGAATGGCTAACACAAGGGAATACAGAAAAATAGTATCGGTCATGATTTGCTCAAACAAATATTAATGTATAAAAAATATTTATGAAATTTTCGAATTTGATAAGCTTGTTTTATTCCACGTTAATAGATTTCTTTGACAGAAATGGATAAAAAAGAAGGCAATAAAAAATTGCCATTAAACAGATTGTTAAAATTGCCATTAAACAGAAACATTAAACAGAACTCGACAATTATTGCAAATTGATTTAAAATAATAGCAACAACAAAGAAGCTACAGCCATTGTATAATACAGTAAATTTCTGAATTCAAATAATAAAAATTTATTAATAATTAGAATTTTCAGCATTTTTAGAACACAACGTTATTTCGTCTTTTAATTCTATTATTTAGTATTTTTAACTTAAAGGGGAAGGAGATCTTTAAAGACAAACTAATTAACTTAAACATCAAATAAAACAATTTTTCAATGTCTCTAAAAGGAATTCAACCTATACACGATATATTCTATCAAACAATGCTTAATGTTTGAGCGTGTGAAAAAAAAAGGGTGGGGAATGAGAAATTCTAAACTACTTCCAAGCGAAAGCCTTTTTCATTTATACCTGCGCTCAACGACTCCCATTTCAATTCATATAAATACTCTATTTTCCACGCTTAGCTCCTCGTCCAAGAAAACACCCCTCTTCCATCCTTCGGAGCACGCATCGTTGATTTCCAAGATTAAAGTCGGTTCTGTTCCCACCCAAACAAATATTCCATCTATCCTGGCAAGGAGAGAAGACCCTCCCTTTTCGAATGAGCTCTCTTATTAACAGCCAAATTAGTTTTCGAATGGAGGCGAATTTCACTATTTTGTTCTTATTTTAAGGCTCTCCTTTATGTTGTTGTTGTTGCTGCTATTTGTTGGCTTATTTTAATTTGTTAAATTTTTAAAGCTCACAGCTTAACGAATAGAAGAGTTCTCTTCCTGACTTTCTCATATACTTCTAGGTTATGGAATATTTTACTCTTTTTCTTAATATGAAGAAGCCAAATGTATGTACGTTTAACTTCTTCACATTGTTAAGGAAAAGCCGGTCCACTGAAAAGTCTTACAGGCACAATACAGGGTAACGACACTTCTTTTTAAATGGAAACACTAATCATAATACCACAACTGAAGCCTACATATTGTATGACAACGGATTCCGCACTTTTGCGCAAGCGTTAGAATGGGCTTAATTCGTCAAAATAGGGGTGAGTGGAAAGATGAAAGGTGGGGATATTTGTATTTAACTATAAAATAAACTCGGATTACTGAATTTAAAAAGTACGGTCAGAAACAACACAATAATCTCATACGCATGAAAAAAATTGAACAAAAAAGAATAAAGTGAAAATCAAAGTCAAAAAGTAACGAAGAATTCCAGAAATGCGCTCATCCTTCTGCGTCTCTACGCTTGATGAAAAATAATAGTCGAAAAGTGGTCGTCTCAGAATATTAAAATGAATAGTAAGAGCAGATCTTGCAATAAAAAGCAGCAAATCGCTATTAAACAATAGCAATAGCTTAAAGCGCTGAAAGGGAGCTCTCTGGAAGTAAATAATCCAAAGAGAGAATTCCCTTGACTGCTTGCTTCTGTCAACTCCATCGATCCAGGTTCGTATGCCTCAGTTTTTTATAGTTCTCGTAACGGGACATCGGATGTTTTGAAACAAACGCTGGTACTCCAGACTTCATTAAAATATCATCAAAAGTCACGATAATTTCAGGTCATTCTATTCTGCCGACGGTCACCGATTCGGGGTCTAAACGTCAATGTCGAGGGTTACTGGTCTGGCAACCATCAAAGCTATGGGAAAACTTACTTTACCGTAAAACTGAATGCGCAGGGAAGCAATACTGCTTGAGCTTAATTTTCTTATTTTTAATTTATTCGTATGTCATATACATTTTTTTTTTCAATTATCTTATTCATATCCATACAGAAAGTTAAACAAGTAAGCAGTCTACTTTTTGATGGATTTATTCCAAAATAAAATATGAATCTAGAATACTGTTGTTAACACTATGCAATAAAATTAAACCTCTAAACTTGAAGAGTTCAGAACTATCACGTTTACTTATAGAGAAGTAGACAGATCGATTTCAAGTCATCCTGTTTATGAATTTGGTCATAATTCGATAAAAATTAACAATCATTGTCAAAAAAAATAATAATAAAATTTTGACAAATACACGCTATTTATTTCTACACATACAGTCATTTTGCATATTTAGAAAGAATACATATTAACTGAGCTTGTTTCATTGAAGGAGCATGAATAGTATCTAATATCCTCCTTCCCAGAATTCTGTACGAGAATCAAAAGCAAATTTTATCTTTTTCTAATCCACCATGAGTTCGGGAAAATGCATGATCATAAACTTGTAATGAGCACCTGCCATCTATTACTATGTGAAACATAGAAAGAAGGGAGAAAATCGGAATCTCATAAGCGACGCCAGTAGCGAAAGGGTTAATTTGAAAGGTTCAGAAATTGTATATTTAAAGAATGGTTTTAATTTCACAGATCAATTGTTCTAATCTTTGAAAGACAGGCATTTCTAATATAATCGTTAAAGAGAAATTTATAATAATTTAAATTAATAGAATACAATCTAACCTCTTTCAGATTTGAAATAGAGACACTAATATTGTATTCCGTAAATAGCTGTCACATTAAAAATTAACGTTATAGTAAAGTTATGCTTTGGAACTCCACTGAATAGTTTTCTCATGGTGCGTTAATTCAATTGATGGAAATATTTTGTTTTAAAATGGAACGTCGATAATTAATCTTTGAATGCCGCCTGGTGCAGAGCGTTTCTAATGAATTTATAATTCCTGTAAATACTTGTTGAATTATTAACAAATTATCTATCGCATTAAAATCAGCTTCAATTATTTAAAAAGTATTCCGGTGTTGTTTTAACAAGAATTCTAAGTGTTGTGAAAGCAATTAAAACACAAGAGAAAATATTAGTGACAATTAAACTAAAGTAGAAACAATCGCAATCAATCAAAGGGCGATGGCGGCTTAAGAAACTTAGCACGGAACTCAGTTGCCAGGTTTTCAGGTTCGAGACCTGATTCCACCGAAGAATCATCGTGGGGTTGCAGGGTAAATTCGTCGGGGACAAACGTCCACCTAACTGATGTGGAGCAGTAGCTAGAACAAGGGGATGCTAGCTCAAGTGTCGTATTCGTCATTTGATCGCGGTTCAAAATTACGAGGTTCGTTTCAAAATAGACGTAACGTTACTTTAAAACAGCGGGTTAGTACAACAAAACTGTTAATCAATTGATAGTAAAAGAAGTCAAATGCTAAATTAGATTTTTTTCATACAATTGAATGCATGTTTCTGGAAGTTACCTGCTCATGTCTGCGGATGAGAGATAGAAAAATTTGACCAAAAAAATTTGAAGGTTGCATTTTCCATAAACTAAAAAAGTCTTCGCTCATGACCCAAAAGTTAAAATTGCCAATTTTAATAACCATGAGTTTGTTGGATATCGAAGATTTGATTAATATAATAAATATTTTATCACCCAAAATGAGAACAAGACAACGCGACACGTAGCCACGACATTCAAAGCAAGATTAATATCCTTCAGGAGAGTAAACAAAGGAGGTTTAAACAATTCCACATTGAATGACAAGAAATATCCGAGGCAACAACATTTTTCCTTCAGAGAACCGAAGGGCTTTAAAAGAAATTAATTATGGCCCAGCCATTCTGCCTCTGTGTGTCTCGAAGGACACAGAAGAAAGCAAACAATTGGCGAGGTAGAAATCCCTTCTGCCTTTTCTTCCGTGCGGCGGCAACACCCCTGGGGGATGTTCCGCCACCCTCCGAGATGGGTTGACAGATGCAGTCAGGGGTCTTTCTTTGAGCCAGAGTCGTTTTCTCAGAGAGATGACACTGCAGCAAAAGAATGAGACCTAAACCTCTGGAACAGAAGACCTATGGGATTGCTTTTCTTAAGGCTGTCCCAAAACGACTTGCAAAACATATCCTGTTCAATAAGATAGTGACAGACGGATATATTTTCCATAAAATACTCTCAAAGAATGCTCTCATTAATTCCTTCGGTGGTTTCCTTAACTTCTGTGGGTGTCTGCATAATAAGCTTTTTCGATTTTTCAAACGTACGACTTTTATTTTTTTTATACCAAAAGAACTAAAACGTTACAGACAAGTATCACAAACTACGTCTAGGTTTAAGAAACCCAGTTAACAAATGTTTTTCAAAGGACTAAGCAATTTTGTAAAACTTTGTATTATAAAAGAATTTCTTGGAGAGATGCAGTACTTTACAACATTTACAACAATAATGGAAGAAGAAATCTTCTAATGATCTAAAATCTATATAACGAATTAAAATAAGAGTGTTTTATTAAAATCTAAAGCATTCAAAAGATTAAGAATTTAAAGGCAGAGAAAAACTATTTAAAGTTAATATCTCGTTACAGCTATCAAATTTTTTTATCAAATATAACCAAAAAAAGTGAAAATTCGGAGATCTTAAGGTGATTATTTCCAAGTTATTTTTTCCAGCAAAAACTGAAAAAAGTCAAAGACTGGCACAAAATATTTTTGAAATACAAAATAACTCAATAGAAATTAAATATTTTATAAAACCTCATTAATATTCTTTGACATCCACCAACTTTTATTTTCTTAAAACAGACCATTTTTAACTTCCATACCCTAAAATAGCACAAAGCAATTTTGAAAACTAACTGATCCAGGTTGAAATCATATACAAAACCAACCTAACTTCAAAATAAAAACATGACTGCTTGTACATGAAACGCATTATAAGATGTTCTTTTCATATTCATCAACAAAGCAAACCAACTGACTACTCTAAAAAAATTTAACAGAACAAAAAATGTCCTAAGGAAGAATCAAAAATTTCATGTATGGGCAGAAGCGGCAGATAACTAATTCAATATAGAATGAGATAAATAAATCAGGGGATTATGGGAAGGATAATGAAGAAATCAACCGTCAGCGGACGCGACAAAGGCAGTTTGTTTTTGGCGGTCTTGGCGACGCTGGACGAGGATCGCGTCAATCAATCAGAATCCTCTTGGGACCTCCCGGGGAAACTCTCTTGAAGGATGGAGACATATTTCAAACGCCGGATTAAGACGAGACTGAGTTGATGAAACTGTTCACTTACAGAGACAATGCCAAAAACAAATGCCCATGCATTAAAAGCCAAGGTGAGGTCATAGGTATGCTTCAGGGTCAGCTGAAGATGATGAAAACAAGAATAAAGAATACGAAATGGGTAATTTAAATAACAAGATAGAATAAAAGAGCAGTAAAATAGAAAATTTTATACACAGACATGCATATATCAACATGTTTTAGAGATTGCCGTAAGGAAAAAGTTTTATTTCATTTAGCATTGCGTGATTTTTTATTTTTATTATTACTGTAATTAGAAATTTATATTTAAATATTTGATTGCAACATCCATAAGATTGAAACTTCTGATGACATACAGTCGATGAAAAAATTCTTGAAGCACCAATAGCATCCATTCTCTGGTGGCTCATTATTAAATCAGAGCTCTCAAGGTTAAATCAGATTAATGATATGTTTTATAGAGTCAGATTGATTATTATGAGATGGACCTCGTTTTTGTCGTCTAATCATGGATAAAAGTATTATAATCAAACTGTCACACACATCTCAGGAATTTTAACATATCAGCAAGTGGATATTTCATATCTATGTATTTAACAACAAAAAAATCCTAATAAATTGTGTATATTGTTTATTTACTGTATCAAAATCGCAGAGAAATGCATTTTCGATACCCATATACTTATTATAAAAAATGCTGAAGTAATTAACAGTAAAGCAGAAAACTTTAGCACCATGGTTAAATCAGATTAATAGTATGTTCTGTAGAATTAGAGCGCTTTTAATGAGATAGACCTCATTGTTTTCATCTAATCATGGATAAAATTACTACATCTAGCCAACACCGACTTCTCTAAACTTTTAACATAATTTATGATGGATTTTTCATATCGATGGATGAAACAACATCTTAAAATTCTATCATAAATTGTGCATATTTGTCATTCACTGTATCAAAATCTCCCAGAAATGCGCTTTCAATACCTTGCTCATATAGGCATCGAAAATTATTTTTAAAATTAATATCATTTTACACGGATAATTAAAATTAGAATTTCAAATTAAAATTAAAATTGCTAAAGAAATCATTGCCAAAAGAAATGCCGTTTTACTGAAAAAAATGAATACTTGAATAGCCGTTCTTATATGAAAATATTATTCTGCTAAATATTTATTAAAGCTACAATGCACAGTGTAGACATTTGGCTACACTTTATTTCTATTTATAAGTTTCAGACAACAGTTGCAAAAGACAACAAGAAGTATTTGGAATTTTTGTAAACGTTTTTTTATAAACATTTGTAGCAAAGACCGATATATGACAATAATCAAGTTTCCTAATTAGATTTAAGAAGGAAACTCCTGGGGCGGGGGCAGATGAGTGTTGTATGAATAATTCTATCATCCAATAAATCCTACCAATAAAACACCATCAAAATATTTTTTTCCTGCATTATAAAGAATGCATTGGTAAAAACTAACTTTTATTTCTCTAAATGATTTTCGTATTTTGATTTGTGTCACTGGGATATCTTTAACTCATAATATACTGTTCGTTCAGGCATATTCTGAGACGGCCACTTTTCGAAGATGCTATCTCATTAACAGGAGAGTGGCAAAAGGATGAGCGCATCTCTGGAATTCTTTGTCATTCTTTGACCTTGATTTTCACTCCACTCTATTAGATAACTTTATGCACACTTTTTTTCACGTGTATATATGTGAATATTGTGTCGTTTCTGAAAGTATTACTTTAATTCTGTCTGTGATTAATCCGAGTTTATTTTACTGTTAAATGTAAACATCTCCGCCTTTCATCTTTCATTTCACCCTTATTTTGAAAAATTAAATCCATCATAACGCATGTGCAGTAGGGTAGTGGTTTTAGAATCCGTTGACAACCAATAGCTATTTCGCAGAAATTATTATTATTATTATTTAATTCCACAAGAAACAATTAAACAAATTTTTAAATAATTTTCCTGAATTATGCAGAATTATTCTGAACGCATAGATCTGTTGTAAAAAAAAGGCATGCATTCTAAAGTTAATCTAGTAAAACCCAAGAGCAGTAAAGACAAAGGGCCGGAGTGTCTTAAGAAATAACCACAAACTCTCTTTCTGGGAATGAAACCATCTGTTCTAATGGCATAGCCGGACTGTCCCCATGCAGGGAGAGTTGTGCAACTGACCGTGGCAGACGAGCCATAATATTCGAGACTCCGTTGCAAATGCTAATGGGAGGGTCATTTCGGCACCTGCCAGAGCTCACACGCTCCATGTCACACAACTGGCCCTTCTTCTGCAGAGCACACTCAGCCCCTTAAACAATCGTAACACGAAAGTAGGAATTATTCATACGTTTGAAAGGGCAATGCAAAGAAATGTACAACAATCATAATTAAAGCCAGTTCCTTCGAGGATATAAAGCGTTATCTTAAACAATTAGTGAAACTGTTTTAAGTTTTGAGACATGCAATTTAGGAGTTCTACAGTGTGAATAAAACTCATGAAATTTAAGGGTAGTTTTGGCTAAATGGACCTGCGTAGACGACTACAATGACAATTAAAACATATGCACACGAGTCAATCTAAATTTATTATATCTTATTTAAAATTCGTATCAAGTTTAAAGATTAAAATGAATAATTGAATACGATTCAAATTATTATTAACTCTAACTAATGAATTTTTATTAATTTAAATCTAATAAAATTTTATTAATTTAAATATTAAAAAAAGTACAAATGATCTGGCAGATAGCTACCTCTAATGGAGATTTAACTACATCATTTTGTTTTGCGTGTTTTCGCTTATTATAGAATGCTGAATTTTAGAAGTATTACAAAACAGACATCTTAAATATTGATACCTATAAAATGCCTATTTCTTATTCGCTTAACAAAATGGATAAAACATTAACCAAATTCTATGTAGAAATAGATGTGGTATTGACCGTTAATTACAAATAACAATAATAAAAGATGCAATTGTTATAATTTCGTTAAAAAATAATATGAGCTTTAAATTTTAAAAATATGTTATTTAAAATAAAACAAAAAATGAAGTTAACTCATTCAAAAAATTACTAGCTTTCCTTTCGTCCCCCCCCTTCCCTTGTGAGCTGAATCAGAAGAGAAAAAATAATTTTCATAATTATAAGATTTCACCAGACACACGACACAATTTCTATATACATGATATATTTACCTTTTGCATACTATTCACTATTTTCAAATTAAATATCAAAAAATCAAAGTGTTTGATAATAAGGGGGAAAAAGATATTTTCCCATCACAATTTAAATAAAATGCTAAATTTCTAGTGTATTGATATCATATAGAAATATTAGATACAACAAGTGATGATAGCCATATTCCGTACTGATTTATGCATTGAGTGGATCGTTATTAACAAAACGGAAGTTAAGTGCAAAGGGAGAGAAGACTAAGAATCATAGATAAGAACTGTTTATAACGAAATCTGAGACCTCTACTTAGTAACTATATTTTATCATTAAATTACTCATTAGAAAAATGGAGAACAAACAATATTTTCAAAAGATATCAAGATTTAAAATATCTCTGTTTTGTGATACTACTAAAATTATAAGGGTAAAAAGTTAATCCAGATGATGTAGTTAAACCTCCACTGGAGAGAGCGATTCGCCAAATGACTTGTGCGCAATTTTTATTTGTTTTTAAAACCAGCTGCTGCGAATTATCCTCCATGAACTTTGAAAAATAATGTTTAAGCAAACTCTTCAGCCGTTGATCGCAGCTAAAAAGCACAAGAAACTGCCAAAGTCGTAATTCGTAAAGTCGTAATTTTTTATTGGCACATCGGAAATCTCAAATCAATCATTTTTGTTTAATATAAATTTTAAGACTTTTTTTAATATAATTTAAGAATCTACAATTGATGTAATAGATGGAAATATGATATGGCTTCTTTTGAAAGAAAGTTGTTTTGGATGATATTCTATCAAACAGTGAAAATGCTAGAGGATTAATGAACCAAACAGCCTAGCAAGTGGAGAATGGTTATTGAAGATAGACAAAAAACAAATATCTCAGTGATAGATATATGTATAACATAAGACGATATATTTCAGTTGAGACAACGAAACAGGCACTTATATACAAAAATAAGCTACAGAATTGTATAAAAACGATATAATCAACGGAAGTACGATAGATGAATACCTCATGTAGAAGTTCTTATGTAAGTATGAAATTCCATACCTACTTAAAGATTAAATGTGAAAAAAATTGTGCTAGGAATGATTCACATCAGCTACTACATCTTGGAATTAATACCTTCAACCAGCAACTACATCTCGGTACTACTACCTTCAACCAGCAACTACAACTCGACACTACTACATTCAACCAGCAATTACAACTCGACACTACTATATTCAACCAGCAACTACACCTCGACACTACTATATTCAACCAGCAACTACACCTCGACACTACTACATTCAACCAGCAACAACAACTCATCACTACTACATTCAACCAGCAACTACATCTCGGAACTATTACATTCAACTAGCTACTACATCTCAGTATTGTTAGATTCAACGAGCTATTACATGTCAGCATTATTACATTAAACCAGCTGCTACATTTCGGAATTATTTCATTAAACCAGTTAATACATCTCAGTACGAATATCATTTGTTTTATGCCCACAACCACAAATATTCTAATACTGCTTTTTTCTTTTATTATATATATACTTCCGAACCAAAGTACAAATACCCCTAGCAAGGGGAAAAACATAGACACAGATGAATCAAAAACTCATTCAGATGAGTCAATCGAGGCTTTGAAGTAGACAAACGATCCCTAAAAGATTGAAATGGACACGTAATACATTGTGGATTAGGAAGAAAAAAAAAAAGCTGCGTAGTCCACAAAATTACAGTTTGCAAGCGGAATATGGAAGGAATGAAATGAACAAGTGTAGAAAAGTCAATTAATACTACAAAAAACCCTTTTGGGGAAAATATTCCCCGTTTCTCATTCGTCGCGATCACTCAAGTGTGCTTCAGTTGGTTCGTATTGGTGGGGTTGTACAGCGCAGATTATTCAACGTCGTTTAGTAGGCGGAAGATTAGGGAGTAGTGGAAAACATTCAGCACATGATAAATATGGGTAGGGGAAGTCAAAGGATTGGAACTATTCGGAAAACACTCACTGAAATCCAAATGAAGACCTATTGAGTGCTTCATCAACCATTCAATGCTCTAATTTCTTTTTTTCTTTTAATTAGATAGCGCATTAAACTATGTGAAAATATTATTTTTTATTCGAAATCTATAAAAAAATTTAAAACCTGAAATGTTTTTTTTTTCAAAGATACATTTGGCACTGAACACTAATGAAGTTAAATTTACATATAAAAATTAATTATAATTTCAATTAAGTCAAGCTAATTAATAGTTTTAATTATTCAGCTATTTATATATTACTGTCATTTAACATATAAGCACAATTGCGTAATGAATGACTGTTAGATGAGTGAATTACAAACAGCAAAGAATTTAAATAAAAAATGAGAAAATATAAATTTATATTAAATTTTATTTTTGAAAATTCTGCGAGGAAAAATAAATTTCTAAACACATTCAAAGGTTACTAAATACTTATTTATGAGTAATCGAGGATGAATTTATGAAGAAATCAAAAAGACAGGATCCATTCATCATTATAATAAATCATAAGTATTACAGGTTTTTAATTAATAACATATAATTTTTTTTACCAAAACTTTCGTTTTAAGATTTATAAAAAGTGTTCCAATCTTAAGAAAATTGTTTTCAAACTGAAAATTGACGGCCATGCTTTTTTTTTTCAATTCCAACTATTCGTTCACACTCCCCCAAAATATTTTTATATTTCTTGTTAAAATTTTTAATCGTTAATAAAATACTTTTTATTCATCCACTCAGGTTCAATTAAATTTTCAATACCTGTAGTGGATGACACTTGAAGTTGATACAGTTTTTTCAAATATTAATTCAATTTAATAAATTTTTAATACTTTAAATAGAATTTTAGCAGTTTGTAATGAAAATTGAAACCAACAGGCATTAGCTCAATCAGTAAAATGCAAGGATTTCAGTATTTTTCACATGGAATGACAATTCTTGCAAATTTTTTGATATTCAATAATTTCTTTGATAATTTAATAAAAAGTAACTAAAATAAAAAAACATTCTCGTTCACCAAAGTAGGCATTGAATTTTTTTAAAAATTTTAAAAAAATTACTTGTTCACTGAACTATTTAAAGTCCGAAATCAACAGCCAAATATTTTCATAAAACTATTTTTTTTAACAACTAACAAACTTTAAAGTAATAATAGCTTTATTAAATGCGAAGAGTATTTAATTTCTTTTTAAAAAGAGAGAAGGGAGAATTTTATACTTATATACTATTTCATCATAACAAGATTCACGAAATTTGGAAAAATACTCACAGAATGAATGTGCAAGTATATTTCAGTTTTTGACAAACTAAATTCACACATTCTTTAAATATTTTAGTAAAATGTTAGTATTTCTTCAAACTAATGGAAAATTTCTAAAAATTTCCAAATACAAAATTTAGCTTTCTGGAAGACATTAGACTTTGAACAAATAATTTAATCGCTTTTTATATTATTGCCAAGAATAAAGTTCTGGCAAAATTTTAGAGGACTGTATGGAAAAATTGCATTTTGGAAATTCAAAGATTCATAACAGCAATAACAGTATTATTCACAGCAATATTAAAAAGCTATAAATATATCTTTTATATATTTTTTTTAATTATGTAAACATTGCGTTTTATTCGCTTTGTAATTGGTAGATAGTGAATCAACTGCAATGTGATATTTGAGATTTATTTTGTCGGTACTGTTTTAAATATTTAATGAAAATTATTATTGAGAAGAAGCAAGTATTTATTTTTCACTTCATTGTGAAATTGTATCAAAAAAGAGGATTTAAAGCCTTAATTATCAACAAATTAACAGCAATTGAACTTAAAACAACATTATTGGATAATTCTTTTCAACGCACCATTTGTGGTACCACTAACGACTAGTTTTCTGATTTGTTTATCTTTTTCACCTAAAAATATCTTTAACTTCTTTCAAATTCAAGGTAATTTTTTGTCTATCTGCTATCAATTGTTTGAATACTAAAGCAATGCATGGGCTAATCCTGAACTGCTTTTTTCAAAGGTAATGAGGCGTCCTAAGATATCAAATGAAAAAAAATCGAAGAATGGACAAGCGAACATCTGAAATTTAAAAAGAACTAGTAATGTATGTACGAAAAAAAAAATTAATTCAATTCCTACTTCGGTTAACAATGAAATTTTTTTTATTTTAGCTGCTTTTTATTAAATAATTATCAAAAAACAATTATTAAATATCCAAAAATTATTGATTTTCGCAAGACAGAACTCACATTCTTCACCTTTAGTGAAAAATACTGAAATCATTGCATTTTAATAATTCAGCTACTGCCTGTTGATTTCAATTTTCATTATAAACTGATAAAACTAAAAATTTATTAAATTTAATTAATGAATTAACATTTGAAAAAACTGTATTGACATCAGGTGTCATCCACTACAAAGTTTTAAAAAATGTATTTGAGCTTCAGTGAATGAAAAACAAGCATTTTATTAATAATTGAAAATTTGAACAACATATATAAATATATATAGGGAGAGTGTGAACTAATAGTAGGAATTGAAAAACTGACCATGAAGCGTCTTCATTGGCGGCAAAATGGGAAAAAATTAATCATATTTAGAAATTGGAGATATAAACAAAGAACGTTACCATTTAGTTCTGAGTCTCAGTTAATTTCTATTTGAGTTCTGAGTTGGAAGTAGTCCAATCAGCAAATGTGTGTTGTTACGTATTTCACTTAGTAAAATTCTTCTTATGACCATGTAATCTTAAAAATGCGTGTTTTTTTCCAAATTGTTTTCACAAATTTGGCTATTGCTGGTAAGTAAAAAAAAAAAATTAGTATTAAAGCTAGTAAAAACGAAAGTGGTTTCTTCAGAATACAGAAACGAAAAATTTCCTGTTAACCAAAAGAAATAATTTAAAATCTTTTCTTCAAAGTTGATTAATAATAAAAAAAAGATAAAAAGTGGGAAAAGACAACTTTGATTCCACCCTTTACTTGAGTATTCTAGCAAAGGAAAAAAGAAGTAAAAACAAAGAAATTCGCCGTCATAGATGTGTGAGGGAGATCAAAAGGTTTCTAAACACTAGTTCCCAAGTTTTTAATGATGTTCCACAAAGGTCCTCCGAAGCAATCAATCCATTATTAACGAAGGCAGAAGTTTCGTGACATCCGCGATCACACGAAATGACGTCATCATCACTTAAGGAAGGGGGTATTTCCTTCCCCTTGCCCAATCACTTAAGAAGATGAAAAGACGTTCTCACATTGTTAGAAGATAAAGAATATTTGGCACATTTAGGGGCCAGTCCTTTCCGTTAAAAACAATGGGTTTGATGACATAACTTCCGCAATTTTATTGATGGCTGTAAATATATGTTTAAATTTGTCAGAAATATTATTTACTAATCTCATTATTGCCAATTTTTTATTTAATTAATTCTACTATTATCAATATTTAAATGTATTTCTTCCACTGTAAGTCTCCATTTCTTTTTAAACTTAGATAGCAATGTACAGGATAGTTATAACTAAAGCTGCACTTTGAAATGGTCCTAAAAGTAAAACTACTGCACTAAGTGTTATCAAACTTGGTAATAATTTAAAATAGGTCGTAGGAATTTCTTTTCTGCTAAAAAAAGTTCGAAAACCTACTACCAGAGTGAAATGGCATTGCATGCAATATTGTTAAATTAAATAGGACAAAAAGCCTCCAGTTTAAAAAGCACGCATGTAATTGTTTCTGAAACGTGTTGCAAAGCATGTTCAGTGTGTGTTATCTCAAAGGTTTTGTTTACATTAATAATCTAAACAGTTTGGCGGAACTGAAAGATGCGATACGCCGACATGTGTGCAATATTCCTCCTTATACGCTATGAGTAACTGGTAAAAATGCAGTAATGTGATTTTAGTTAGTTACAGCAAATGGATGTGTTGCTTGTTCAAAGTGGATGCCACACTGTGCAAGCTTTTGAAAGCGTTTCAGAAGCTATTAAACAGAATTTTAAACGGATGTCCTTATTTGTTTAGCAATATTGCATACAGCGCCAGTTTTCCTGGTGTGTCGAGTGTTTGAACGTTTGAACTTTTCTTTTTGGTGGGAAAAAAATTCCCACGTCTTCTTTAACACTTTTACCAAGTTCGATAACATTTGGAAGACTGTTTTTCACTTTTATGGTCATTTTAAAGTGGAACTTTAATTATAACCAGTTTGTATGTTGCACAATATCGTACAGTATTATATTATTGAATAATCAGAAATATTTAATTTTGTGAGTATTGTTTAAAATAAAAAAAATACGTGCATGTTACTGAGGATATGGAAATGATAAAATGAATCTTCGCAGAGATAATTATGAGCAAAATACCGCTGAAATTGGGATTTGGCAACATGAAGTAAAATACCTTGGTTCAAATTTTGCACTTTTGTTCTTGTTGCAAATGACTAAGTCTTTAAGGGGTTCTTAAACAATACAAGTTTTGGGCCCCCCCCACTCATCTCTCAAATTCTAAAACAATTTTGAAATAAATTTTAATGAAATGCCTTTAGCAGTAACAAATATTATAAATATATATTACGTTATGGATATTATAAAAAATTGGAATAATAAAATATTTAATTGAGGGATCACCCTGAAGACAATAGAAAACATTAATTCCAAATAAAAAGTAAAAATAATATAAAACAAAAAATTATGAAACTTTTCTTGGCATAATTTAAATATTTTACTGTAAAGTCTGCCACCACATGCGAGTCAGTCAGTTACATGCGGGTAAAACTGGATCACACTGATCTGTAAGTGAATTTGAAAAAAAACGAACGCAAAGAATAATGTCTAGGATATGAAGATCAACTTATTTTTATTTGAATAAGTTCCAGTACATGGACTATATAAATGATATGGAAACATAAAACAAGGCTATCCTGAAAATACATCTCTCTTCCTCCCATTCCATCCCAATAATTTGGAGGCACCGTAGCTTCTGTAAAGTTGCTTCCTCTGTATATATTATAATATGGCCTTATTTATAACCCTATGAAGGATAATATTTTCAAGAAAATGTAAGCTAGAGTTTTGCTAGAGCGCGCAAAACGATATAAAATGTAGACTGAGTTTACCTATTTAGTATTAGAAGCGACAGCGAATCTCTCAGGCAATAAATTATGGGCACGTTTCGTTACGTGCGACGTATCTATTTGCATTTCTTATGTCCATATCTAAAAATAATATTCTGTAAATAAACTTGTCATGATCTTTTAGAATCACTATTCTGTTTTGTTGTATACCATAAAATAGTTCAAAAACCAATATTTATTTTAAAACAAATGCTATCAACTTCAACAAACAAATGCAACAAATTTTAAATCTTATTCTCATACAGCAAAAAATTGCAAACAGAGATTTTATATGGAAATTCAAAATTTGTCATGAAATTTGAATATATTACTTTCGAAACACGATAAAAATTTTTTTATATAAATTAACTAGATATTAAAAACGACAGCGTTTATCAAACTAAGAAATTGATTTTCAAGACATTATTCTAGAATTGCTTTTGATATTTCCGATAACAGCTATATTTCTGAGATTTCGATTAGTTTTTTTAAAATCTAAATGACATAAAACATCATATGTATCAATATATGTATAAAATAGCAGCATAACTTACTAGAAAAGTTCTCTAATAGTGAATAACGATTTTATGAATATCTAATTATATGTTCAAAAATGAATCCCTGATAATGTAAAGTCGTTTGCATACTAAGAGCAAAAAAAAAAAAAAAAAAAAAAAAAAAAGTTAATAAATTAAATTTTGCCAAGCGAAGAAAGGTTTACGAGCCATTAACTAAACTTTATCGTTTAGAAGACTTTCCATGCTTATTATAAGAACATTTTTGAAACATTACACTCTTTAACTACTCTAAATTATTTTTGAGCTATTAAAAATATAAAAGTTTTGAAGCGAAAGATTTTAGTCAGCACATAAAATTACATACAGATTTAAACGCATAGAAGGACACAAAATTAAATCCATGAGTTTTTAAAAAAAGAATTCCAATAAATTATAAAATATATTACTTATTTATTATCAGTTATTAAAAAATTCTAAGTTATAAATTTACATTATTTATTTAAAAATTCCTAATCACTTAAATGCACTATTAGGATGTTTTTATTTGGTGTTCAATAAAAATTTTAATTTTATCATAAGCCCGTTCTTCTTCAGACAGTTAGTGCTGTTGACTCATTTTGTGAGAAAAGAATGATGAAAAGTATAATAAAATAAACAAGAAAAATGGAACTGACTCGTTTCGTATTCAAATACGGGCAAAAAAAAAATGGAGCATAACTAATAAGTATCGGAAAGCTATTAATTTTTTTTAAAAAAAAAGGGAATTTTTAATCATATTTCTTAACCAAACTAAATTTTTAACTTTTTTTTTACTTTGAAATACTGAGGCAAGACCCCACATGGCCCCGATTTAATTTATTTAGTTGGATCAATGCCCTATTTTGGAGAGATGTTTTGGAATGCACTAATTTTGGACTGTGGCTAAATGCTGGACATTCAATACAGTATTCCACATCTATACTTCAACATATCTAATACTATAATACGAGGAATGGTTGCCAAGTCGAAAATCACCCCAGAATTAATAAACTCCGGTAAACTTGGGGGTCTGGTGTTTTTGGCCACGAGGAATCGATTGGTGCCAGTTTTGAAGCGCTACGGTCGATCAGTTCGGAGTTACAAATAGGATATTTTCAAACTTTATTAGTTCGCCATATTGGCTATAGATGGCAGCACGTTACCGCTTGAAAATTTAAGTAGCCATTATGGCGAACTAATAAAGTTTTATGTTTATGCTGTTATAGGTTTATAATATGTTTCTTATGTATGTATATATGTTTGGTTTTTCTAAATAAATTTGTCAAAAATATTGAACTTCAACACACTTCAATCTTTACCTTTACTTTACCTTTGTATAGAATACTTCCCTTTCCAAACTCTAGCTTTGTTTAGAATAGTTTACAATGGTGCACTTTAACCGGTTATCTTTTCACCAATGGTTTCACAAATTTTCTTATGGCATGTATTGTTTTGATAAATCACAATTGAAAATTTAAATCTTCGAGTTAGCTTCGATACCTGTTTTCTCCGAGCGGAGCTCGGTCACCCGCTGGTTCCTAAAAAAATTTTAAGTATGTCAGACCTGTTCAAATGATTTTTCTTAGTGAAGAATAAGGTTTTGAGTCCGTAACTCTTCAATTCTCAAGTCGTATCTCAGCTAAGATGTCATGGAGGTTCATTTGGACAATGAATGTGTAGGCTCAGAGAAAACGATACAAACTGATAATATTCAATTTAATCGTCAGTTAACCGGATTTATTGATTACATTTAAGACTACGATATAGTTACTTCAGGAAGTGACGAAAAGTTCGACTACCATTCAAGTGCATACAAATATGCCAAAATTCCAGATAAAAGCAAAAAAATTCGTTTAAAAAAACATCCGTTTTTTTCAAATGTTGTATTGCGACTGAAATTTAAGGATTGTTACATTTGTCGAGTTAGAGCGAGAAAAAATTTGGCAACTATATTGTAATGCATATCTAGATGGGTTGCCCAAATGAAAAGTGGGCACTTGAGTCAGAATGACGGCAGCAATTGCACCGCTATCGAGTAGGGATAGTAAATATGCATTGCATTCAACAATGAAAGCTGTTCGTGATAGAGGAAACGGATCAAAAGTGAAGTAATGCTACACATGGATGCGTCAAGGTCGTAACAGCGTGCGGTAGTAAGGTTTTTGATTCATCAATTGCCATGGATCATTAATTTATTTCCTGTCCGAAGAAAACGCAATCAATTCAACACAATATTGCATTACTCTAATAAACTAATGGAAGCAATCACAAGCAAACAGCCAGGCCTTCTCACACAAGTGATTAATTTTCACCATGACAATGCCCGCCCACAAGTCTACCTTGAAACCTTAAAAAAACTTCTTTGGAACACTCGCCACACAGTCCGAATTTGTCATCCTGTAACTTCCACATTTTAGGGCTACTTAAGAGACCATTATAAGGGAGACGTTTCCAATTAGACGGCGAAATGAAAGAAACTATGCAGGACTTCTTCAAGAATCAACCATCATCTTTCCACAACAAAGGCATAGATTTCTTTCTAAACGATGTGATCTGTGTTTCAACGCAATTGGCAGTTTTTTAAAAATTTCCAATAAAGGTATTTATTCTTTTCATTCAACTTGCCAATTATTTATTTGGGCAACCCTTATATAAGATAATGGTAATAACGAAATTTTAAACATTATCGTCTGGGTATTTTAATGACTCATAAAATTGAACTCGTAGTATTTAACACGCGACTTCTGATACCACATGATAAAAACATCAACAAGAAAAATTAAATGCTGGTATCATCTATATAATGACTAGAAAGCCATTTTTGTTCACTTTAAGAATATGAAAGGGATCATTAACAGTAGCTTATAAATTTCAAACCCCACTAGAGACTAAAAAATTGGCAATTTAAATGGATTTACAGTGTAACATGCGAGGGCTTTCTGAGTGATCCGTCGGTTGCCGGGGAGAAGGTTCCCCAAAACAAATAGGAAATGCAAACTGATATCGTGCGCTCTCTGTTTGGAAAGGGTCAGTTCGGAGTGTGCCGGAGGACCATTAGGCGCATCCCACACGCAAACTTTACATTTTCGTGCCGCTCTCCCTGGAAGCGATACCCGAGCAAAAAGTTAGCCACGCCACGGACTCGACCCCCTTCGGCCTGGTTATCCACGACACAACAACAGGCATTTCTTCCCAAATGAATCCCCCACCCCCTATTTTAACTGCTGTCACGGAATGGACAAAAAGTGATTGGTAAAATCTGGAAGAAATGCGACTGAAACTTCGAAATTTGTTTGCTGTGCTAAATCACCCACAAAATAAAATGTTTATAAGAAAGATATAGGAGCAGATATGGACACGCGTCTAACAAGGACCATTAAAGTCATACAAGAATTGATTGTAGTGACTTTTAGTAGAACAATAGTCATTTGTTTTTGGCAAAACTGAGCAGTCGTACAAGAAATTGTACCTTTTTACTTTCTGGTGTACGAAGTATACAAAGAGAAAATATGGTAAAGATCAAACAATTCGAAACAGATTTTGGCTTCTACGTTTGAAACCTCCTGAAACTCGCGTAGGAGAGAGAAGTTTTCAGGATTATGTTCGTCAGTCAATCAGTCAGTTAGTTCACAAGATCCCTAAAAAGGATTTGATTAAACGGATGAAATATGGCATGTAGAATTATGAATATATTTCTAGATTTCTGTCAGAAAATAGCTATCTGGGTAAAAGTGGACTCGATAAGTGCAAAACTAAAATAGCTGGAAAGATAAAATTTGGTTCATAGTTTCAGCATATAAAAAGAGCATTCCTATAAAATTTGAACCAAATATGTCATAGAAGTTTATCATAAATAAGAGTTTAGCAATAAACTATTGTGCCACGATAAGAGTGGAAATTATACACGATATTTAAAGCATTTCCCAATTGACAGTATATAATATCGTTTAATTTTTAGAAATTAACTTAGTGCCTATATAAAAGCGGAAATTATTCGCATCATTTAAAGCATATTTTCCAATTTAAACTAAATGCTTATATCTAAAGGCTTAGAAATCAATTATTGTGCCGCGATAAGAGCAGAAATCAGTCATTTCAAGCATTTTTCCAATTTAAGCTACAAGTATATATCTAACGGTTTAAAAATCAACTATAGTGCCACGATAAGATTGAAAATTTTTCATGCCATTTAAAGCATTTTTTAAAATGAAACAATATTGCGGATTACAAATCAACTATTGCGCCAAAATAAAACTGAACACAATATAATAATAACGAATTCAACATCTTTTTGCCTTCTTTATCAAAGTTGGCACAGAAGAAACTTCGCCATCATCGTCTCTTTCGATCCATGAATTGATTTGAACGTGGCCTGCCGAATGACAAGCCATCGTGAAAGGAAAGTTTGAGGCTGGGCTGCAGCGGGGAGGGGGGAAATTATGTAAATGCAACGAGTGTCCGACATGGACTGTCCGACGCGATAGAAATCTAAAGCGTCCGCTTGATTTATGGCCGATGGAAGGCAAGAAGCCGTGCGAGCACGCAAGGAAACAATTTATTAGGAGCTTCTCACTTCTGCAAATGTTTCAATCCATCGCCTCTTTTTTTTTCCTGTATTTTATCCTCCATGATGATGGCCCAGTCTCGCGTGCTGCAATAAACTTTCGCCTCGATTATACGGAGTCGGAATGGACCACAGTAACTACAGCTTCGGAGAAAAAGATGAATAGTCTTCGTGGTTAGCTAAGTAAAGGGGTATCATTAGACCACTTTGCAGTGAATACGACAGAAATGCAGCTCTACAAGAAAAACAAGCGACGGAACACGTGCGTGAATGAAGTGAATAATACCCCGAGTTGAATGAATAAGCTTGCGTTGCTACAGTATTTTATTAAGAAGTTTTTAAGTCCATGTTACAATAAACATTAGATGTTGTTTTCTGTTTCAAACTATTAATGCATCGTTGCTGAAGGTAAAGTAGAATGTGTGTATACGGTGCTCTGCGGAGCAGTATCAAGAAAACAGAGCTCAGCTAGACAGTTTTTTTCTTTCTTCCGCAAAATTGTATTTTCGAAAGAAAGAACAATTTTCGGAGATAATATTCAGATACGAATCACAAACTGATTACATATGAATATTTTACAACCTTGCAAACATATAAATTGGTCATTTAAATAAAAAGTCTGCAATGCACTTTGTTATTCGAAACCATCCGTTTCATTATTCGAAACCATTTACAATTTATCATTACTTGCATTTTCGAATTTATCATTACTTATATTTTCAAATTTATCATTACTTATATTTTCAAATTTATCATTATTTATATTTTCGAATTTATCATTATTTATATTTTCGAATTTATCATTATTTATATTTTCGAATTTATCATTACTTGTATTTTTGAACTTAATTCCACAATGGTGAACTTGAGTTCAAGATGGCGCCATGTGACACTGTCAGCACGAGAGCAGATATAAAGAAGCTCTAATAGTTAGCTATAAAAAAGTTTTTTTTTCTGTATGTACAAAATCGAATTTTTTTTCTTTCCCCTTCTGGAAAAACACGTTTATACATAAACTTAAATAATAAAAAAATATTAAATATAAATGCATAAGTAAAAAATAAGGCAATAAGCGCGATTCAAAGAGAGGACTTCCAATACACGCGTGAGCCATGTTGTTTTGGCTACTATAAGGGACTACTTGCACTTCGAAGTAGAAATTTAATAAACTTATTCAAATAGTAAGTCATTAAAAAAAATTCCATCTGTTTGTGAGGGTGTGGGTCCGTGCCTTCAAGATAGACACTAATATAGAAAAACTTAAAAAGCAAAACATGATCTAAATATAAAATTTTATCCAAATGAGTCGCACGAAATAAATAAATTTAAATTTTACATATCAACGTCTAATTTCACAGGAAAAAAATTTAAAATAAGCAAAATGATAGTTCACTAAACCTAAGGAACGTAGACACAACTTCATTTAACTACTCTGAAAAGTAATAAATATAATATTTTTTCAAATGCCTGTAAAAAGTAAAACGTGCAGCCAAAAAAAAAAAATTAAAATTAAAGACCTAATCGTAAAAATTTAAATGAAAGAAATATTTATCTTTCATTTTTTAGGCAAAAACAATAGGATATAAAATTATATTTTCGTTTTTATTTAAAACTGCAGCTGAAAAATTTACTCTCAGTCACTGATTATATTTAGATAATTAAATTTTTAAGCTGAACTGCGTTTTGTTATCTAAAAATAAATTGCCCAGTTTTGGCAAATGGAATATTTAATATTCACATATTGTATTTTTTTCAAGAAATTAATAATTAAAAAAAACTATTTAAATTGCCTTTTCCTAACAGTTAAACAAAACAAAAACAACACAAAGGGCTAAAAAAACATGCAGTTTTTAATAAATCATTTAAGAGAATAAACGTGGAAATGAAAAGAATAGTAACTAAATTAAAACTGCAACTATTCTCCTCCCACCCTCCTGTTTTTTTAATCAGAGAGCTGAAAACAGTATTAAAATAACTGCTCCCATTTATTTTGCTGTATAGTCTGACATTTTAAGGCGAGTGTTATGACAAAAGTTACTGTGGTGTATTAATTTATCCAATTCTAAATCAAAGAAGTCCCCCACACCACCACTAAAAAAAAAAGTCGACAATTCTATTGGGGTTTGGATCCTTTATTTACTTTTTTTGATTTTACATCAAGATATGTTATACGTATAAGAAAATCTAGGTGTGCCACCCACAAATCCCTCCTCCCCCCCTCATTACTTCCCTAGGCATCTGTATAATATGCAAAAATGTGAAATACAGTTGTCTTGATGCGTAATAAAACATTGAATTCTTTAATTAAACCATATGATAAATGAACGATGCAGTCATATAACTGTAATATTATTTCTTTAGTCACGACTTATTATTATAATTTTCAAATATCTCTCAAATAATGCAACAAGTTGGGGGGATTTAATTAAAAGCTCGAGACAAACTCCCCCACTGAGTCTATAGATGCCTTGATTTGCAAGTTGCTTTTACTACCACTCGATTTCCTACTAATTCGATGTTTTCGATTCTACTGTCCAGTGCCAACAATAGTGAAGCGAATTATATTAATATTTTAAGCACCTAGTGAACAATAATTAAGAAATATAGGTCTTCAGCGTGAATTTGGCATTTTTACTGAATCTACAGCCAGAATATGTGTTTTGGGTGTTGTATGTAAGCCATTTGTCACCAAATTTGATACGAAATTACAGTTATAATCACAATATAATATACATAATTTCATTGATTTAAGTATTGCTTTTGTCAGCACAAATTGCATTATATTTTACGCACATTAATATTTTAAGGAGCTGGTGAACAATAGTTACGAAATATAGCTCTGTAGTGTGAATCTAGCACTTTTAATGAATCTATCATCAGAAAATGTATTTTCGATGCCTTTTCGTCCAGTCGATTGCCACCAAAATTTGACATGGAATTACAAAATTATATACAGAAATTTATTGGTGTAAGTCTTTGTCTTTACCAGTTATTGAGTTTACATGTATGGTAAAGAACAAACCGTCAACCGTTTGACTTACTAGGCTGAATATTTATTTTTGGATATGATATTCAGTTGCTAAACCTATATATTAAACTTTGTCAATTTTGCTTTTTATAGTAATAGAGTTGACTTACACTCGAATTTGATTCAAAAATTCGAATTCAAAATTTGATAAAGATCAACATATCTGGTCTTAATTCTTTATACCAATTTTTTTTTCTTTATAGGTCAAAATTGTTGTGGTGCAAGCAGACAGAGAAAATAATGCCAAAAATTTGTTTTTCCGAAGCAAGAAAGTCTGAAACATTGATTTAAACCGAAATCTGCCATTCGAATTTTTCGTCGATTGCAATATGTCCTCTAAACTTCGTGTAAAAAAAAGTATTTCATTATTCTTTCAGAAAGAGCCCTTCCAGAGTACTTCAAATGTATTGTATGCAACAGTCTGGCATTCCTATAATTCAGTAACTGTAGCAGCGAACGCAACCGTTTTCTATTTCAGCATACTCATCAACACAGCCAGAGACACTGGAAACCCCACCTCTGTAACAGCACAATTTGTGTCTCAACGACGATAAATGGCCTTACCTTGAGTATTCTAGGCTTGGGTATGGTCCATGTGGGAATCGCACGACGCGCACTCCAGCTGCGCGAGTCACTAGTCACGCGAACTCAGCGTCGAGGCAGCTATGTAGTTTCAAAATCATAAACAGACAATTCTTTGAGACCATCATGAAAAGTAACAACTTCGATTCAGAGATTTTTTAGAACAACTATTCGAATCTAAATACACCATTTCATGACAGAAAAAATTCTGTAAATTTGAATTTAATCCTATAACAGATCGATGAATCCACTTTTTTAATTTTTAGCTCATTTCGACAAGAGTTAAGCAAATACATTCAGAATTAATATTAAAAACACGAATTTGAAGCGTGCTCTTAATCTCGATTAGCTCAAAAATTTGTTTGGTTAATGTTCTGTTCTAAGATAGGCTTTCAATCTAATTTCAAATCGAGGCTTTGATGTTTTGAATTAAAATTCAATCACTTTAATCGTTTCAAGACTCCACGTTTTGAAGCAACACTAGTGTTATTTTGGGACAAACTTCAAATAAACTTTTTTGAAATATGACCAAATGACTAAGATGGCACCTTAGCACCTCAATGTCTAGACATAAAGTCACATAAGAAGGTCGTTCGGCCTTGACGGATTTAATATGCTGTCTTTATGTGGCAGTCAGAATACTAAATCAGGCTCTTATGCCTAATGATGGAATTAAATAATATATTTATTCTTGAAATATATTAATTCAGATTCACCATTTAAAATTATATAATTACTTGCAAATACTACAAATATTTTTATAAAAATATTTTTGAAAATTCAATATAAATTCGAAAAATATTAGGGTATTTTTTTAATAGATAGAAATTTATCTTAACATTATATGAATAATGGATTGTTTTTATCATAAACATTTTGCCATTGTAATGATCTAAATAGAGAATTAAGATCAGTTGTAATCGAAAGTCTGCCGCTATTTCAATGATTTCAAATATGCCGATGAAAATATTACTAATGTGTACACAGCTAAGTAACTAAATCAATGCAATCCTTTGCCTGAATACAATATTTATAGAACAATAGTTAATTTTGGGAAAATGAAACAGCACAATTATTGTTTTGCGAACACTCTTTATATCTCAAAACGTATATTTTTGAATTTCCGCTCAGTTGCACTTAGACTTGATTGATAAAGCCTTAGATGATCGTACCGTATTCATCATTTTTATTTCATTAGAAAGTTTTGATTTCCAGACGCGTCAACAATAGATGCAGACTACCCACTTATTTTCGGAAGACGTCTCAAAATAAATATCCGACAACACCAAAATCTTGAACAATTTCGGCACGTCTATTTTACCATTTTGAATTAATTAATCTTCACTTCATAAATGGTGATGAGAGATTTCTGGTTTGGTGGTTGATTCTCGCCACCTTGATGAGCACTGAAATGGTGCGGTGTTGGCCACTTATTATCGATGATAAGAGGTATTTCTGACGGGAAGGGCTGTACCGTGGCTCGGCAACGGATCTTAGAGTTCAACCACAATTCCTGTTAGTATTGCTATCGCGGCGGTCTGGTCATTTAAATTTTATCTCGATGCCTTAATTAGGCGAAGCGAAGTAGCCTGCATGATTAATATCTAGAACGAGCCGATCAGGATATTTTATAATTGTTCTGCAAATGTGGTTTTAAATACATTTTTTAGCCATGATAAAATATATTTCATCACAGTAAGTCAAAACTAAATTATTATAAGTATGATCGCCTAAGTGTGCTAGTAAAATTTTAACTTAATATTTGTCTATTTTTATGATCTTTCTTCAGTTATCTTTACGATCCACCTCGCAACAAAAACACAGAAAAGAAGAAGAATGTAAGGAAAAAGAGCTTGTTTACGAAAAATACAACAAAGCAAGTAAATAATTGTTCTCAACTCGAGCTCATCTCTTCTGAAAGTAGTGAGAGAACTAAAGGACAGAAATGTCCACCAACTGTCACGTGATCCTTTTTTGTTCTTGGACTGAAAGGGTTTTGTCGAGGGAGCACAGAGGACACAGAGTCGTCTTTGAAAAGATAATTACGTTAAATCACGGTAATCGATTTCGAGGGTGCTTCGCCAGATTGAGTGGACGCCCCAAGTAAACACCGAAGGGAATCGGTGCCACTGCCTTCTACCATTTGATTTCATTCCTTGCCTTTTTTTTATTTTCAGGATTGCCAAGGTTTTATTTGCCTTTCTCGTAAAGGACCCTCCGCGGCTGTTTGCAGTCGAATAGACGGACTTTTGTCAAGGATGAAGGTTTTGTATAATGGATATCGCATTTTCTTTGGCTGAATGCTTCCGAGGAAAGGAATAAAGAAACAGAGCAATTACACTTGACTAAGAATACAATTAGCTATTCCAAATAAAAGGAATTCAATGTAAAGTTCGTGTTGCCAATTGGTTTTGATCAGGTTCTCTTTATATTCTTTGCAATCCAGCGGTTTTCCAACTAAATATTGTTTCGATTACGAATTATTTGGCATTTTAATAGCATATTCCATTTATGAAAGTAAGACAATCTTGTAAGTGATTTAAATATACGAATCCAGCAGAATTACACTTAACTAAGAAAACAATTAGCAGTTCGAATAAAAGGGATTTGATGTAAAACTGTTGCCAATTGGTGTTGATTAGGTTCTGCTTTATTCTTTGCAATCCAGCGCTTTCTCAAATCTTTTTTATTTTCGATAACGAAATATTAGGTATTTTAACAGCACGCGCCATTTATGAAAAAAAGATAATCATGTATGTGATCTAAATCTGCGAATCCAGCAGAAGTTTTCATATCTTATGACAGTCGTTCATTTAAACAAATATGCTTAGTATTTAAAAAGGCTAGCATTTATGCGGTTTGGAAAAATTAAAATTATGTAATCTAGAACAGCTAAATGTTTTTGCTCTTTAGCAATCAAGACTACACTAAAAATGTGAAGCTGTTTAAAAGTTCCGCCAAAAATTATGCTGGCTATTGATGTATTTAAAACAAGAAACACAAGAAATGATGAAAGACGAACAAAGGAGACAATAATATTTTTAGAAAATTTAATTAATCAGATGTTGTATGATATCGTTAAAATAAACTTTTCTATGCTTTTGTTAAACAGTAGTTGATGCTTTCCACTCATTAAAATAAGAATTAATAAGTGATCAATAAGAGTAATAAGCAATCAATTACTTATGACAAGTTCTTTTCTTTAATCCCCCCCCCCAAAAAAAAAGATATTCGAATCATTTCTTCAATGAAAGATGACTTAAAAAGTCATCAAATTTTGTGTTCCCACTTTAAAAAAGTATTACCAAAGCCGAAAATTGTTAATGGCTCTCATGCTCACTATTTCACATTGTGAAAGTGTATCTCGTTAAATATCTTATAGACATTACATCTCACACATAAAAATACAATACAAAGAGTTAGTTATTCAAAAATATGCAGTTAGTTATTCAAAAGACAGGATTTATTTATTTATTTTTGTAAAAAAATGAAAGTCATTGCAACCTAGAATTAAGAATCCATAATATTTATTCACTTGCACACCATTTTTTTTCTTATCTCATCCACTGCAATCAATTTGCAAAAATGAAATGATGAGTTGTGTTAATTATAAGTTAATCTGAATACAAAGCTTTTATACTTAAATGCATGCAACTTAAATCCGAATTTCCTACAAGCTTTGTGCATCCCATTCCATTCCATTTTTTCGCGATATTGTGTTTATGAAATAAAAGTGTATAATGTTTTTTTTTTCAAAGAAATATCCATCTCTTTAGAAAGGGCGGACCTAATTTGGCACGAGTTCCAATCGACATTCATAATATTTCAGCCTATTAGTCGAGGTAGTTAAAAGATATAAGTTCAATTCCAAAAGCCAATTGAAAAAGAAAATAACGCGAGTTCGAGTTCGAAAAAGAACCGAACCTTCATTATGGCTCTCCAACGATGTTGAAGAAAGGAAAAATTGAAAAAAAAGAAGAAAATAATAACTATACCGGAAACTCCCCGATGAGAAGAATACGTTCCCCTTCGTCTCCAGGTATTCATTCATTCCTCAGAAAGGGTGGGGGGTGGATGAAAGAGAAGAAAGAATGAAAGACAGCCTCGCATCGAAGAGACAAAAGATAAATCGAAAGACGAAATTGTTTTCTCGGCGAAAGTTTCAAGTGATCCAGATAAATAAGGCCGCGGAATATATGACTTGATAAGGATAATGTCCTGTTCACGATGGAGCGAGGCGCATAAATCAATTTTGGTTTTGTGTGAGCCCTCAAATTTTGAAGGTCAGAAAGGATGGTCTAATGTTCGATTGGGTCGTGAGACGGGCATTATAGTCTAACCCACTCGTATCCTTGAGCACCTGGTGCAATAAATTGAATTTGGACATGATTTTCTTTTCACTTTCCATAATAAGTATGGAGAAGAGCAGCAACTCGATGGTTACGCTGTATGGAGGTATTTATTTTTTTGGACATGGGAATTTGTTATTAGCATTGAAAATGTCAGGAGAAAGAGTAACCAATTTCGCTAGCACGAAATATACATAACTAGAAACTTTGTTGTAAAGAGCGTTGGAATTTACTAACATTGGTATATTTGGATACATAATATGTAGTTTATATGTATAATGCATGTGTATTATACATGCAAATTGTATACTTAATGTTCAGCTTACTAAACGCTTAAAGTGAATACGTAGATGACAAAAAAACATTTGTGAAGGAAACATAAAAAATACATAACGAGAAACTTTGATCTTAAGTGCGCTGGAATCTGCTAGCAAAGGTATATTTGGATACATAATATGTACTTTGTAAGCATAATGCATGTGTATTATAAATATGAATCGTATGCTTAATGTTCAGTTTATTAAACGCATAACATGAATGCTAAAATGATTAAAAAAACATCTGTGAAAGAGTCAAAAGTTATTTTAATATAGTTAAACTCACTACGGCATAATTGATTTTATCAATCAAATACATTTAGTTAAGCCACACATATTTAATGGGAAATATTTGCTTTTGAAATCTGCTTAAATTAATTTTGAAATTTAATATTATTACCAGAATATAAATCATATTGAAAAAACAGCAGACCCCCTGTAATATGTAACTTATTTTTAACAATTTCAAGTATGATTTAACTAACAATTTCATGTATAATTTATCTTACAATTTCATTCTGAAAAATGATAATACATTTTTGAACATATTTTATACTAAAAAAAGAAACGTTTTTTCTAATTTCTCATATTTATTTTTAAAAATTTGAACAAAGGTTTTTTTTTATAGTTTTAAATTAATACTGCAAAAAAATTTGAATTAGCAGCAAAATAATTTTTTTAAATACGAAATACATTTCAGTTTTTATAAGAATTTAATTTTTTTTTCATGCAGACGAAGTTCACATCCGATTTTCGTATATAAATACTTATTTTATGAAAACAATAAAAATACACCTACAAATAACTAATACATTTCGGAGAACTGGTGCACACACATAATTTTCGAAGCAAAAGTAAACATACCACGTGAAGAAAAACCATGAAATGTCCGATCAACCTGAAGAAAATCGGCGAATGACGAGATAACGAAAACGGATCTGGATACTTACCTAAAAAGAAGAAAAAAAAGGCATCATTAATATAAAAGTTAATATGATAATTAGAAAACTAAAACAACTGTTTTCATATGCAAATCTAGTTAAAATCATTGAAATAATTAATTTGAAAACAAAGACTAAAAATACAGCTCGTATGCATATTTAACCATTGGCACTCGGATGGTGCCTCTCACTCACTATTCAAGAAGGTTCATCACTTTGACATTTTATTTATCTACTTTTCAATTTTGATTATTAAAAACGTCTACACAAAAGTAAAAAGTTGTAGATGAATTTTTCAAAGAAATTCGAATTAGAACAAATATGTAGATTTATTTTTCGGAACAATTAACAAATATCTGTGTTAAATGAATAACTGTGTATTGAATTACTTTTCCGAGTGAGCATGATTACTTTTCCGAGTGAGCATGATTACTTTTCCAAATCTTGTAATGCGAAAAAGAAAAATTATGAGCGTTCAGATATTTGCATGTATCGCCATAAGTTATTTGAAGTACATCATATATTTTAATATACTTTCCGAATACATATAAAAAACATAATTTCTTAAACCACAAGTTCATATAACAAACACTATCAACTCAGAAAGAACACTTTTCTTTCAGAGATTTTAACAACTCTAAACAAAACAACCTACGAAAATACTCCTTACTCATAAGCTATTATAAAACTTCGTGCATAAAAATGAATAACTGATTTTCTTTAAAAGCATAAATAGTTATACTTCATTTCCTCATTTATACTGAGATTGCAACAAAACTTATATGACGAAATGAGGGGTCGTCAATCAAATTAATTTTGAAAGTCCTGATCCCCACCTAAACATGAAAGCAGAGCTTTTATATCATTAGCATTCAAACTTTTGCATCTATTTGCTCATAATAAAATAATTCGTAGCAAAAGTGCTAGAAAATAAAATAAGAAAAATTACAGAAAATCAACAAGGATCATATAGTTTATCAGATCCTTTCCGTGTTACAAATAAGTAAAAGAAGATAACACATTGTTCATGCATAGAAGTTTAGAAGTCCACGCTGCGAGGTCGTAAAATCTTTCATTCTGTATATTATAACTTTCAGAGAAGAAATGTAGCATTAATAAACCATGCTGATATAATCCAGATGCGATCCATTCTGATATATTACTGTTATCTAAGCCTTACAAGGCTTCAACATTACTGAATTCTTTGTTGATGGAAACCATCCATCGAATAGTTAAGAGAGAAATTTACTATCCCTGGTTGCCAGCTATTATTAAGGAATGAGATTTATTAGTAACCTTAAAGCAATCTTGTATCAAGTCTCTTCTATTTAATTGGGAGGGACAAATAGTTGAAGAGAAATTTTTACTGGCACAATGTCCTCAGAACCTTCCTTGATCAATGTTACTACATGATTCTATTATTAAAAAGATATACGATATTTAGAACTGTGTACAGTTTATCATTATTAAACCGTATGGAAGAACTTAATTTGAAGGTTTAGAATTAAATAACACCTTTCTAGACATATTAACATTTAAAATGTCAGTTGTTGAAATAAATAAGTAAAAATGCATCATGCACTGAAAGAATCAATTAATGATTTGATGGCTCAAAAAGACATTTAACACATTAAACACCAAAACTGATTTGGTGTCCTTTTTGTTTAGCCTCCTGTATCCAATTTCTTTGATATGCTGACAATCAGAGATCTATGCTAAAATGCGCACGGTTTTATCATAGTTAAGTGCATTATTTTCTGATACGCAGAATAAAATTTAATAAGAAAATATAATTTCCTAAATGTATGTCATTCAATTAGCAATGACTAAAGACGCCTGAATGAGAATTAAACTGCCAATCAACAATAAATGATGTGGCCTGAACAAAAAGTATAAACTAATGACTGAGAAGATACGTAATGAAATTATATTGTCAACCACTGTTGACCGGAACAACACCTTAACCTACGGGGATATCTCACAGTAAGGTGATCTAGTAAAACGTAAATATCACGGTCAATGCTCGTAGTACGACGACAGGGCCGGAACTACAAATAAATGTTAATGATTTATGTTATATTTTAGTGATTGATAATAATTCTTTTGAATATCTACTACAGTAATTACATCAGGTTGTAATTACCAATCAAATATCCTACAAAATTAAGTCAATTCTGTCTTATGCACAGTATTTGCATCCCATGATTTGTACATGTACAATTTAGGGCCGATTTGCCAAACCAAGGAATGGTTCCAAGTCAGCGTAACCTTGTTTAAGTTTCCGTTCCAAACTTTTGGAACGAAAATCATAAGTGTTTTTGAATGTGAAAGCCATTTCCAGCCAACAATGTTATGTCTTCATTCCGCAGGAGTTGTATAGTATTCTTCATTTATGTCAAGTAACTTTTAATATTCTGACACCCGATAGATAAATTACTTACGTTGTACAGATTGAAATGAAAGATTGTGTTGGAACAGACAGTGATATAGTGGTCTGGATCTCCTTGGTCTCAATAGATGCAACGGTCATGAGAACGTGGTGCCGACAACCAAAGATCTATGCTAAGTTGCGATAAAATAACACGCATTTAAATGCACTATTTTCTGATTGTCAGAATAAAATTTATTAAGAGAATATAATTTTTTAAATAATGCCGTCATTTAGAAATGACAAACTATCAGTCAACAGTGGATGATGTAGCTTGAACGAAAAGTGTAAAGTAGTAAGAAATGAAACTATGATGTCAGTAACTGGTGACCGGAGCTTAAAATGGGAAAGCCTTCCTTGGCCAACATTGCAACCTACATCGTGCAGAGTGGAGTGAAAAATTCTCGTCTTAGGACAGACAGTAAAAGAATGGTACCAGGATCTCCCTTTTCTCTCGAATGCACCGACCACGAGAACGTAAACCAATTAGTGTACTATTATGCAAAATAATGGTTTAAGTTCATAATATTTTGCATTATCCCAAAAGCAGCAATATATTGAATACTTTTTTTAAATTTTACGCATTCAAACCCCATTATATAAAACGCATAGATGAAAATCAAGAATATTGCCTTCTAACTCGAATCAACGAATCATATTTAAACATAGTTTACGAAATTTAATAAACGAAGTAATTTCATCGATGCCAGCCTACATCAATAAATTTTTTCTTTCACCGATTTCATTCGTTGTATTTATCCACAGTCAACACAATTCAGAAGAAAGACATTTATTTCAAGTGATCTTAAGTCATCGGCAAAGGTTGTGAAGAGGCCCGCATTCCGATCGACCACACCCACCCTATTCACACCTCGCTTCATAATTTGGACATCTATTTTGGCGCCTCGCATGAATTATGCATGGGAAAAAAGCTCCCAAAGTGATTATCGACGGCCGAAATTTGTTTTAATGGATGCCTCTGCAGGATCGCTTAAAAGAGATTGCGACCGACGAAATCATCGAGGAGATAATGAGCAGTGACGGCTCACAACCACTTTTCAAGCAAGAAGTCTTCCAAGTCTCCAGGCACTCATAGCAGAAGTCTGCAAAAGATGTTTACATTTTTATACCTCATTCACAATGATTGAAGCATAGTGAATAAATAATTTTTTTCAAGAATTTGACAGTTTACTTAGAATAAATACCCAAATCATTTACCAGACAAATATTCATAAGCTGAATGCAACTACGCTTCATATGCCTTTTTCAAATCATTTATTTAACAGGCAAACATTCATTAGTTGAATGTAAAAATACTCCGCACGTGTTACCTCAATCCTCTATTAGACAAACATACATAAGCTGAAAGTAATAACACTTCACATGCCTTATCCAATTCATTTATTAGAAAAACATTCATAAGTTTAATGCAACAACGCTTCACATGTTTTAACCTACTTATTTACCAGAAAAATATTCAATATCAATTTCACAACGCTTCACATGTCGTAACAAAATCATTTACCAGACAAATATTCATAAGCTGGATGTTAAAATGTTTCACTTGTCTTGCCCAAATCATTAACAAGACAAATATTCATAAGATGGATGTCAAAATGTTTCACTTGTCTTGCCCAAATCATTAACAAGACAAATATTCATAAGATGGATGTCAAAATGTTTCACTTGTCTTGCCCAAATCATTATCAAGACAAATATTCATAAGATGGATGTCACAATGCTACACATGTCTGGGCCAAATAATTTCCAGACAAACATTTATAAGCTGAATGTAATGTCTTACCCAAATCATTTACCAGACATACATCCATAAACTGAATGAAGCAACACTACATGTTGAAAGCTGTTCGTGATCAAGGAAATTGATCAAAAGTAAAGTCGTGCTATACATGGAGGAGTCCAGATCGGAACAACGCGCTGAAGTACACTGTTTCCGATTCTTCGATTGCCGTGGACCACTCTTGCTTGATTTCCTGCCCAAAGGGAACACTATCAGTTCAGCACATTACTGCAACACTCTGACAAAACTACGGGAAGCAATCAAAAGCAAATGACCTGACGTTATCACAAAACAAATTATACCTCTCCATGACGATGTCCGCTCACACGTTTCCCGTTAAACCTAGGTGATCTAAAAAGATTCCATTGAGAAAGCCCGGATCACCCACCGTACAGCTCGGGTTTATCACCCTGTGACTTCCACATATTTCGACCACTTAAGAGAGAATTGGAGGGGGCACGTTTCCATTAGCAAGACAAATAGAAGAAATCTGTGCAGGACTTTCTAAAGAATTAACTATCATTTTTCAACAGCAAAGGCAGACCTGTTATCTAACCAATGAGAGCTGCATTACAACACTCATGGTAGTTTCATTTGACTTCGAATATAGATTCTTTTCATTTGAGTAATCATATATTATATCGATACTATTTTTACCCAAGTTAGTAAAATAAAATACATTTTTAGTAAATAGAATAACAATTGTTAATGCTCGTAGGTGTCATCAAACAAAAAAAATCTCAATCAATGAATAAATTAATTAACAATATAAACAAGAGGTTTCAATACGCCAATAAGTTCTAAGAATTCAAAAAATACTCAAGTGAAAAATGGTATTTCAACTCTTTGTTTATATCAACAATCATAAAAGGAGCATCCCCAGAAAACAAAAACAAACAAAAAAATGTACAATTACCAGTTATCCCTTCCTCCATCCCATCCACGAGTAAATAAATAAACAAGATCCATCATACCTTCCCGTTTTGCCTTTATGATTCTGTTAGTATACTTTCCAGACATAATAAGAAAATAACCTGAAAAATATTCTTCAATTTAGGGAGTGTGTAGCTCATATAATTTAATATGGAGCTTTCTCTCTCTCTCTCTTTCTGTCTCTTCAGTATCAAGAAGCAGCTAGAACTCACCGAAATAAATAATAAGACAAGGAAGGCAAAAGCGAAAAGAAGGCAAGAAATGAAAACCTCGTCTGTCGTGTGCGGTCTTTGCCTCCCACCCGTTGCCATGGTTACTGCTTGCCTCGGGCCATCTTCTCGCTTAGCCTCTTACGGTGCCCCTATCCAAACATTCGTCTCTGCTGTTTTTGTTTGTTTGGGACTCGACCCTCCCATTTTTTTCCTCTTGTCTTCACTTCTCTACACCACGTGCAGTGGCCAGAAAATTTTCGGGCAGGCGGTCGATGCCTTGACAACCCTCACCCTCTTCTACCACTTGAAAGCGAAGCGGTTTGAGTGTCTTGTGTACTTTGGAAATTAACTCTCGCCCCTCTGATAGGGTTGACCAGTGACTGGCTCAGTTGAGAAGGATAAAAATTACAGCTCCAGTTGACATCCTGAAATGATGGTGATGGATTAAAAAAGAAGATAGCGCCACCAAAAGTAAAGCATGATGGCCGTTCTGAACGAATAACGATGGATGGAAATTTTTCTAGTGACCAAAATGTGTTTGCACCCGTCTTGGCTCTCATCCCGCTGAAAAGTGTTTCCATGTAATCTGTCTTGATGGATGACTTTGATTATACTGACTTTAAGAGTCAAGGTGACTATAGAAGCTAATAAATTATACTCTTTGATAATTTGCATAAATAAATTTTTAAATCTCGGATATAATATAGGCTAAAATATTGCAATGCTTCATGAATGCTATTAGCAAGAAAGAACTGAAATATGGTTCTCTACTGTCTTATTTTCTTATTTTAACCGCTTTTGATAAAGTTAACAATTTTGAAACAGAAATGAAGTGAATAAATTATTGTAGATGCATTAACTGTTACAAACTATAATTTAGAATTAATTTTATATTATTATACTATTTGATAGCCATCTGCAATGCGAGTGAAATCTTCCTTATGTTTCAGCATGAAAAAAAATTATGTACGCAGATTTTTTACTTTTGTTTCATATTTAACATCTTACTTCAGAAAGTTTGCCAAAGGAATTATTTCAAATTAGATCTCCATTTAATTCAAATTTCATTTAAAGTGATTTATAGATAAAGCCATAGCATAAAACTATTTAAATAGCAGCTGAAACTCATGATTGGATGACAGAATTGACATTCCAATTAGATAACATATTCACTTTTATGTATCATTAGTATGGAGATAAGGAGAATAAAATACCAATTTAGGTTTCATTCTTATCTAACAATGGACTAGAAACAACCCTTTATGCATTTCAAAGTGTTTTCATCAAGGGGACTCAAAAGACTCAATAAACAACCAAAATTAAATTAAAATTAAACTAAGTTTAAGCATTTAAATGGAATTAGTGAAAATCTTAGAAAGTAGTTTCAGAAATAAAAAACACTCGGTGAGCAAACTACCTCTAAAGCACCTACTCACGATTGATTCTGGGGCATTTTGCAATCTTTTCTTTAATTTGTCCTGGTCTCTTTGATGTTTGTTCATTTTACAGACAGTCTGCGGGGAGCTCCTGATAGACGTCCACAGGCAAGAGTGCTCCTGCAATGGATTAGATGGCAAACTGACGACCATATCCTTACAGACAACGGGGCTTAGTAGCAGATCAACTGTAGAGCAATTTATAAGTTTAGATGCTATCCTGGTGGAAGATTTTTTTTTCTAGAATAAATTCCGACGAAACTTGTTCAGTCCATTTCATATATCTTGTGACATAAAAAGAAGCTAATGTTAGTTCTACGCGATTCCCATGTGCAAATTCATCGGCATCTTACGTACCATTCATCCACAAAAGTTGTTCAAGTACATAAAAGTTGCATAAAATTCATCACGCGGAAGAAAAAGTCAATCCGTGCCTTAGTTTCCAGTTTCAGACTTCTCACTTGAGACTCTGGTTGGTGAAATCTGCCCTTTTGAGGATACGCTTTTAGTGCTTCAAGAAGACTAATGATCCGAAACCCGGAAATGATTAAGAAGAGAAAATCCCTACCTTCGTCACAAAATTCATTCACAACGACTCAACCACAGTCCCAGAGGCAGTTTTTTTCTCCCTGGTCAGTGTCCTGCGATTTTCTGTCGAACTTCGGTTCATTTGAGAGCCATCTCATCCGCGAGGTGAACCTCAAATGGATCCCGAAACTCTTTCCAGCCACTGAGCCATGACGAAAAGACCGTTACCATGGCAGCACAACAGATAAAAAAAATATTCTGACCTCCCCAACACCAGAGCAAGCAGATAAAACGGTTGCTTGTATTCTACTCTACAAGTGGCGTTCTGCAGCAACCTATTAAAAAAAAATCAGACCGTTTTCTTGTAGTGACCTGGAGGCAAAGAAAGATTATTCGTGGTTATTCTGTTTCATAAAATGACTTTACTCGAAAAATATTATAATTGGAATACTTCTATGAGATAAACCTTGGATGAAAAAAAAAAGTAAATGCAAGGTTCAGGATCATTCACTTGAAAGGTCAAAACTTACGCGCGAATTATATCAGGAATTCCTAGGAAATGCATTCCCTTGTAGTAATTGATTCAGAACGATCCCAAATGCGTTTATTTATCGCGCATTTGAGACAGTAATTCAGTAAACTAATAGTATCATCCATTGTTTCCAGTTACTATGCATCATTGAAATTTATCTAAAATATGAACATGGCTTAATCTGATTTTACTGAGTGAATTTCGGAATGCACCATCTGCATTCATCAATATTCGATTGCTGAAAAGGCAGATTTTAATGCAAATCTCATAAATGGAATTTGAGTTAGCTGATACTTATGAAGATTGAAATCAATTGGCTTTTATCTATATTTCAGCTGATTCCAGATTACTTTTAACTATACATGCTTTATGACATTAGGATCTTCCGAGGTATTGGTGCACAGAAATATGTAAGAAAATGAAACAGCAAAACTTTACAATTTCGTCATTTGAATTAAATAAGAATGGAATTGGTTACGGAAATTTAAAATTTTCACATACCTATTCTGGGGATTTTTCTTCGGCACCAGACAAAGAGCATTATAAGGCTCTTTTCTTTAAAAAGATAGCCTAAATAGTTTTACATTTAACACGTTTTTTGGTATATTAATGATTTATTTTAGTTTAGTATTTTTATTTTATTTTATTAACTTCGTAAATATGTATTTGCTTACATTTATCTGTTATAATTCCAGCTGCCCGACATCCATGGGTATGCATACTATGACCACAGCATATATTCAGTTTCATGCTAATAACTACAGGAATACGTAATGATATACCTGAACAACCATATTTCAGAAAGTGTTAATATTATCCTCATATTTATTAATTCCTACAATATGTAATTTTTATAAACTTACATATTTTCTAATCCAAAAAATAAAAGTCTATAATCGATGTGCTTGAGGCTTTCTTTCAACCTAGCGGCTCTAGGCAATTAGTGGCTTTTATGTGCCTAATTAGAATACCACCCCTGCATAAGTAGTTTTCAAAATCTGAACTTACTTTAATTTGTGAAAAATTATTAATTTTGTCATCAGAGAAAGCGCTTTTCATTCAAATTCCCTAAATTTAAGAATAATTTCAGCTCACATTCCAGTATATCGTTTAGCATTTCGCCCGCACACGATCACCATGGGCATAGTAAGTTGATTGCATTTCGACGTGTAGTTGCTCTTGAAGATGGACACTGGCGATCAAATTAATGGATGTGGTTATTGCACCATTGAGAGAGTAAACGAGAAATATGGTATTGTTCTAGAATCTTCCAGAATACATCCGATGATTGAAATGGAGCAGAACATGCTGAGACTCAAAGCTAGCTGATCATTCTAACATAGCTGAAATTTAAAGTGGACAATAGAAGTGAAAGTTACTTCCACTAACAGTAAATGCTTTCTTTAATAAAAAACTGTTTCAACTCAGATGTCACACTGGAATTAAGTACTTGTTGTTACATCAATTTTGAATATCAAGGTAATTGAATTTCCAATATTATCGTTTCAAATCAAGAAACCTTCAAAATACTTAAAGTTTTCATACCTAATTGAAAATTATAATAGTTTATTTACAATTAAAATATTGTAAGGTTCTTTTTAAAATAATTTATCTATTTCTTTACGCGTCCGATAGTCAGAATTAAAAAATTGTATCTGAAAATAAAAGTGTTTCGATAGCAGGACTGGATATTTTTCTACTTTTATGAGGTCATAGTGGATTTCAGTTTCGGAGTGTCCGGAAATTAGGCTTTCTCTACATATATTTTCAATTTTGTAGGTAACAATTAAAATTTAATACTTCAATGTGCTTTCTAGATTAAATTTTTAGAAACGGACGTGAAAAAAATACATAAGAAGATACTACTTTCAAATTGTCTCATTAAACTGTAAAGGTAAATTCTCACAAATGTATCTTCTCAGTGACAAACGAGTTATCAAACATCAAATTTTATTGAGGATACAATTGAATTTAAATAATTTTTCTACTCCTATCTTCACAGACATGCTGAAATTCCTTTAAAATAGGGTATTGAAATACCAATGCTTTAAAACATGTCCAACTGATAATTACATCATATTTACTATTCATATTTCACTAAAAATACACAATTTTTATTCGTTTGCTTTTTACAATACATCTGGTGAGTATGTCACGCTGGAGATGACAATATAGACTTTTGCCAAAATTCAAAAGGCATTATAATGCAAACCATAAAGCAAAATCTTGTGTATAAATTAATTGAAATTTTTTAAATCAAAATAGTAGATATTGCAACAGTTTAACAAAGCTTCACTAATACGAGTAAACAGAAATTTAAATGTTCTTTCAATCGAATGAATTTGTTATACTTAAAGCAAAGCGCTCGAAATGTCCGAATAATGGTTTTAACATAAGAGCATTTTACTCTCTTTCATGAGGGAATCCATTGATACCACTGCAATTATTCCAAAAGCGGAGTACCACGTTCCATTGAAATGCTGAAATGGATACTCTTTCCAAAGTTATGCATCATGGACAATAAGTATCTTCCACGGTCATCGCGAAAAGAATCTGCCAACTATGCATCCCCATCGTGCGATACATTCGAAGTCCATTGGGCACAAGATGCGAAATGAAATTTTAAATGAGCCTCATTCGCCTTCAGCATCTGCTGGGAAGTGAATTCTCCAGTTTCTCAATAGTAAAGGGACAGTGAGAGAGAAATCCACTCCTGGAACGGATGCATCCTCCACCCCCGAAGTTTCGAATTCCACTGCATTCCGACAAATGTTACCCGAGTTCTAAAGGACCGTACAATGGTTAATTACTGGAAATATGAACCCACTGAGTGAATGAAGTCAATTAAGATGCACTCTTTCCCCCCTCCATCCCCGTTGCTCGGCGACCCACAAATAATGTTCGAAAAGGTAGATTTTAATTGCGAAAAGAATCTTCTGCAACTGTGAATGCAGCTCTTTTCTCTTGTTGCGAACGTTTTAAGGGTTTTAATTACTAAAAGATAAATTGGAATTGTCGCTGCGGCGTTAATTCCGTGTGCGGCTACACCCCATCCATCTTCTTCCTTCTCCTGTCCCTTTGAATATTCGGGAGCAACCCTCGCTCCGTGTCGCCAGCAATGCATTTTAAAGCACCCTCCTAACTAACAGCCACCGAGATTAAAAGCGTTATTTGAGTTGATGACAGCGACGGGATTACTTCTGGATATTCAAGTTGCAGGTGTCAGACCTTGTGGTTGCCAGGTGACAAAGCTTCAGTCTTTGATGAGCCACGAAGACAATTACTCATCCGCGTGATGAAGGGCGGGCGCGAAGTCCTTACCTGTGGTTAAAGCTGTCTTTGTCTTCTCTATTCATTTTCCACAAAAGGATATGGGGAAACTAAGAGTATTTAGCAGCGGCAGTCTCGGTGACTCATTTGATGGAGATGAAAGTAATCTGCAACATAAATGTTTCTTGGCGAATTTTTATTTACTCTAACCATGCCAACTCTAATGATTTATTACGTTTGAATGTCGTTTAAATAAGAACTGATAAGCTACCAAGACATTGATATTCATAACAAAACACAGTTTTAAATTTAAAAATAATAATGGGCCATAAATACATTTTTAAATATAGACATGAGAGCAACCGATTGCGTAAATAATAAGAAATGAGGTTTTATAGGGAGACTACGTAGATAGCAGAATAACCAAAAAATTTATGTTTTCGATTTCCAGACATGGTATCGTTTATTATAGATAAAATTTATAAATAAAATGAAAAATATTTGTGCTAACTTGAGAAATAATAACTTCATTTCTTTTAAAGGAGACTTCTAGCCATGTAATTCTGAAATATTTATAAAGTGTAAATGGAATATATTTTTCATAAATACATATCCTATTGCTTTTTGTTCTGTCGAGTTGCCTTGGCAATAGCTTTAAAATTGTTAAAAAATGGTGTCTTTCATCTGCAAATTAAACTTTACCAAAAATTATGGGTAAGTTTTTCCCAAGACAGCATATCCAAAAAATACTTCTAAATAACAGAGATTTAAAACAAGAACAGATAATATCGTTCTAAATATCATTTGTAATTCAATTATAATAGTTACTTTTTAAAAGTAGCTCGATATTCTTAACCGAGACAGAGCAAGATTTATTCTTAAATGGCATTACAATTTAATAAATTATATTATAGCTTTAAGCGAGCAATTCTTATATAAATTTATTTCGCGCATATCAGAAACAGCTCCAACGATTTGGATCAAATTTTATATTTAGATAAGGTTTAGATTTTTAAGTTTAACCTATGTAGACCTATATAGCTATCTATATAGGTATCGATTTTACGCGAAATATATAAAATACTGGAGTTTTTTTCTATCTGCTCTCATGCTGACAATGTCATATGTCGCCATCTCTCCATTTTTGTGTTACTTTCATTATTGCCATAGAATGATAACCTACTGGCATCTCAAAATTTGTGAGATGACGGAAATGGATGTATGATGAGGTAAGATGGATTACATATCAATAATTTTCAATATATAATTCACAACTAAATACTTTCTCCCAAAAAGTACCATTTTACAAAAACTTGCCGAACGAAGCTCGGTCTCACAGATATTCACTATTGATTAGTAGTATCATTTTTGCTCATAAAAGAAAAACAACAAATATGAAATGCGGCATTTATTCAAAACTGACGATTAATATATACCCTAGGCGTCGTAATACATTTGTGCACATGCTTAATATATTTAGATAAACATGAAGTGCTGAGAACGCAAAGCACATTATAGAAATATTTTTAATTAAATCCATTAATTTATCAAGAACTAGCAGTACCCTCGGACGGAGTTGCTCTTGGTATAGAATCCAAGTCGAAAATCAAAACTAGCTTTAAACTTAAATCTAGCCTCCACTCGATATGGCAAGAGCATGTTTCGCAACATCAAACAAACATATTATATATATTATTTTTTAAATATATATTAAATCCTTTTCCGCATAATGAGATTTGAATCGCTGTTTACACTCATACTTAAACAAGGAAACGTATCACATATGCATACCACAGCTCTTACAATTTCCATATGTGCAGTTTGAGGTTTTCACGCATGCGCAATTATAAAACTCCCTTTTTTATTTTGATAGAATTTTAATGTATTAAAACCTTCCCCAATAAATGCTCTACAAAATGCTATAAATATCTCCAACATCCGTTAACTATTTATCGTGGTTCAAAATAAACAGATGTTTTCAGGAGACTTCATTTTATACTATGTATAGATATGTCGTAGCCCTCTCAATAAATTTGTTTAAGCTTTGAATCGGCAACTAATATTTTGCATACACTGTCTTTTAAATTTGCAAATGAAAAACTATCCATTTCACAAACGGATCTGGTGGTGAATAATCCGAGGAAGCCAAGCCATCCGCCTCGAAAGACGAAAGGGCAGCTTCGAATCAGGTTCTGCGGACGGGCGGGGCCATCTCACCTTCCAGGTAAGCGTCCCGCCTACTTTCTCACTTCCAAGAGACCGACACCCATAATTAGTGACACCCCATCATCTTCCCGCCACAAAATGACGGCTCTCAAGGTGATCACAGAGCAACCTGTTTAAAGTCACCGCCAGGCGCCTCCAGACAGGAGATGCTTAGTTGCTAAGTACACTGCAAAGCCACCAGATCTATGCACCGAACTCGTTTCATTCTTTTCTTCTTATGACAGCGCAAAGGAAAATGGCACACTTTGATACTCGGACTATACAATAAAAAGTAGTTCCAGATCATTGGTTTTATATTACTTTTGATTTTTAATGCTGTTATTTCTGAAGTGGTGAACTAATAAAATGCATCAACAAATGGGAAATGTAACTTGCCAGGTAGAGTTTTTGAGAACTAAAAGGAATTCCGATGTCATTTTATACTTCGGCAATATATAATTATTTTTCAAAAATGACAGTAGTTAGCTGAGTTATTTTGAGAAAATTTTTTTTTTCTAAGAATATGCATAGAGTTATGATTCTAGGGAGGGGGGGGGAGAATCTGCCTAGTTATATTGGTTACTATCTAATAAAAAACAGTTCCACTTCATTGATTTCATATTAACAATTTTCAATGCTGTTATTTTTAAGATTGTGAAATGTTTTTCTAAATGGAATGGGCTTTAATAACAACCTTCTGAAGTAAGTGATTTGACGACCATAGTGATTGATATTGCTGTCTGAGGGTTTAAAAAATTTATAGCAGTTAGGAGCAATAATTTGATATTTTTGCACAATAAGAGGTATCAAATACCTTTTTTTCTATAACGTAAAACTACGATTTATAAGCCTACATTTGAAACGAATACACCGGATTGTTTTGCATGCGCATTTGTTTCAAAAACTACTACCTTAAACTTTTTGATTATAAAGACCTGTCGGATTCAGCCATCGAATTACGGAATTTCTTATATCAAAATCCACAATTATATCCGATTAGAGATTATTTTTTAAAACAATTTAGACAAGCGTAACTATCTAGTATGTTGTATTTTGATATATGAATTGAAAATAACGTCTCAGAGAAAACGCATCATGCAATTAAGAGGTTAAATAAATTTGAAAGTCAAGGAGGTCAAAGCTACCGCATGTTTCATACACATTTTTAAATTATTTCTGCTTGTAATAAAACCAGGTTTGAAAATTAAGATCTAAAATGAATTATGAAGAAAATACTTTCGAAAGAATTATTTGTTAAGCTTCATTCAAATTTACCTATATCAAGTAGTTTTAAAACTCTTTTGACAAGCGTAAATTGATTAAATCTTTCCCTGAAAAAGATATTTCTGATATTCTCAAAGTAGAGGAATATGTATATAATATAGTACTCTAACAGGAGTTTGATTATAGAAATTGTTTGATACATGAATTAAATTCATGAATTGGAACAGGACTTTTCACCAACTCCAGTAAATGGCAGTCATTCTACATGAAGGAACAGCAGATGTTCACGATGTCTTCCACTCCATAACTGTTTCCACGAAGAACATATCATTTAATGATGCGATTAATTGGCTAGCTTTTCGGACTGTCTCCGCTTTGTCACACGGGCGAGCTGTAATTCAGATTTTCACTCGGCCAGGCTCTGTCAGGTGGATTTCTGCAGCTGACAGGTCCAGTAATTGGAATCCAGTCACTCAGCTAATTTTTGACCTATTTCATTCTAGAATACCCTGACTAGTTTGGTTTGTTCTCTGTTTTGATGGATCATAAGCAGATATGTGCGAAAATTATAACGAATGATACAATAATTCGTTTCATTGATTAGCCAACAAAAACTTATTTTTCCTAATTACTGTTCCCAATCTATTCAAACCGAATAATAATTATAATTTTCTTCATTGACAGAAGGAATTTCCTCAGGCTTTACGAAGCATCTATTGTTAGACAGAAATATTGCCAATATTTCTCAATGAATGCTTGAAAATTGATTCACGAATTAAACTGTCATTCAATACAGATGAAGGAAGAAGAAAAAACTGAAGTGCTTTAGGTCGAAAAGTCACTTATCTTTTGCCATCTAAATACTAATTATGTGTTTATAATGCTTTCATCATCATATTTATCCATACAAAATTCTTTAAAGAATAAAGCAATTACTTTGATTAGTAACCTAAATTAATGCTCGCAGTCTCAAAAACTCTATACTGTTTAAATAAATATTGTAATATTGTGACGAAGATAGAACTTAAAACACATAGGAAGTAAAGCTAAATCAATTTATTAACTCAACTCTAAACTAAGAACACCATGACTGAGAGATCTTCAGATTTTCTACAAGTAGGGAAACTTCCAGAATACCTTTCTGGAGACAGTAAGAAAAGTCCAGAGCACTTATCTGGTAAATTAAAGAAAGGTCTAGAGTCTTCTGGAACCCCAAATGAAGCAAAAACAAATTTTAAGTCTATTGCGATTCGAACACATGATCTCCTGACTATGAATTCAGCGTCATAACCATTCAGCTATGCATACTCGGCAATGTTTCGTTTCAATGCGGCAATGTATTTTTTTCTACACAGCTTTTAAAAATTTCTATCACAAAATGCTCTTAGAAGCTGGTTCTTTATAGATTTCACTACTCCTACTTAATTATTATAAACACAAAAAAGCAAAACGAAATATTTTCCTTCAATGCCATATCTGTAAAATCAATTCGAATCCTCAACTAATTCCCTCAAGCACACCAACATTGGTGAATGCATCAATTCAAGTTATATGTATGCCATCAGCAATCAATTTTAATCAAAAGCCATCGATAGTAACTCGATCGTAAGATCGCCAATCCCCATTCATACCATCACTTTTCTCTACCATTTCAACCTTTGTTTAACATCCATAGGATGTCATTACAACCCAACTAATTCACCATCCTCCTTCCTCAGCACTTCCGCAATTTTTCGTCCCAACTCCGTGCCATTAGCCCAGCCCTCTCGTGTAATGGCAGAAGAGTCTTCCCCGCCTCATTCTATAATAGTTTGTGTTCATCGGATCTCCTCGCATTGCGTGATGCTGACCACTTCTCTAATGGCCTGGTTTCCTTTCCAGGGGATATCGGGTGGGCGAAAATAATGCTTCATTTCCGATGCCGTTCCTTCGATCTGGCCACAACTGAAAAGGTTCCGGCCTCGAATCATGCTCCCCTAGGAAGGAGACAGGGCCGTCATTGAAAGAGTGGAAAGGTAGACCAGAGCATTCTACAGCAGATGGAATCTCTATTGTATATTGTATTGAAATCGTGACAGCAATATAATTTATGATCACTATAACTTAACATGGCATGATAGTTAAAATCTAATTTAACAGACTATTCTTCATATAAAGCAGGCCTTTCAGGCAACTCTAGAATACGTTGCGAATGTAATCAAGCTTCTATGTGCAAGAAATGAAGGGTTATGATCCACTAACTTTGATAATATTAATGTATCATATTGAAGTAATAAATGTGATTATTTTGGGACTCTCATTGCCACTTTGAATTGTGATCAAACGATACTAGAGCCATCAATTGTTTCACAAAATTTCCATATGCGAGGGCAGTACGACGAAGATGACAAATTTAACATGTACCATGTAACAGACAAGCAAATCTTTGGTTAGAATCGAAATTCGTATTCGTAAATCTTCAAGTGTCCCAAGTTGAGACCTTATTCACTTTCATCAGCTTCATGTGACGGCAAAGCCCTGTTCTAACGATACGTTTCTTTACTGAAATGGTCGTAAATGTGCCATCTAATTCATTATAGGATCAACTACATATGTGAACGTCGATCGGCAGTTTCCCGCTAATTGTCGATAAAATGTACGATAAAAAACATAAACCCCCCTGGAAAACCACGAGAGAGGGGAAAGAATACAAACTGTGTCCGTCTCAAAACACGCACGGGCCATCGGGATAGGACTTAAAACAAGTTCACTCATACATGAATCAATGAACTTGAATGATACGCGAGTAGTAAATTATAAAATTAAAAAATATTTCGTCTAATTTTTTCATCATCCTATCTGACATCAAAAGACAAAATTATATTATATATATATATATATATACATGCACACAAACAAAACAGCTAAATTAATATATACATATCCTTTTTTGGGGGGCAAGGGATAAACGTACGAACATAAATCTTAGGATATATTTATTTTATTGTTGTTTCTAATGGCACTTGTCATTGACAAGCCCGCTGACTAAAGGTGGTGGTGACAGGGTGGACTTCATTCATAAATTTCATTCACTCATCCTCAGATTGTAATTTAGACCTAAATCAAAGAACGATCATTTCTGAACCAGTACCCCAGTGGTATTACTCTCGGCATGGAGAACTTTTTGACTACGATAGATTTATACGTGCAAAAGCCACCACCACACACGAAGGTCTTCGGCCGGCGGGAATCGAACTCGGAACCCAAGGGTTGCAAATCCAACGCTCTACTAGCGAGGCTAACCTGGCTCTTAGTATATATTTATTCCCTCTGGCTTGAATGTTGCCCCCATCATTTTGCGATATTAATGAAATGTAACTTTTTGTAACTAATGTAACTAAAACTAATTATTTTCATTAAACTACGAAAAAAAATAATTTATAAAGCAATATTTCGAGACGAGTAGCGCATTAGTAACGCTCTATATCGAGAGATTAAAGCTTCCACTCTACAAACAGAATAGAATAGAATTCAAATGAATTTGTCTCATGGGGATTCAAATACGATGTTAATAAAGACGGCGGCAAGGTGCGAAAATAACTCGCTAATTCTCTGAATTATTGATGAACTACCATGCGATTCCGAATCCACCAAAGCAATGATTCCGCCAGCGAGTCCTTTCATCCGGGCATCAGCATGGAAAAACAGAGTACCGCACCCATTATTCTGGTTGCAAGTGAATCGGGTAATAGTCGATCCTGTTTCCCAGCGCGCCAATTATGGTCCCCGGGTGTCCGGCAGCGATTTAATTGAATTTGTTCCGCACCGGGCTCTAATTACGGGCCCGGGTAATAATCGCAATCCATCACCATCTGCGACACACCAGAGGGCCCGCTTTATCAGATCACAAAACTCTTTCGCAGTGCAACCCCCCTTTCATTCACCAGATGCCCCGCCCCATTTAAATACGAGTTAAAGAGAATAGTGGATAATTGGAATGAGATTCTTCTTTTTCCAGGATTCCACTCATATTCTAGATAGTTTCACTGCTATTAAATAGCTGACTGGATGCTAATTTTAGAATTTTCCCATTACTATTTTTTGCCGTGCCCGAACCAATATCGTTTATTTTAAAAGGCACTTTCTTATTATTCCTCAACTGAATTAAAACAGATTTTTTGAAGGATGCTCTAAAAGTCCTTTTATATGATAATCCAACAAATTATTTTTTCCTACTGGAGTGGGATTCTCCTTTTCGACGATTCCATTCATATTCTATATAGTTTCATTGCTATTGAATAACTGACTGAATGCTAATTTTAGATTTTTCCTTTACTATTTCTGTCGGAAAGAGTAATGTTTGGAAAGAGAAGAATAGACTCATATCTATAGAGTTCCTATATAGTAATTTATTTGCGATACCGTCAACTTCTTCAGTTTTAACTGAAGAAAATTTAAAAAATTTAAACCTAGATTCAAGTGAATTACTAATTAATATAAAGGGAAAGATATACAAGATTTTCCGACATGAATGTTGTTGCAACTTATGGAACTAGTCATAAACAAGTTCACTGACAAAGTCATCAATTTTTAATGTCTCCTGTTTCAGTAACGTCATCCGGGGAATGACTTAGCTACTAATGCATCACAACACCTTTCACAGAGCATGCTTTATTTATACTTTTTATTCACTCAAACATAGATCGTAATTTATACTAAAATCCGAGAAAGATCACCTCTTATTCAATGCCTCCAGTGGTATTATCTCAATTTGATCTTTTGGCTACGACGGATTTATACGTGCACCAACGTCTTTGATCTGCGAGATTCAAACTCGCAATTCATAGGATGCTATTCCAACGCCTACCACCAGGTCATCCCGACTTGCTATGAAGCGTGAATAATAAATGGAAATTTAAATTAAAAGGATTAAATAAAGTATCATATTAGCGTTCAAAACAAACAGTTTGAAGCCTTTAGATTTTGACTTGGCTGATTCAATAGAATATCACTTCTTGATAATTTTTTAATTAGAATTAGTAATGCCCACTACCAGTTTATTAAAAAATCAACAAAGCACGATTATTTCATAAGTAACCATTGGTGAATCCATTAGAAAACGTATTAGTAAAATTCCCATCATGGGAAAAAAATTCTAATCGCCTCCCCCCCTCCCTTCCTATGACAAAAGGCTCAGGGAAGATTAACACAAAACCCACATTGGCCATTCGACACTAATCTGACGTCATTAGTTATTTGTAGACTCAGTATTTCGGTCCCTCTGGATTCGGGGAGCAGCCCTCCTCATTTTTTTAGAACATCATTTCATAAAATTCAACTGGTGGGTGAAAGGATTAACCGGTGGGAAAGCTTCCTCCCGTAAAAGACTAGGGACTCGTATTTCAAACTGGAAATGTACATAATGGCTCCTAAATGGACCCGATGGTGCAGGCCATCAGGGTAGTTCTGGGACAAAAGTAGGGATTAAGTTTATAATCCATGGTGACACATGCTTTTATGAGACATTCTCTGTTGTATGGATGGATATTTTTAGATCGGTGGGAAGCCATCCAGAATCAATAGGATATTAGTAAAATGAAATATAGAAATGCAGGTGCTCAAGAATGCTTTTAAAATCCATGTGAATAACTGTATTCCTTTCAAAGAAAATCACTGAAATATGAAGCTAAAACAAATCATAAAGCATCATTGGAAAAAAAATAATACCCACAAAAGCTAAAAAAAATAATAATTGACAATTGAACATGTACTAGGTGCGTTTATATATAAAAGAAGCAAATGATCACACTATAAATGCAAACTGTACTTGAAATTACTTTGTAAGATAAACAGCTTTCTGTGATAGGGTCGCTGTCGAATGCCACAGAAGATGTGTTAATCTCTCGGCCGAAGACCTGTATCCGCCTTCCCCTATCTAATGGTTTTCTAGGGATCTTTGATGTCTATTTTACCAACAATTTGTGGGAAATTCTCGATCTCTGTCCATAAGTGTGGATCAAAAGGGGAAATATCCTTGTCCAGGTGACTAATTGTTTGCCATCAATGAGTCACTTGGCAAATTTATGACCAAATCCGTAATATCACATGTCGCCGGAACGAGGCTTTATTTATATGAAATTGAGCAGTTCTCAGATACTGTTCATCCTTTTCCCTTCACACTTTTGCGCGTACGTCAAAAGGTGTTAATTTCACCAAAACGGAAGAGAAAGGAAAGAAAATATATCTAACTGGTCGAAATTCAAGGTCAAAACTAAGTAAAAAATTCTGGAAAGCGCAAGTTTTGATGCATATCATACGTTAGCAGAATTAAAGCGTCCGAAAGTGTCAGACCCGGGATTTAGAAACAAACAGAAGATGAAGTATTTTTATTTCAAAAAGGGAACCGGATAAAATTTCTTTTTTATAATGCGATTAAAATTCAAAGTTATGAAATTTAATCAAAATATTCCTCATTAAAATTCTGATTCAAAAATCAACTCTGACAATTCTAAATTTAACTACACAAGGAGAGGAAATTTTGGATTGAATCCTTTTTCAATATGTAGGGCGTTGGATTCGCATTCCTTGGTCGAACATCGCCGGCAGAAGACCTTCGTGTGTGGTGATGGCTCGCGCACGTATAAATCTATCATGGTCTCAAAGTCCTTCGTGTCGAGAGTAATGGGGGTCCACCAGGGGTACTGGTTCAAAGATGATCGTTCTTTGATCCTGGTCTAAATTACGATCTGTGGGTGAGTGAATGAAATCCGACAAGTACAAAGAGTTGTGATGCGTGAGTAGCTAAGTAGTATTCTTGTCCCTAGATGGCGCTACTGTAAATAAACAAGCGACGCACAGTTCGGATTAAATCGCAATGGATCTATAGTGAGCAAGCTTGTCAGTGGCAAGAGTCATTTGAAACTAGAACAATATATTTAAACATGGAAAGCAAAAGCTGCAATTAACGCATAAATAATAACGCAAATAATACGGTACTAAAAAAATTAAAATATCCCGCACTGGGTAACAATAACGATACGTAACTATTTGGCCACCTGGAACACATTTACAATGAATCTGGTTTTTCCATACATCTGGTTTCTCGCTCGAAATATTCAATCAAACCAGCAAAACATGGAATACAAATACATTAATAAGAAAAGAAAACGAAAATGGCATTTCGTTGAATATTTTGATTGATATTTTCCTGCGCAAGGGTGGAAAAAATATTTTCTTTCCATTTCTGGAAACCTTCCAATATAGAAACAGTATCTAGGCTCTACTATGTAAAAAGCAGACGATCTGTAATGGGTGAAGGGGGGGAGATGATGGCGGGGGTGATGCAGAAGATCTGAAGATCCGACTCTCGATCTCCTGCCTACTTCTCGACATCAGACGAGATTAGTATCGTGTCTTCTCTCTCCTTTTCTTCCCATTCTTTTTCTTTTTTCTCCACCCCTTCCCCTCCTGTCTTCCAGTCGATAGATCCCTACAGAGGAATACTATAACGCCCCCCTCCACCACCATTCTTGATGGAACGTGCCCGAGTTGCCGATGGGGGTGGAGGTGGGGAGGATGTCGGTTGAACTTCTTTAACCCCGGGCTCCAAAAATGACAGCTCTGCGTGAGAGTTAACCCTCTTTATATGATATTGGGCCCGATCACGTAACGGTATTGACGTGTTAGCACCAAAATCTTGCCTTTCTTTCTCTGAGCTGCAAAATTGCAGGGGGTGGAAGAGGTTAGTTACCTGTTGTGCAAGTCATTGACTTTTTCCATACAAAACTGAAATACAAGAAAAGAAATACGCGGGACAAAAAGATGAAAATGTATCTGAATGATGAAATAGTGTGGGAAGTAAGAGCAACGTCAGAAAGTAATTAAGTTTGGTTAAGAAAAATTAAACAGAGAACAGCAAATAATGATTTGTGGAGGGTAGAGTAGTATTCATAAATTTTCATTAATGGGTTCCGCAGCATTAATTAGAATTAATTGATGATTCCGAAGCATAGTATTTTTGAGGTCTATTTTATAAACAAAATGTGTAGCATGGGCAAGGTTGTCTTATCACAATGGGTTATTTGGGCTGTACCCAGAGGAAATAAATCATCCAACGATACTTAAATATTTATTCTGATATAATTTTAATTTTGTATCAACAATTTTATTCCATTTAGATTTTAAACATGTTTAAAATAAATGTTAATATTAAAGGATTCGTTCTATGTTATACAATATAAATCAGTTATAAAATACTAAAACAGTGAAAATTATCGAGAAAAACCTAAATTATGTGTATAACAAAAGTTACTCATTTAATTAGTTGGGGGAAAAAAGATGCTATACATTGATAACATTACGATACATAAAATAACATGCTTTATGGCTAAAACCTTTAATTTACAGAGGCATCAAAGTTATTTTTAAATCTTTAAAAATAAACGTTTCTCAAAGAATATGGACGTAGGACGTTCCTTAAAAAATATAACGCATTATATTACATTTGCTTCAAAATGTATACAATTGCAATATGTTCAATTGTAAACAATTTTGGCATCTATTGTAATTGTAGTCCTATTGCTCTTATTAGGAACGTTGAGAGTGTTTCTTTGAGTGAATAATTTTGTTATGTAAAATGGAAAAAATCGTTGATTATTTTGAAAAAGCATACATTTGGTGAAATTTTAAAGCTTTAATCACAAAAAAACTTTTTTGCACATAAATTATTTTATTTAATAGATGTTTTCATTAGTTAATTAGAATTAATATTTCGAGTTATTATACAGAAGTATTTGTTTTAACACATAGTTAAAAATTTATGTTTTTTCATACATTTTCCAAAGAAACTGAACATTAAATAAAATATAATCACGTTTGAGAAAATCATAGGGTTCAATATCATGTTGCGCAAAAGAATGCACATAGGGCTAATAGTGATGAGAGCATAGCAATACAAAATATTTAAAGAACATCTAGAATCATAATTAATTAATTGCTGGCATTGAATAAAGTAAGATATACGATTTATTCATTAAATTTTATTTTAAATTGGTTCAGTTGAGTAATTAGTAAAGCTGATCATTCTCATTTTGAAATAATTCGAAAGCTGGTTCGAGAACCTCGTAATTTAGAACTGTGAGAATATAAGAAGTATTGACCCATTCCAAACAGCCCCATCATTTAAGAGATGACTTTCATCCTTGGATATCAAACACACTAAACCTATGTCCAATGCAGATCTTTGATGAAATTTAACAATTTAAAAAATCTATCTCTTTGTTATATTGAATATTAAAGGAGTTATTGGGCAAAGCATTAAATGTACTAACAGGGGGAAAAGGTTTTACCAACAAATTTTAATCATTGAAAGAACATTTTTGCAAGAATAGAATGCAGTTTTAATAATATTGAAAAAAAATTAAATTTTGTCACTTTATAGAGCTGGTCAAAACGAGGCATTAAATTCTTCTGGCGTATAAAACTAACTGCGTATTGTCATTGCACAGTTCGAATTTTGGATTGCGCAGGTAGAATTTTGTACTGGCCATTTTATAACTAGAACTTTGCATTGGCTATAGTAGAGCTAGAACTGTGCATTGGCCATAGTACAACTAGAGCTTTGCATTGGCCATCGTAGAACTAGAATTCTGTCCTAGGCAGTGTTTGCATAGCATTCCATATTGCTTTCCTTTAATCATTACTAAATTATTGATTATTGAACTTTTGGACCATTCAAGATATATCCAAGGGCATTTGCAAATAATTTATATGGGATTCCTGCTTTTAATAATATTATGCTCTGTTAAACAAAAAAATTTCAAAGTTCTTAGTGCATTTCAGCTTCAAGAAACATTTCTTTTGGAAGCAAGTAATATATTTTATTATTATATTGATATCCCTGATAATAATAATTTTCAGAAACATTTGTTTAGAGCTGAGTGTCCATTTTTATTATAAATTTTCTTATTATTATCTAGCGAAAAAAAAACTAATCAAAGTATTTTCATGTAAATTATGTTTTATAGCTGTCATCATAAATGAGATTCAGCAAAAAAGGAACTAAAGGTATTACAGAAACTCAAAGACAATGGTAACAATGTTTATTTGTTGAGGAATGAATGTATTATGCACTGAATATTTGATATTGCAGTCTTTGAAAGGTATCTTCAAGGAAAAGAATCTAAAATCCACAAAATTCACTTAAACTTGCATCGAAAAATCGTTAAATCAATGCGAATTTCTTTCAGAACTTTCTTCTACAGTATCATAGCTTCGGGGAAATTCGCAAGTTAGGTAAGGTATCAAGGAAATTACGAACATTCTGCATCTGTTTGATCATGCAGCTTCGTTTCGAGTGAAATATAATTTGAGAACCGTTGAATGCAGCTGCAGGGAAAGGGGATATCGAGCCATTTGGCGATGGATTGATTCCATTTGGAAGTTCCTATAAAGCTGCCATTAAAGAATTTTGCGCTGATCGGAGAGATTTGAGCGAGAAAAATGACGCCCCTCTGAGGGGAGAACCACCGAAAATTTGCTGAGGCGGCCCGAAAGAACATTAGAAATTTGCGATCGCCCTCCGGGAGCCCCAAACGATGTTAGAAATTTTCCAGGGGCGTCCACTCAGCAGCGGGATCCTCTTTTCTGGTCCAATGCGATCCGTCTTAGTGAAGACAGGACAGAATAAGCTGCACTAAGGCGCATATCCTAAGAACTCAAAATAGTTCCCAGCTTTGTGAGTAGAAAAATAATAATTTGAACTGCAAGGAGTTTGTTAGTATTACCTGGTTTTCGGATTATCCAAATCTCAATCTCACGATTAATTCCTCATGAATCTAGAAATTGATAAAACTCCATCTTAGGGCAGCCAGATTCTTACAATACGTGTCAGAAAATTATTGCATCAAGAATATTGTCACATATCAAAATGTTACAGATCAAATTTGTCAAAATATTCAAAAGATGCATAAATTTGCTACATATCAAACAGTTGTATGTAATATACCATTATTGTATAATGTCACAAAATGCCACATGCTGTTAGTGGCATCAGCTGTTACTTCAAATTTTAGACTATCTGTATTTTGCCAATTATTCAGATAAACGTTTTGTTGCTAGTTTTTTCTTAACATACAGCCTTTTGATGTAATAAAGGTGATATTTCAGTCAAGTTAAGTTATATTAATTTTCAGTTTTTGTTCAAGCGATTTTGGAATATATATTGTTATTTGAAAGCCGTAGTTATATGGCAAAGACATCATCTGAAACAATCCATCAGTCCAAATTTTCCCGCCCCACAAACGAGGCTATATTTAACAGCTTAAGACCATTATGCATGCCAGTTCATTAGAGATCTCGGGTCTCTAACCTTTCACAATTTCTTTTTATTAAAATATATTTGTGGCTACACGCAATGCAAATATGAATGTGATCCCAGATGTATCTTACGATAACTGACATTTACGACTAGAATTCAATTTCAAAGGTGAATAATCGATATCTGAGTGATATTTTATATAAAATAATTTAAAAAAACTAAAGTTGTTTGATTTTGTAAAGAACTTTTTACAAGCAAAAAAAAACTCATTTCAATTATTTATTAAAAAACCTCCTTGCGACCAAAAAAAAAAAACTTGGTACACAGCAAAATTTTTGAAAACTTTTCTTATTTTCAATTATTTATTTATTGCATGCATGCAAATGATATAATTCTTTTATATTGCCAGCCTTTTGCATTCTGAATTACAAAGAAAATATTTAAGAATAATTCAAATAAACTTTACTAAGAATAAAATTTGGAAAATGAATTAGATGAATAAAAAATAATGTTATAAACAAAATGTTTTATTATTATTATTCTTTAACAATAACAATTTTGAATCTTTAATTTTCTTAGTTACTAATCCTCTAAAGTAAGAAGATTTAATGTTAAAGCGCACTGTTTCACGAATTATCATTATTATTGCATGTAAAGCTAGTTACTTTTATATGTAAAAAGTCATGAATAAATTCAGCAATAAGTTGAGTCTTCCAGAAGTTCCAAACACATGCATACAAATATATTCATGGTATTTATCTGCAAGCCCTTACTAAAATTTACAAAATATACCTGATTGTTGATAATTTACAAATCATAGTGTAGTTCAATTAATGAACAAAAGAAGTTAGTTTATAGTTTATTTGTGCGGCGATTTAGAGAAGTGTTTCTCTTTTTATTTGTTGCATTTGGCCCGCAGAATAACGCTAACGATTGCAGAAGCAGAAAATACTCAGCGGTTGAGCAAGAAAATTATTTTCATCGAAATTACTTTTGGACCATATATAGTCCTTTAAAAAGGCAAAGATTGAGATGGGATTTTTTTTCTATATATGCATTATATTGTCACGTAAATGGAACTCAAGAACACATAGGAAGTAGAGTTAAAACAATTTATTTACTCAACTCTGAACTAAGAATATTGAGATACTCGACTTTTATAGCAGCAAAGAAAGTTTCACAATACTTTTCTGAAGAAAGTAAGAAAAGTCCAGATCACTTATTTGGTAAACTGAACAAAAGTTCAGAATGTTCGGGAAAACGAAATAAAGAAGGAACAAATCAAGGAAAAATATGTACACAAATTTTGGAATTTACCAAAATTCGAACTCACGATATCTTGACTACGAGGCCAGTGTTATAATCATTCGGCTATGGAGATTCGATTGTTTCTTTTCAAAGCGGCACAATATTATATATATATATATATATATACCAAAACGTCAAGAACGAGCATAAAAAATTAACAATACTGAGTTTATATTTAATGAGAAACACAGACTTCCATTTTCTTTGCTTGTATGCTCAAAATTTTCTCGTTTCTCTTAACCCTAATTCGCATATGTAATAGTATAATATAATATCACATTCCATTTCTATTTTATATAAAATATGAAACAAATGGAAATTTATATAGGCATACAAGTATTCGATGGAACATATAGATCATGATGTATGGGCGCCTGCATATAAAGCTACAAATGTTTGCATAAATGGCAATATTAAACACAACATTAAAAATAACAGAGAGAAATGAATTATTTTGTAGTGCGATGCATAATAGAAGTTCTTCACTTTTGTGATCATTTTAAATTTATTTTCAGGAATAAACGGAAAGAAAATTAATTTAATAATGGGTTTAGGAAAATATGAATAAATAATTAAATAACACAGGGACTCAAAATGAGAATATTAAAAAAATAAACGATCAGACAAAGTTAATTCTTTTGGTTGGTAATTTAATTTTCTTAGTTTTTGTTACAGCTCATATATATTTATTTTTAATTCGAAGCATATTTTTCTAATTCATTTAATCATTATTTATTTTTAGTTGAATGAGTTTTATTTTTGCCTTTTCTTTTTCCCTGCATTATTTATTAGTTTAAGCGAAATTTCCTGGCAGTTCATTATTAGTTTTGTCTGGTAGATAATTTTTGTTTCAATATAATGTAATAACAGCCCGTTTTGCTGTTGCATACTTCAATCTGCATGAAATATTGAAGATATATATTCATATGTCAAAAATTTTATAAAATGATTTTCAATCAAGCGTTTAAAATAATTTACAGTTGTTGGGTATTTTGCAAACAAGACAGGTATCTGTTCTTAGTGACATAATATTAGGGTGTTCTATAAGTTTATTTCCTCTTTCTAATATAAAATGAATACACAATGCTTATTGAAGGTATTATTTATTTTGTTGTACAAAAACCCTTTTGCTCTTTTACCATCTTCAATCTCCAAGGAATGTCTTCTTTCCAAAATTGTTTGTTTTGGACAAGAAATAATCCTTGAGGAGCGCTTTTACTTCGTTGATGGATTTAAAGCGCTTATCGCAAAAGGGATTTGTTAAGGACAGAAAAAACAGATAATCAGATGCAGCGAGATCTGGAGAGCATACAAGATGCGGTAGAAAATTCGAACCAAACTATAAGAGCTTTTCTCTTACGACTAATGCAATATGTGGTCTAGCATTGTCATGCGATTCGTCAGTTTATTAATTCTGCCAATTTTTTTTCCAATGGAAGATTTCAATGATTCCATTTGAAGACAGTATTTGTAGAATTTGTTATTTCAACTTGAGAAAGGAGTTCGTAGAAAACTACGCCCTTCCACTAAATAGATGCTATGGATGAAATCTTAAAAGATCTGGGGACATAAATGAAACGTTCTGTAAAACAACTATGGTACGAAGGAAACCGATGACAAAGACGAATAGACAAGCCTGCATGTCTGCACAAGCAGAGAGAAGAAAAGACCATTCATAGAGCGATGAGAATTAAACTTTTAGAACACCCTAATAAAACAAAATTAAAAAAATCCATAGTTTGGATTCCGTTCCACCTAAATAAGAACGAAGGAATTTAACTTTTCCTTGTAACTAAGAAATGTGTCTCAGGAAATAGATGGAAAGAAATTGAGAAAATGAATTTTCCAATATTATCAAAGCGATAAAAGAACAAGGATATCGAATGCCGAATATAAAGATAGATAGATAGATACAAAAATAAGATCAAAATATCTTTTTCGCCGCATGCGTGGAAGTTCATCCGTTGCTGTACCGTTTCAACATTCAACCCGATTGAATTAGAAGATAGCCTCTAGGTAAAAGGGGCTGTTTCGAACAAAAGGCCCGGGCCCACGGCGTTTCTCTTCGTTAAGAGGAGTGTTCACGCCTGCCGGAATCCGCTGAAAAGGAAGGTTTTCTAACGAGTCCTCCCTGGTACCAGGATTACGACAGGTATATAATGATATCGCATTCAAAAATGAACCTCCAATCTCTGAGTGGAGGGAACAATGCCTTCTTGAGGAATCTTTTTAATAGAATGCAGCCACCGGGATTCCTAATGGGATTCACGGGGGTCTAATGGAAAATGAAGAAGCCCCCTTTGCGACTGGTAATCATTTTGGACTACTGATTTGCTTGCTCAGCGGAAGAAGAGACGGCATTGTCACCACCAGTTTTACACAATTCTGATGTAACTGCGCATCACTTATATAGAATACTAACCACTTTTGGCATCTACTTGTTTGCCTCGATTATGGAATTATTCGGCTGTTGATCGTTTCGTATGAAATGTATTTTTTAAAAAATGTCACGATGTTATTTGATACGATTGAAAAACACGAATTCCAATCAATCTGCACTAAATAACAGAAAATGCAAATTAGAAAATTGTATTTATTTCGAAATAGATGCGGGTGCAAAAATCCCACATAATTTAAATCAAGAAGGCTTTTTAAAATTACATCATTTAAACCAAAGTTACAACAAAGAAAGCATTTTTTAAATTTTAATTTTAACGTTCACAAAATAGCAATGCACACAATGTTTTAAAAAATGTTTGCAATAGAATGTATATTCAATTAAATTTTTAAAAAAGTAGAAATTATAAATACAAGTGTAAAAAAGTGTAAAAACGAAACAAAAAAAATGTAAAATATTGTAATGCAACAAAATTGTAAATAAAAAAAATAGAAATTAATTTTAAAAAGTATTTCGAATACGACATAGAAGAGGCAGTAAAAATAATATACCATTTCATGCGCAAATAAAGCATTTTTTAAATTTTAACTATGGCAAAAAGAATAATGAACATAATTTTTGATAATGTTCTTAAAAATATTGCAATAGACATTAAATTTAATTAGTTTTTTTTAAGTCGAAATTATTTTTTAAAAATGTAAACATTGTAGAAATTGTAAATAAAAACGTAAAAGAATTGTAGAAATAATAAATAAAAATGTAAAAAAGATTGCAGAATTTATTAATAAACATATATAGTGTAAAAAATTGTAAATAAAAAAAGAGATAGAAATTAAATTTAAAAAGTATCTATTACGAAATAGCAGTAAAAGTTAAATTCTATTATCATACCCAAAGCAAACGCAGTCTTTCTTCTACGTATGTTTGATTTACTGAAATCGTATTACTGTTTGAGTGTAAATCTGCTTTAAGTCAGAGTGATTATTCATCTGATGTGGTTACGCTATTTTCGTACTCGATTAAATTTTCTGATTGCCTTGTATTTCTTGTTTTCTTTTATATTTTTTAATGGGATTATATAGTTTTATGGACATGGCCTGTCCCTTCTTGAGAAATTTTTATAATATTTTGCCCTTTCATAATTAGCAGCTGTAAAAAAAATCAATGAAGTAGTCTAAAATGTTTGTGAAACGATGTGTTTACATTCGATTATTGCCCTTTGATAGTAACTAATAAGAAGGATTTTATGCCAAGCGATGTATAAGTGCTAAGCGACGTTAGCACTATATATGTAAATACAGTATAAATTCTATTAGAAAAATATGTACAATGCGTTAGCAATATTTATTTAATCATGTGGTAATATTTTTGTTCAAATTTATGGAATTTTAAAGCATTAATCCCGAAAATGGTAGCAAATACAGGGCAGTAAATATTTCAGTTTTTGTTGTAGTTGCTATTGTATCGCTAGCTCATTTACCTTTACTTGCTGTAAATTTTAAAGTCGCTATACAGTTCCTAACATATTATGTTTATCAAACTCAAGAAGAAGCTATCATGTACCTGTATTCAGCACCATTTTCTCCCTTTTAAAACTTTTCTTATGACTTCAATAATAATTTCAAAAATCCTTCTATGATGATAAGAAAATTCTTCAATGATCCATTGGCTTCGTATGGCAAGTAACGCATACACATCTGCTTTGCTGGATTTGCAGTTTCAAAAAAAAAAGTATTTTGCTTCATATTATTTAAGCAAATTTATAGTTATAGCAAATCTAAAATTGCAAAAGCACAGGCGTTACCAATATTTGTGCATCAAGAATTTCACAATTGGAACTGAATCAGCAGACATTTAGCCGTGTGTTTCGGGACTTCTCCAGAGAGCCAGAAATTAAATAAGGGAGAGTCCATAAAAGAGGTTTTCCGCTGGACTACACCCCCACAATAGAATACAAGTAACGAACTAACCCCAGTCAGGTGCATTACCCGAGTTCTACAATTTCTACCTTCTTCCCTTTTTTACTCCCCCCTATCTCCCTTTCACCGCCTTAATCCCGGAAAACGTGGGATTTACCTCCGCCAGTTGTCATGGCGACGAGGAAGGATGCACCAGCGTAAGGATTTTAACGAGAATCGCCCGCTTTTTCTGACCACTGGATTGAGGTGGGACGTTGGGAAACGCTGCAATGATTTTGTACTCCATCGCATCAAGTGAGGAGGGTGGGGGAGAAAGGAGATGGACACTTGGGGACAGCAGATTACTTGTATTGAAAAGATTTTTCATGAAACATTTGCAATCAGATTGTCTTAAACCAATATTCGAAATCTTTTAATAGGAATTCCAACTATCTATATCATTTTTAATCTGGCACTTCAAATTCAATGCTTCTTAAAATGCCTAAATGTTCCACACCCTGCAAAAGCTTCCAGCAGGTCAAAAAACCTTTAAAGAAATCTTGAGGCATTCAGCAATAGAACAAAATTATGCAATTGTTAATATCCCATCATTTTGAAAAAGCAGACAAAAATCTATATAACGACAGCACTTTCGCCAGGATAACTGGATTTAAAGTCGAACTACAAGCGCCGAAACGTAGACGAAATGTATAGAATTATCACCTAAATCTTTAATGCTGAATTTCCCTAATACCTTTCTAAGTACAAAATGTCAACTTTACCAAAAACTTGTCCTGACTATCAGTTTTCGAATGAACTTACAATAAATTATATCAATGTTATAGTTCAAGAAAAATTTTGTCCATTTCAATACATCACTGAAATCATCAGTCCACAGATTAAAGGATAAGAGATAAATGGAATGATTGCAAATCTGAAAATATGAACTCCTTCGAACATGAAGAAACATGATATTGTCAATCTCCGAAACAGAAATAAATCAATAACTTCACATTTAAAGAATGTGGGATAAATGGAATGAATGCAAATATACCAATATGAATTATTTCGAACATGACAATGACTATCGGCTATCTCAATTGTTTTTATAACTTAATAAAAATGCCACTTTTCTTAATTGTCTTTTAAATTTGTGTTCTAGAACTAAGAAGATGAGAGGAAATTAAAATCAGGTGCGATAATGACTTCTCGTGCACTTTCTTTTTTGAACAACGTCATTTGTAACAATACATTGCAAACGAAAGATTAAATGTATCCTGATATAGAATTTTTATATTGATTATTGTAAGTTCATTTGAAAACTGATGGAATGAAATTTTTTTCAGTATTTGACGTAGTTAGAACGGTATTTGTGGTATTCAAGATTTTGAATTTCGGTAAGGTTTCGGAGCAGGTAACTCAACCTTAAATACAAGTACACTAAAGAAAAATGTATCATCTTATAGCCTTTTTCCTGCTCTTTCAAAATCTGTGCTTATTTCACATTTAAATCTGTCAAAAAATTCTTAAATTAGGATTTTATCTAATTGGTACCATATTCGCTTTATACGCCATAATTTACAAATAGTGAAAAAAAGGGTAGAGTTGATATAGTATTTTAGATACTTTTCCGTTATACGGGCACAAATGAAAAATCTCCAAATAATCATTAGTAGAGAAAAGTGAAAAGTCGCAAAATTACGTCAAATTTCAAATAGTTACACTTGGAGACGCATTTGGCTCACATTGGCAGCCTCTTAAGTCCATATAACGGTAAAGTACCATATTTTATTATCCAAATGGTCTCAGAATACAGAATTTTGAAGGCATAGACTTATTTATTTGACAAAATTTTTTACTTTAGTTTAAAAAACCATATTCCCCTCCTTTTATTATTATTTTTCATTAAAGGCATGTTCCATGTTACCGTCAATTTTTTAAAGAAATAAAAGTCATTTTCAACATAGTTGTAGTTATTTTTCAATATATTGCATGGCGTTTGAAATCCTTCATCTCCTTCGTCTCAGAAGCAAACTTTGAAGAACAGAACAACACAAAAAAAGTAGAGAAAATTCTGAAATGTTTTTATGACGACAGAATTAATTCTAAACGTTTCCATAACACATCATTGTGTGAGGTCCAAGGAAATTACACGCTTTCCCCAAATAACCAAATAACCATAATAACCCAATCATCTGTTCATACACTTGACCAACGAACAAGGACTTTAAAAAAAATAAAATGCCACAAACTCAACTAATTTTTTCCCTACATTTTAGTGTCATTTCTTCGAAATAAGCTGCTTACTCGTTTCTAAATGCTTCCGCAATAACAATACACCTTTCGTAACGAACTAACGGGGGAGTAGGTTGGAGAACCGCTTCAATAGTGCAATGAGGTCGGTCATCTATCAAAATAATTTCTACGTAACTCAAAAATTGTCTCTAATTTTCGATTGTACAAAAACTACAGGGGAAGCAGAACCTTTCTTTTTGAAGGAAATTCGAATGGGCATTATAAAAAAATTGACCACTCCTTGATTTCAGAAAGTAGAACAATTGTACATTGGGAGACATATAATGGCCTATTACGCGTATATGTCTGACAATCAAAAAATGGCGGTTTACGCCCAGTTTATACCACTGCGACAATACTAACAGCAACCGTTGGAAAAAAAGACAAGGTAGAAAAATTTAAAAAAAGCAAAACAATGATCCAAATGAGGAGTTTGTTTATCAGCTGGTAAATAATTACATACTTTTTCAGGTGAAAATTGTCCAGGAAATGTTCAGGAAAATTGTTCGGGAAATTCAGTACATCATTTTATTTAAAATAATTAATATCATTAATTTATTTTTACTATACAGAGTGGTTATAATTAAAGACCCACTTTGAAATGGTCATACAAGGAAAACTACTAGACCAAACATGGAAATAGTTTAAAGGGGGTCATGGAAATTTCTTTTTTTACCTAAAATTTTTTTAAAAACTCAACATCATATGTAAAATGGAGCGGTATGCAATATTGTTAAGCAAAATAGGATATGGATACATCGGTTTAAAATGTGTTTAATCGTTTCTTAAACGTGTTGCAAAGCATGTTCAGTGCATGTTATCTCAAAAGTAATGTTTATAGTGGTAATCTAAACAATTTGGCAAAATTGAAAGGAGCAATACACCAACATATGCGTAACATTCCTCCTGATATACTAAGAACTATTGATGAGAATACAGTAATGCGATTTAACTCGATTTCAGAAAATGGAGAAGGCAACATTGAACATGCTTTGTAAAGTTTCGGAAAATATTAAACACATTTTAAAACTAATGTCTTCAGTGTTGCTTAACATTATTGCAAACAGCGGTAATTATTCGCTTAGTGGCGATTTTTCAATTTTTTTTTAAATTTCCATGACCTTCTTTAAATGATTACCAAGTTTGATAACATTTGGTTCACTAGTTTTCCTTTTACGACTGTTTCAATGTAGAATTTTACTAATCATCATGAATATAATTAAGTTTTATCATATTTAGCAAAATGATATTAACTTCCTTAATTAAGAGTACAAAATTATACATTGGAAAATGACTAATACTTCAGTCTTTAAACTGCTAGTTTTATCGTGTTAAATCGGAATTTCACATAATGGCAGGTCTTTAACAGCAAAATTCAGAATATTTTCATAACAAAATCATGACATAAATTTATTCTTTTCGATTTTTTTTTCTTCGTGTCATTTGCCATTCATACAGCTAATGGAAATTATTATAAAAATGTTTTCTCTCTTGAATCTGGGAACTTCCTGCCCGATACTGAAAATGTTAATGAGTTGTTTGGAAACATTTGAACTTTTGCAGTATCTTTAATTTGCTTAACTCATAAATATAAAAGTAAGTAAACTAATATCTTCGGAGAGACTTTTAGAAATGCATTTTTCGTGATAAATACTATTCATATTTTTGATAAAAGAAAAACTATATTGTTACAAACCTATAATTTTGCTTCAGAGCACGATAGTGTCATCATAAGAAAGACCGCTTTCCGATAAGCCCTATGGGTGTTGATTGGGTGTCGCCTCAAGAGCTTGGCGACAAACTTGACGATGAAATTAGCGATAAATTCTTTTAACAATCTAGCCAATAGGAACTGAAATATGCTCAAAACCTTCTCGGCTTCTATAGTTCCTTCCTGGGAACTATAAAAGGCAAATAGTCTCAAGCTTCAAGTAATAATGTCCGGAATCGGAGTCGACCATCAACTGGCATTGTAACCATAAAAGTGAATCTGAATCAGAGTGAATCATCAACCATAATAGAAACTTGAGTTGAAGTCGTGAACGGATCCTCGAGTTGATAACGAAGCAACGGCGAAATAGTCCGACTAATTGCCAGCATTGTGTGGAGCTCAAGCTGTTGCTGAATTGAGATGTGCAGAGTATGTGTTTATTGTGGCGGCAGCATCGAATCCCGTGAGAAGTAGGCAGTCGTGTAGTGGTGTGTCAGCAGCCAGATACAACTAAAGCGAAGACACAGTGGAGAATTTAAGGCGTTTGGAGAGACCATAGAGCGAAGTTCTGAGAATGCCTTCCCCTGATGAATTCTGTCTGGCCGCTTTGTGTGTCGTGACTGTTATTACTACGGAATACAACTTGTAGGCTACTATTTGTTGTAATGTCCTGCTGTGTGTCATCATGTCTTCGTCTCATCTATATATATTTGGCGTCTATGTATTAATCTATTCATGTGTAATAAAAGTCGTTGTTGTTTTCTAATAAGGACTGTTTATTTCGGCATCGACCATCAAGTCAAAAAAAGAACCACGAAGGAAGAAGTGAGATCATCAACAATATGCTTTTGGAGCACATTGTGATTTAGAAAAACATATAATTAATTTAACTGAAATAAATAGTATTTCTCATGTCTGAACTTTTATTCGTCTTTAAATGTAAAATTTAATTTAAAAATTCTGATTAGTTAAATTATTATTCAAACCTTAGCATCAGCGCAGAGAATTTTTCCGTTGTTAAGATATAAAATGAAACCGGCGCCAAAGATGACAAAAAAAATCACCAAATGGCACGATTCCCAACACAAGAAGCACCTGTGTTTTGTTTCTTTATAGCTTCTTAATTGCATTTTTTCTGCTCCATAACGCAACGAGGCGTAAGAGAATGCAAACTTTCACATTTAACCTGCAATAAATCTGAATTTAATTAATTTTAATATTTGATGTAAGTATAATCTAATCAAATCGACTTTAAATTTTGCTCCTTAAAAAAATCCTGTGTAAATATGCAAAGTATGCAGGATTAAGCGTTTAATTAAATTTTGTTCGTTAGCAAGTTTTTGTTTACGAGCGGAAATATTTATAATTTCTAACATCAAGAAGTATAATGTTATGATTTATTAGTTTCCTTTTTGCGTGTTATTTTCTCGGATAAATTCCAGAATACTTAATTCCCTGAGAGTTTCAATAATCTTAATTGATATAGAAAATTCATTCCTCTCTTCATCTTTCTTTCTTTCTTTTTTTTTCCTAAATTATTATTAAGTACATTATTTGCCTAAATTGTAGAATTATATGTAGTGCATGAAATAACCATTTTAGCTTTCAACGTTTTAAAAAGGAAGTGAAATATGAATTTGCTTTCTTCTTCTTTTCGCATTCTTAATTTTGATTTTTGAAGGGGTAGGAGGGATTAGAATGGAAGAATTGCACTTGATTTTTTCAGCTTTGCTTAAAAGTTCGAATTGCTTAGCTTCTTTAAAATTTGAATGCTTAAAAATCTTTTAACATAATTAATAATGTATCTTATTATCTTAGTTAATGGAACATAGTAAAAGTATAATCTAAGCAAAGCCTTACATCCTTAAAAACTTGTAAAGCAAGATTAAAGAGTAAATCGCATTCATAAATTGATAGCGGCAAAAATTATTAACTCTCATTTTGTCAGCGTTTTCAATTTCATCAATTGAAACTAGTAAAGAAGATTAAAGTATACTGTTAAACTGAATATAGACATGGATAAATGAATAAAGACATGGAGATTTTTATTATAATTATTAGTTGCTCACAGACAAACAGTAGGCTCGGTGAGAATACAAGCAAAATTTTCTTTCATGTAAATCATTTAGATATAACTTCATACCTATACTTCCGCCAAGCCACGTTATTTTAATTGCCTTTAGTTATGTTTATAATGAACATGAACATTTTTAATGCTGATAAGTCCCATGTCATCACATAGGCTGCGGTGCACTTGTGGTAAAGTCTCGGCTCGTGAGCCGTAGTGTTTCAGGTTCGAGACCTGATTCCACAGAAAAACCATCGTGTAAGTGGTCTGTCGCATGTTAAATTTGTCTTGGCTAAGCGTCCTCCTGCTGGTGTGGCGTGTAGAGAGGGATGTCGCCCTCATCATTTAACTGGGGTTCAAAATTACGAGGTTCGTCAAATAGCCCTAATGTAGCTTTAAAACAGGACGTTATTATAACCAAACAAAACCCACCACATCATAGTACTATTAAAAATGTAAATATCCGTATCATATATCTTTTAACCTTCACGACATTGTAACATCACTCTGTTTATTTGTCATGTAAACTACACAAATATTAAATTGGTTTTTTAAAAACTTTCAATAAGGAAATAAAATATTTGATAAAACAATAAAAAAGGTTTGAATTTCATTAATACAATATAACTTATAGTAGAAAATCATAAAAACAAGTATTTTTTATAAATTATTCAAAATTTTAAAAAAATACACAATTAATAAATTGGCATAATTAAAAAGACAATTTAAATTTTGAAACTATATAAAAATATTTGATTTATTTAAAAAAATAAATTTTCAGATCATATCGCAGAAAAACGACAACATTCAAGTTAATTTTTAATTAATTAAAATTATGATTCAAATTTAAAAAAAACTTTCTCTAAAGTGTATATTCCTGCCTTGCAAGATATATATGTCACAAATTTGGTAGTTGTAGTTGAAGCGGTCTGGCCTGCAAAGCATCTACATACACACTACTTATTATTATTAGTATAGACTAGAAACTTTTTGTGACCTTCTGGTTCTCTAAGATTATTCGTTACTTAAAATTTCAATTGCATGTTTTGTTCGTGGCTTATTTTTAACACATTCTCCGGGAAATTTTCAATAAACTTAAAAAAATTAATAATTATGTAACACATACCATTTTAGAAGCCACATATTGTTTGATACAATTATGTCCAATGTGCTTGTCTGTGTCTCTACTTTTTCCTCATTTCTTAAGAATGGGGGGAAAAGTTTCACATAAGAAATAAGATTGCAAGTAAAAATATTTCAGGGATAGTTATTATTAAGGAATATGAACCTCAAAATCTCCGCGGTTTAGCAGTGAAAAATATAAACCTTAGTTCAATCTTTCATATTGTACCGTTCTTAACGATACACAATAGACAATGTGAAAATCGTTAATGACAAAAAATGCCAATGCAAAAAATAAATAAATAAATGACCCTTTAACACACTTCCATGTGAATTACTAGTTTAAAATTTCCAACGCCCACTTTTAGAATCTACAGAAAATTAATGTTGTATTTTTATCCTTTTAAGACAAACGATTTTCAAACGTTGTCATTCATGCGTGATTGTTTGTGCATTATAGAAAATGGAACAGTCTATCTTCACGATAAAATTGTGTAGTGAAGCAAACTGGTTAACTGATTGTTTCCATAAAATACAGTATATAGCACCCAAAAGTAGAAAATTGCTCCACTGTTTCCAAATAATAGCCCCATTTGCTCCTTAAAACGATTGGAGAATAATTTTCTATTGTCTTCTTTAAACGATCTGATCTATTTTGGCACTTTAAGTGAGAAGACGATAAAGCGGTCGGAGCAGGAAAAAAAATGTTTTTGGAGCATGAGAAGACATATTACTGTGTTTGGGTTTCAACCTTTAAGCCGTGAAAATAACTTGTTAAATTTCTGAATGAATATCCACTTCAAAAGTTACAAAAAGCTCATGTCGTACAAGATAATTTAAGTTGCAGTTATATAACTTTAAGGACATGGTGAAACCTTTTTTAAATTCTTAGAACGAAATAATATAAATAATGTTAGTATTTTGTTAATTAAAATTTAAATTATGTGTTTTCGAAATTAATTTCTTCATTACTTTTTGTTTGCAATAGATGTGCTTTATAACAATGACAATATCAATATTATATATATATATATATATATATATATATAATAAACTGAAATCCCTATATCTTACAAATGTATATAAATAAATAAATAAATGTATATATATATATATATATATACTTATAATAAAGCTCAATGTGTGTGTGCGTGTGTGTGTGTTGGCGCTCTACAGGCCAGACCGTTGGACCTACAGCTACCAAATTTGGTACATGTATACCTTGGAGGTCGGGAATGTGCACCTCGGAGCCCTTTTTTCGAATTTTTAATTAGAATTTGAATTAATTAAAATTTAAGCGAAATTTCAACGATTTTCCGCTATAACTTTCGAAAATATTATCGCACAAACATGATTTTTACATCAATTTAAAGATTAAAAAATTAGCTTTCTAATAGTATCAGTATTTTAATATTTAACTTAAGCTTCTATTTGTAATGAATTTTTAAAGAAGCATTTCAACTATATTTTTCAACAATATATTTCGGACAAAACAATAAAATTTAATCTGCAGGAGCACATTACGAGTGAAAGGGGAAAAATTATCTTTTATCAATAGGTTGCCATCAGATAGATAAAAACACAAATTAAAAAAATAAATAATTATTGCAAATTAAACATTTAAAAATGCAATTTTCAGCACGTGCCTGCATGAAATGAAATAAATATGAAATATGTTTTTTCTTTTAAAAAAAAAGAAAATGCAAAGAATTTTTTGTGACTTTTACAATATTATTAATTAAATAAATCAGCTTTGTTTAATAATAGAAATGCATCTATAAAAAAGTCTAAATGAAGTAAATAGCTGCATAGTATGTAGCACGAGTCTATAAATGCTTTAAAAAATGAAGAATATTTAGCTTTTAATTAAAAAGAGATGAACTTGTGATATCAGTGTTTTAATGTATAACTCAAGCTTCTATTTTTAACGAATTTTTAAAGAAATATTTTAACCATGTTTTTTTGAGCATGTGACTGGATAAAATAAAATAAAACAATGCCGGAAGTTCAAATAAAAAAAACTATCATCGCAAATCAAATCTAAAGATATACAACTTTCAGCATGTGACTGGATAAAATAACATAAATATAAAATGAGATATCTTCTAAAAAAATAAATGCAAGGCAATGGATTCTATGATCATTTGCAATAGATATATAATTAATTCCATAAATTATCTTTATTTACAGTAAACCTGGTTGAATTTAGACAGGATATGCATTGAAATCCCGACTTAATGGCATATTTCTATAATCGTTTGTAATATCTGTATCATTAATTCAATAATTTTTCCCCTTTTTCACTTTTTAAAAAAAACATATTTAACATTTTGGCAACATCACCGAAAAAAAACATTTTTTATATTTTGGAAGCATAATCGATAAATTGTTAGAGCATTAAACTCAAAAAGTTTTTTCGAATAAAGTTACCGACTCTTTAACTACTAATAACTGAATCTTTTAACTTTTACTATTTCTTAAATTTTGGCTAATGAATATGTGATTTAATTGAAAATTTTAGAACGCATTACTCATGGCGAACCAGCTGGTCGCCAAAGGCGGCTAGTATATAATAAAGCTCAATGTGTGTGTGTGTGTGTGTTGGCGCTCTACAGACCAGATCGTTGTACCTACAGCTACCAAATTTGGTATATGTATACCTTGGAGGTCGGGAATGTGCACCTCGGAGCCCTTTTTTCGAATTTTTAATTAGAATTTGAATTAATTAAAATTTAAGCGAAATTTCAACGATTTTCCGCTATAACTTTCGAAAATATTATCGCACAAACATGATTTTTACATCAATTTAAAGATTAAAAAATTAGCTTTCTAATGGTATCAGTGTTTTAATGTATAACTTAAGCTTCTATTTTTAACGAATTTTTAAAGAAATATTTTAACCATGTTTTACAACAATATATTTCGGACAAAACAATAAAATTTAATCTGCACGAGCATGTCAAGGGGGAAAAATTAGGTTTTATCAGCATGTTGCCATCCTATTGAGGGAAGTTCAAACTAAAAAACAACAACTATCATTACAAATTAAATCTAAAGAAATGCAACTTTTAGCACGTGACTGGATAAAATAAAAGAAATATAATATGTGACATTTTCTAAAATAAATAATGAACGAGTAAAGGGAAAAAATAGCTTTTATTAAACTGTTGAAATCATACAGACAGAAGTTCAAATTAAAAAATAAATTAACTATGACTGCAAATTAAATAAAAAAATGTAACATTCACCAGGTGATTGGATGAAATTAAATAAATATTAAATGTTATGTTTTCTAAAAAAGAAATACAAGACAAAGGTTTCTATGATCGTTTGCATTGCTATATCATTAATCATCATGATCGTTTGCATTGCTATATCATTGCTATTTGCTATATCATTAATTTAGTGAATCAGTGTTAAATGACTTTCGAAGTTTAAGTATATCTGGCAGAGAAATTATAAAGAGAGCAAGGCACATAAGTATTTAATTGAAAATCTTAGACCCCATTACTCTTGGCGAACCAGCTGGTCGCCAAAGGCGTCTAGTATATAATAATCCATATCCATATTTATCACATATACATAATAAATAGATATTTTTATATATTTGTAATAAATATATCCTCGAAAAGTTTAGACATTAAAACATTGACATATTTAAACACTTTAAGTATTTAATGCGCTGTTTCTAAACAAACAACCAGAATGTAAAAAAAGAAAGAAAAAAAAAAACCCAGAAAAATTTATATTTGAAAATGAAATAACACAAGAAATTATCGCTTTAAACAATTATTAAAAATCCCAAAATCGTTTAAAAGTAAAACAAAATTTGAAAAAAAAAATTAATGCAATAATAACAATTTATGCAGTTATAGTAAGTTAAACCCTAACACGTCATGATGACAATTGCTGGGTTAATTGAGAAATTCTGGATTCCGAAATTTTCCCATCAATTCTTATAATATGCGCTTATAATGGTCATAGTTTATGTCATTTACCATTTCTTTTATAAGTCACTCAGTATTTTTTTTTTCAAGCACTGTCCCTTGCAGTTATCTCCTATATTACACCCAATCTCCTTTTTAGGTGTCAAATTCAGAAATTTACTTTTCCTTACTGCTCTGATTCGAACATCAAACGCTGTTCGGAACGAAACTACCAGTCTTAATAGATTAATAGTCTTCGCAGTTTCGCGGCACTTCTAAACCCTTACGATCTGATTGCACCGTTTGATAGTGCTTAATCATTGGGCCAGGTCGTCACGAGGATGGGGGTGGGGTGGCCTATCTCTTTTTTCAATCTTCTGCCAAGTTTGATTCTGTAGATAACCATTGTAGAAGACGATGTCCTGATAACAAACTCACGAGCGACCATCTGACCCACTTTTCATATTTTAAAGGAAAGAGTTGCAATAGAAAAACAACTGGGGCTCTATTTCCCGCATAATTGTAGGATGACTTTTGTGTGGGGTGCAAAGTGTAACGGGTAACGGGACGCACACCCCCACTCTATTCTGGAACGTGACCGGCCTGCAACAGCTCGTGCGGAACAAGGTACAAACCAGACAAAAACAGATATGCTCTCTATCTAACGTTGTTGCAGCAGATTATATAGTTAGCGTTACTTGAATGTATTCGTTATCATCTCGTTCTTCATGCCACGATGTCTCGATTTTCATTTAAGTATCGTTCGTGAACGAGATCCAGCAAAAATACGAAATTATTAGGTGAAGACAGGGCAAAATCCTTCACGAGTTTTGATATAGATAAACGAGACGCTTGATTGTTTTGGTGAACCCATTTCCGCATTAATTTAATAGCAGTGAAAAAATATTTCGATAAAATGCACTTGTCTGTCACGTGACTCAGCTATGAGCCGCATCTATCTAATCAGCTCATACGTATTATCTAATTAGATGGCCCCTTCTCTACTACAAAAAAGAGAACATAGATGGAGATATTAGATACATAATCCAAATAGAGGTAGCAAACGCGTAATGTTTAGTTTTGAGCGTATAAAATAAGCTATACTGGAAAGGTTAAAACATATAGTAATATTTAAAGCATTGATAATATGATAACGAACTACACTAAACAAATAATATGATGAATTAGAGTTCCAAAACAGTGTAACGTTAAATAGCTCTCAAATGAATGAAGTTAAAAAGCTACGAAAACAAAATTAAGTATAAAAAAATACGTGGAAAGTTCTATCTACCATTCTGTTGTGTTATACCACCACAGAAAGTACTTAACTACGAGGTAAAAGGGGATAGTCATCTTTTGGTCAATTTTATGTATAAAAGGAAAAGCATTGAAATGAAGATTGAGCATTTTGTGACACCGTATCGTTTCAGAAACTACAGAAATATTAATTGATACCAGTTACTAAATTACGATATCAATAACTTCAGACAAATCATATTTCGTTTCAGTCTGGAAAACTGCATTTGCTGTCTTAATATATATATATAAATTACTAACTTTCAAATCTGCCCCAGACATCCGAATCCTGCACATAAAGATTTCACGAATTATTTCAGTACAATTTCCACTATATATTAGCACTTTTACAAATAAACTTTTTTTTTGTATACTGTAGGTCCTTCTTCAGAATTCACGGTGAGCAATTGGTTTATTTTATTATCGTTGCAACATTAGACACTTTTGGCTTTATATATATTTAACCTGAGTCTTCCCGTGTAACATTAATGTGAGTGCCCGAAATAAGTAACTAATGTTTTTTAGCGCTTTGATGGTCATTATGACTTGCAATATCTGAAAGAGTGCCGTATTCAAATTTCAAATCTATCTAGATAGAAAATTTTGAGAAAACGGTAATCATGTAATTGTGTGACATGTTCACAACATGAAACAAACAGGAGGTTATTCCACAGAACTTTCTCGCATATACTTTTATGAAAGAGTTGTCCCAGAAAACGACGTGCATAGTATTGGCGTACAATAGTCACAAAACATTAATTTTTTGCCGTGAATTTGATATAGGTCAATATTAATCCCTGGTATTAAGTTAATAGTTCCTCAAAATCCAATTTGTGCTTTAGATGCTGAATGAAATAAAAAAATTGACACAACTATACTCGTAGTCAAAAAATCTACATTATTTGATGTATTTAAGATTATGGCAACTTTGAGTAATCCTTTTACCTGTTTCTTAAAGTACAGACCGATAGACGGTCAGTCCGTTGTTGGATTTGGCTCAAAATTTCATAGTTGTGCATGCTATAGATAATTCTGTGTATCAAATTTGACTTATCTAGTTCTCTTCGTTTTCTAACTATCGTGTTAAAATTTATTCGAACAGCCGGACAGACATACTTTCTCTGAGCAGGTTTTGCACAAAATTTGACATAAAGACCGTGTAACAAATTGCATACGTCTAGGTCCAAGCAGCTTTCAGTTATCAATATCAGATACAGTCAAACGGACGTTTTCAAAAATATGTTTTTCGAACGCAGGGAGGACTAATATATGGAGATTCGACAAAACCTGGAGTGTTTTTGGCTATTACAACACTTTATCTATACTACATATACGAGAAAGAAAAAAGGGGTTAACACTTGAATGAACAACCGTTTAGCATTTTATCAAGTATCTTATTAGTATTTAGAATGATATTTTATAACATGAAAAATTTAGAAAAATACCACATATTAATAGCCTTTCTGAATTATTATAAAAACATTCAACTTCTATACGCCGATAGAAATGTATAGATAACAAAATTCCTATGATGGTTTATATTCCGAAATCCATAACAAATATAGAATGAGGATAAATGGGTGCCTACAAATTATACATACGCAAACTGACATGTAGTCCGGAGCTCAAATTTACAACCTGTCAATCAATTAGCCAAGACAGCCGCGATGTCAACAGCGGCTCTCATCTCGCCTAAAGCGAGATGACTAGCTGTGACTGTAACTGAAAAGAAAATCTCAATCGAATGGTAATTTCAACACTAGATAGATTAAAATTCCGACACAAGTCGGTGTGATAGTATATGATCAAACATAAAGATGTAGTGTCCTTCAAGAATTCGACAAATGCAACTTTGAAGCATTTATCGAAATTGGAATTGCGAATGATTTCAATGCGAGTCCAATTTCGTTGAGTCTGGGAATTAAAACAAATATGTCTTTTCAACATAAGGGATTCATCCTGAAATGTGCTATTCATTTAATATTAAGAATTGATGAATTTCACATTAAATTAAATTATTAATCCACAAATAAAAGACTAATAAGGGATTTGACGACTAAACATTTGCGGTGCATTAAATATCAACATAAAATTATGTACGTCTACTTACATATATGAAACTGCTTCTCTAAATGCAGTGGGATTTTAGGTGGTTAAATTTTTTTTAATTGTATGTTTAGTCGTAGAATTTTACTCACTTTTGACATGTTTTATGTATAACTGAATTAATTTTATTATAAATCTCTCTAGTATTTGCTGTTGGATCCAAGAGACGGCACTGGAATATCATAATAATTCCAAGCAATTCTAGATTTAAAGTTCAAGTTTAAATCTAGATTTAAAAATACTGTCAGATTCAATGATTCCACAGATTACATTGATGTATTTTCAAGCAATAAAAACTAAGGAATACAATGTAATATTATGATGATTATAGAATAGAATACTACAAGAAACTAACTAAGGAATACTACAAGGATTACAATGGACGAGAATTTTCATGATTCATCGTTGGACACTGTTGCTTTCTTATTCGGTTCAATCTGTCTTTATTCGCTCCCTTTAAATACATTGTTCCTTTAACCCCTTCATTCAACCCGAATCTCCTTAACTTTCTAATTAGATGACACATCCTATTTTGGATATTTATAATTATTTTGATAATATAAGGAGCTTGTTATATTGTTATAATTTTGAAGTGTTTCTAAGTCCTTTTGCATTTTTAAATACTTAATTTTGTCGCTTAGTTACAGACTTTAAATTAAAAATTCAATACTTCGATGTGCGTGGAGAGTACGTCAACGTGTGAGAAATTAGGGCTAGCGCGTATTTCCTGTAACCCTGACGTCCCGAGTTCGAATCCTGGTATGGGCATGGTTATTCTGTGTTCTGTCTGTGAGATGCGTGAATGTGCCCTCTGTAAAAAAAAAGGTTGAACAAGTGAATGCGTGAATGTTTCATCTTCATTAATTAGCATGTGCTATGTAAAATACACTATCAGAAATCTTGCGTAAATCGATCAAGTTTTATTGCAAATTCTAAATAGTCTAATAAACAGGAAATGTAAAGCTTAATAATTTGTAATTGTTGCAGTTTCTTACATATTTCTTTTGTCTTTAAAATTTATTCCCTTTAAAAAAACAGAGATTTTTTTTTAATTATAAAATGTGTGTCAATGTTTTATTTTATCGGCATAAAATGTCAGCTCTCTTTTTAAAAAAATAGATCTCTATCATTTGCAATAAATATAAGTAAACAAAAATCTAGACTTTATACTTAAAAAAAAACGATACAAATATTTTTCAATTCCTTATTTTTCTTTCCATTTCCTTTCAAAGTAAAAACAATTTTCTTCAAGAGAAAAGATTTTGAGATTTATCATAACTCATGATTGACTCCTTTAGATAATTTTTCTTTAAAAATAGATTTGAAAACTACGGTGCAGATTTAAAACTGAAAAGCTAATATACTTTCCATTAATCTTTTTTTTTCAACATTTGATAAGAGCTCAATTTGGTATTGGCTGAAAGCCAACATCATTTAAATTCTTTTGGATTTGATAGTAATAACTATTACTTTTATATTTAGAGAATTATTTGTTTGTTTTATCGACTAAACTAGTGGCCTTTTAATCTGTTTATCTATTTATAATGGAATGGCAGTTAGAATAATATGCCCTTTTAAGAGGAAAAGCATAAAAATATCTAGGTCTGGAGAATGTAAAAATACTACTAAAAGCTTGCATGTATTTTATTCAGCGACATCTATATGCAAGCATGCGAAGTATCTAAGTAAACGACAATGTTTTTGGGTTTTACATTGCTTACTATTACTTTATTGCTCTCGTTTTGGAAAGTTTTCCATTTAGTATTATTGAGTTATTCAGTATATAAAGACCCCCAATCATGGAACGCTCCAAAATTGTATTTTCGACTTCCGTTGCTTAAAAAAAATTGTTTTGAAGAAACATGCTGCCGACGTCCGTTATATACATTTGGAAACTTATGGTGATGATACTCCGTCTTATCCTAATGGTCGCTTTCTGTTTCAAAGATTTAAGAGTGGTGATTTCTATGTCAATGATGAAGAACGGCCTGGAGGACCAAAAATAATTCAAAGACAATCAACTGCACAACTTATTGGACGAAAAATGGGAAAAAGTTGTAGAACAAGATGGAAAATATTTTGATTTATGGATGGTGGTGTACCCATTTTTCTCAATAAACACCTTTTTAAAATGAAAAAAAGTATCAAAATACATGTAAGCACCTAATACTTTGTTTACGAACAAAATATATACTTCTCTATAAACAAAATTTTTCTAATTTATTCTAAAGTTCAGCAGGAAGATTTTTGCCATGCATGCAACTTCTTTTTTCACCCACGCTTCTTTTTCCTCAGTTTTTCCATCTGAGTGAAAAGATGGAAAGGGGGTCGATTCTTATCTCTCGCGGATACACATAGATCGAAAAGATTCTTAATGACTTTTAATTGAGACTAAACATGACATGCAACCACGCCTCCTCACACATTTTATTAAACCACACGACCTGAATAACCCTTCGGAGAAGACAGAACAGGTCCTTTTTCGATTCCAATTTCGTTGATAACAATCTCGGGCAATTTCAAAAGGGACCAGGACCTACTTAACGCCTCTCAGCCATTAATGAGCGTATCATTGCCTGTTATCGAAAAAAAATCAGCTGAACTTTTACAGACATAACTATTCAAAATGATGACTAAAAGTTCGGGGTTATGTTGCGCCACATTTCAAGGAGTTAATATCGGCGTCACCTTTTCTGTGAATTTGCTTATTTCAGAACAAATGCGTGATCAATCACCAACTGACTTGACTGACTGAAAGCTTTAAAAGTCTGTTTCCTCCATTATTTTCAACACGTTAAACTTGTTCCAGATTTTCTTGATTATAACCCATTGACAGAAAATTTTGCGGAATTCTATGACCTTACCTTTTATCTAGGATTTATCTCACATTTCAGAAATATTATTGAGTTATCGATTGATGTTATCGAATGTCTTACACCAATAATTTACATAAAATAATTTTTTTTCGTTTTCGTTATTTTATAATTGGTCTTTCAGTTGTTATTACGTTCTCGTACACATTTTAATAATTTCTTTTCTTTTTAAAAATGTATTTATTGTGAAAAACATTGATCAATACATATATATCAAAATATTTTCCATCCTTTTCTACAATTTTTTCCTATTTTCACCCAATAAGTAATAATTGCCTCCGAATTTTTTTCGGTTCACCAGGTCGTTCATTGTCATTCGCATCGAAATCACCACTCTTAAATTGTTGAAACCAAAACCAACAATTGGGATATGACGAAGTAGCTTCACCATTAGTTTCTAAAAGTGTCTGATGAGCTTTGGCTGAAGATTACTTTAAATATAATAAAAGAAAGCAATGATTGTCGATTTAGAGCGTTCCATTGCTTTGTCTTTATACACAGAATAACTCAATAATATTAAGTGGAGAACTTTCAAAAGGATAGCAATAAAGTAATAATAAATTGATAAAATCCAATACCATTGTCTTCTTTCAAGATACTTTGTACATTTATCAAGAAATGTCGCTGATTAAAATACATGCAAGCATCTAATATATTGGATTTGACAAGGAATGCGACTACAAACGAACTAACAACTAGTAACAATTGGAGTAGTATGTCTAAAGTTAGAGTAATCTCAATTTCGACAAGATTAAGAATTCCTTAATGATTATTTTAAATTTGTCATAATTTATAATTTTTCAACTTCCGTACTACTTGCGAATTTTCAAAAAATACGTATATGAATTTACGCACATCATTTTGTATGGAAAGAGAAAATATTAAAATTCTTTTTAATACAAAATTTCAGATAAATCCTAACGCAAACATTTCGTCTTACAATACTTATATGAACTTTATTTGCATATGAATATCCAGAGTAAGCGCCATGACTATATTTCTATATCAAATCATAATACTAATTATTAAATCGTATTACAAATGGTAATTTAAAGAAACATTTAATTTGGGCCAGAAAAAGTCAAATTTTTTCATTTTGGCGACACACTGTGGCCATCGTCATATTGACTTTTTTTGCCCTGTTTCCGTGGATAACACTTCCAAATTTCTCAGAAAATAATGTATGAATTCATACATGGATTTTTATATAAAAAAGAAAAATATGAAAATTCCTTTCAATGGAAAATTTTACATAAATCTTATCGCAATTATTTCGCTTGTGATTATTCATATAAGTTAAGTATACATATTAATTGCAAGAGCAATCATCACTGTTTCTGTTTCTACATAAATCATAATTCTAATTATTCAATTGTAGATGTCGACAGTATATTAAAATACAAATAATTTGTACCAGAAAAAGCGGAAATTACCACCTTGGCGACGCAATGTGACCATCGTCACATTTTAAGCGGTCTTTTATTCCAGAAGAAACCTCACGATCTCTAGATGAGACCCTAAAGACAACAAAGTGCAGAAGACAATTACCACAGACGGTTAATTGCCTAAGGGACGCAAGAACTTGTCAGCAACATCAAACATTCAAGAATAGGCCTTTCTCTATTTTACTAAAATTTCTACAAGCTCTCGTTGTCTTGAATATTCGTTCTTCATGCATTTTTTATAGGAACACGTCCTGATCGTTTAGTTTCCAATAATAAGACTTCAGGTACGTGAAGGCAGAAAGCAGAGATAGCGATGGTAAACTTCTAGTTGCACTTTTCTATGGTTTTAATATTTATTGAATCTTAAATATGTGGATCTTTCGAACTTTAAATCGTAAAGTTTCTGTTCAATTCAAAGCACGTTTCCTCTTTAAACTGCATAGTCATACTAGTATACAACAATTCATATTTCGAAGCCATTTCAAAAGTTTGATAATAAAGCTGCTCTTAAAGTCAATATATTTTCATTTAAAATATGCACTTTAGAATTCATTTCAAAAGTCTTGTTTTTTAATTGAAATTTAAGTGCATAGCATTTGTTATATACCATAGAAAAGTATATTTCTGATATTAATTTAATATTCATAATGGAACAAGAGTTTTAAACTTTGGAATTATAAACCACTAAAGGGTAAATTTGTTTTACGTTTTTCATTTAGTTCCATTGCATTATTAAAATAATGAAATTTAAATTTGATTAAAATCTTTTCATTAAAATGTTGTGAATTTTTAAAAAAAATTAGTTTTACTTTATTCATCATTAATTGCGTTAGTTTAGTTTTGTTTATCATTACTAATTGGCGATCCTAATTTTATTTATCATTAATTACGAGTTTGTTTTCCTGTTTAAGAACAGAAAGAGGTTCTTTTACATGAGAAAAATTTGAGATTCAGTCTAGTTTGAATGTTTTGATCATTTTTTATTATTCGACCCGAGTTTGAATTTTAAGAAAAACCTTTTTGATTATTTGATCCAAGCTTGAATTTATAGATAATTTTTGATGATTTGATCCAAGTTAGAATTTTTGATAATTTGACGAATGTTGAATTTTTTGATCATTTTTTATTATTTAGTAGAGTTTGAATTTTTTTTAATCAATTTGGATTACATAATCGAATTTGAATTTTTTAATCAATTTGGATTACATAATCGAATTTGAATTTTTTAATCAATTTGAATTATATGATCGATCTTGAGTTTTTTTTATCAATATGAATCATATGATCGAATTTGAATTTTTTAATGTGTAATTTAAAAATGATTCAAAAGTGAAATACATATCGTTGGTCAATCAACTGATTAAAAATATTATTTCAAAGACATATTCAACATTCAATTATTTATTATTACAACTGAGGAAATACGCAATCATTTTTGATCATATCATTATCCTTTTTGATGTGTCATGATATACACTGTTACATCCAAGTGAAATGATCACTAAAAGGGACGTTACTGACGATTAGCAAGGAAGAAAAACACTTAGAAGGATAAATTTTGATTATTTGTTTTTGTCTACAAACTAAATGACATAAATCATTCAGGTTCTCTTCTTCAGCCGGCAGATGCATGTATAAATATCATCAGACGTCAAGGAACATTTACTGGCTAAAAACAAGATCTTCAGAAAGCAAGAAGGGCCCTGAGCCCATCCATTAACGAGCTTTCCAATTAGTGGCGACCAGAAGCTCCAAGACGTTGATGAGAGTAATTAATCGATTGGATGAGGAATCGTTCGTCTTCAATCGACACGAGCATTAATGAACGATTTATCATCTTAATGGCGAAGCCCATCTCATAATAAATATTTATAGCACCTACGTCCACTGAAAAAACGTGGCATCGCGCGCCGTCAATTAACGGAGACCGCAACACTAAATATTCATTGAAATCGGGTCGATGTCGATGTGAATATGTTTTATGTTTTGATGGCCCCCTTATTTTGTTTTATTTTCTTATTTAATTAAAGCTCTGATGTTGTTTTATTTAGTTAAAGCGCTGATAAGTTTGAGAACTTTTGATAAAAACTTATCAAAAATTTGATTGTTCATAAAATAGGATAAAGTTTTGGAAAATAAAATCATTCAACACAATAAATATCAAGTAAATGAAAATAGTTTATTTAATTAAGATTATTTCAGAGGTTTAAAGATTAATCACTAATAAAGAAACTGGTGACCGTAGATATCTCTCGGATGCAGTGACAAAGATTTATCAAAAATTTGATAAATTTTTATCTCTACTAACTTCTGACGAATAAACTCACCATTACGAAAATTGTTGTATTTTTCCCATTACGGATATAGATAGTCAGAAAAAGTTAACTGGTTAGTTAAAATTATCTACTAAATTGGTTTACTAAAATTCGTGTTATTTTTAGTTACAATTTTAACACCTGTAACTTTGTTAACCCTAGAATGCATCACTTTTTATTTTTTACACACACAGGTGTGTCTTTGAGTGGTGAATAGCAGCATATAATTTAGGAAGACTTAAATTTTTTTTAAATTATTTTCTTTTGTGAATTTTTTTAATTAAAATGAACCGTATCCCAGATACAAAATCACATTATAACAATTCTGTAATAAAACAAAGTCTCTTAACCAATATTTTTTATAGTATATATTTTTTTAGTATTCCTAATGCTTGTATTAGGATTAGCTTTAATCCTAATGCCAGTATTAGGTATCGCTAAGTTTTAAATTTCTACAAATGTTAATCAAAAAGGATTTAAGAAAGGATTTCCAAACAAAATACAAAGCTTATAAATGGAAATAAAAACATGTAGTCAAATGTCTATACGATACAATAAGAGTTAACAAATATCATTTTTATTTTATAAATATAAAGAAACATAAAATAAATCAAAATTTTAATATTTCGAGAATTTTAGTTTTTTCCCGAAGTGATTATTATTATTCATATGATTTTTCTCTCACGTGAATTTATTTATTTCGTTGATTATTTATTTCACGTGATTAGTTTTATTTCACAGATTTATTTTAATTTATTCATGTTGTATAATTTTAAATTTTATTGCTAATAGCAAAATAAATCAAAATTTTTTTTTTTCAATTTAATATTATTTTGAAAAAAAAAAATCAGTATTCAGAGGAAACAAAGGAATTAAAATTCCTCCTTTCTCACTCAAAAAAGAGCAGTGAACTTTTATCCTCTTCGTTGTTCGCTTCAAGCGTTCAACATTTTAAAACGTTTTGTAAACGTTTACTTTTTGAGTTTTCATTTTTATTTGTTCTAATATGACGAAAAAAAAAAGAAATTTTCGTGGGCAGAAGAGAACGGCGAAAGGGTTAATTAAGTTTATGCAGTAGCAGAAAAATTTACAAATATTAATTTAAAATTAAAATTGAATCTTAATTTATTGTAGCTTTTTACTAAAAATAAACAATTTCGTCAAGATGAAAAAAAAATATGGGAATTGTGACTGAAATTAAAAGAATAGCCTAATTTAGAACAATAACAGTTTATCATCATTTAAACAATAGCAATTTTCTTCCTCGTGGCTTAATGATAATAAATTTTCTCTTCACTATATAATTACATATCTTTATAATTCACTCTGAACAAAAGAAACAACAGTTGATGTTTCAAAAATGAAAAGCTGCTTGCAATTAATTATGTGTTACTTCTTTCTAAATATAGTTCCTGAAGCTGCGGCAGATTTAAAAAAGTTTTCTTCAACCATTTGAGATTGTGTTATTGCCATAATTAAAGAAAAAAGTATATCCAAGAAAAATTTACTTCCTTGAAAGATTACTGAAGATTTTGTATAAATTTTAATTGAATACAAAGAATAATTCTTAGTATGATAAACTATAAATGTTTCAATAAATTTATTTTTCGACATAATAAATTGTTTATTATTAATTCTATGGTAATAGGAATGAATTTATAAAATTTGAATAAATGTACAGAATTTTTAAAGTAAATTTAATTTTATCCCATATTGTAGTTAAAATGTAAGAGTACTCGAATAAATTATTTCACTTAAAATTAATCGTTCGGTATGTTAGTTAAAATGGCCCTTTTATTAAAAAAATGCTATTACCACTTTTTTTTCCAAAGAAATCAGCAAGATGCTTCCAATTATTTTCCAAGACAATTCTGAATATAAATGTCTGCAGGTACTTACCTAAAAAAGTAAAGAAAGAACAGTCAATTATACAAATTAAAATTATTTTGAAAGTGATGGTTAAAAATCTAATTCATATTTTGCACAGATATAAAAAACATTAATCGGGAAATGTTATTTTTCATACGCTTCTCTGCAAATTAGTTTACAAAATGAAATGCATTTTCACACCAATGTATAAATAAAAGAATAATATTTAAAAAATATACATTTAAATGTATTTATTGCGAAAACAAAAGAAGTATTATTTCCAGATTTCTGAATTTTAATTTAAAGTAATCGACACAATACGTATTTGGAATTTGAACATGACTGATTTCATTTAAAATCTGCTGTGTTCATATTCGAAAAACAAGATGTTTTAATTATATAAAGAAGTGAATGTCATACATATATGCGGAGGAATTCAATCCCACTTGAAATAGAAATAATTGTTCAAATAAATTTTAGTTTGAAATAATAAAAGTTATCTTTTTCATGTAAGTATACTTCATAATTATTTACTGCTTTAACTACATGAAAACTATTATAATTATCTGGTCTGAGTGCAGTTAATCTGTATTGTTTTAAATTTAAAATAAATTTTAGTATTTCTTTTTAATTTGATTAAACTTTCTGACAATTAATTTATAGCCTTCACATTCATTTTAACATTGCAGTGTTGTGATCTTCTATTGGAAATAATAAAATAATAACAGATGATTAATCTATGAAATAAAAACAACAAATAATTCCTCTGGAAAACAATAAATCATAATAGATCATTTATCTGAGAAACAACAAAACAATAATAGATCATTTATCTGAGAAACAACAAAACAATAATAGATCATTTATCTGAGAAACAACAATGCAATAACAGATCATTCATCTGAGAAATAACAATGCAATAACAAATCATTCATCTGAGAAACAACAAAGCAATAACAAATCATTCATCTGAGAAATAACAATGCAATAACAAATCACTCATCTGAGAAATAATGCAATAAGATAATTCGTCAGCGAAATAACAAAGTAATAACAGATTCGAAAATTATGAAAATTATGACAGATTATGAAAAAAACATGTTTCGAAGCTAAACGGAGCAAACTTTTTAAGCTATACAATATCAAGAAGAATACAGGCGCAAGAATATTAGAATTGAGCTTGCAGAATATGACTGCATATAAAAAAAATTCTATATACTTGTCTTGTAAAAATTACACCAGGATAAAAAAATGTCTGCTTACAGGATGAACCTGAAAAGCATCGGCATAAATTGATATCAAAGCACTGCATTTTTCTCAACAATATCAAAGCATGATCAAAGAATTCTTTTAATCTGATAATGTTTAAAGATTGAATACTATTTGTAAATTGCGTTATACAAAAACCGCTCATAACACTAGAAGTTTGGGCTACGGTTGAACTTGACTCTTAATTATTTCTCCACAGTACAGACTATCTCAAAAGACTTTTCATCAAAATATGCGCCAAAATTTGAAAACTTGGTCAGATTAAATTATAATAGCAATATTAACACGTTCACTGCCACTACCATCGTCCAATATCAGGACCATCTAATCTAATTTGATGACTTCTTTGCTATCTTTTAACTGTAGAAAGAAGGTCGTCTAATAACATACATGGTTTGGTTCTACAAAAGAACGCAATCTACGAGTTTTCTCGTAGTTGGCAGTCAACGTGTTAATTTAATCAAAACATTAGAATTTACTCGCAAAAATTTAAGAGCAAACTAACGCAAAAAACATATTTTTTAACCGTTTTGAAGCTAAAAAACGTTTTAATTTTTTCAATGATACTAGTTTTTTTATGGCACACATTTTTTTTTCTAACTTTAATACATTTTTAAAAATATTTTTATTTCAATAATATTATATTTAGAATTCTGATCCTCCAACAATCTCTGGTTTCTGACAACATTTAGATAAATATATTTGTTAAATATTTTGAAATTAGCAAAAAATCCACTATAGTTTGCTTTAGGAGCGACCAGTCTTTTTTCAGTTATTCATAAAGAGATAAAAAAAATTACATTAGATAAAAAATCACGTCGAACTAATCATTAAATTAAAAAAGCATAAGAACAACCAATATCTGCATTTTTCAAAGCGTCACGGTAAAGTTAGCATCAAAGTACCTATTACCACCAAATCAAGAAAAGATCATTTAGTAGAATTTCATGAAAAGTGATAAAGGTTTAATATGCGGTGTGTTATGACCCTCGAATACCGGAACATAAGATCTCCTACACACGCTTCATATTCCTGGTACAGAGTTCTCCACCACTTGCACCTCTTGCAACTGTTGGACTCCTTATCTCGCCATTAAGAATCCTTCCCTTAGAAGAAGAGTTTCCACGAAAGCACCCAACCACCAAATCTAGTCACGGCACCACCCATCACAAGAACGAAAACGGAAGGGTGAGCTTCACCAGAAAATCCTTTAAAATTCTATTACCCGCCCACCCCTTGTCTACGGCTGCCACATTACATCACCTCCCCCCTTCTATTACATATTCAGTTGTTTGCGGAAAATTTCCTCACAGTATGCATCAGAAAGGATGGTGGGGGTAAGAATTTAAGGCGACGGAAGAAGGGGAAAGAAATGATGGATAGACTCCCCTTTCCCACTCGAAACAGATGCCGCACCCCAGATAAAGCAAGACTCGTCTATCCCTCTGATAGAATTGGGGGGAGGTAGGGAAGGAAGTGGATATTGTGAAGTTCTCCTCTATCAAATCCGTTTCATTATAATGACAGCCAAGTCGAGGTGAGTACCATTATCGGAGCACGCGAACCTTAGCAATCATCCCATAATAGAGTAAATTGAATAACTGGTTGTTGGCAATTTAAAGACTAGCCTTAATCGGCCCGCCTTTTTTTGTTTCCTTTCCTTTCTTATCTTATCTTATCTTATACAGTAAGATTTTGTTTTTGTCGGTGTTCTTCAAAATTTAGCAAGATTCTACGCATTTCTAGATGGTGAATAAAAAGTAATTGGTAAGAAAATGATTGAACATCAGCAGTAATAACGGACCGATAGTAGTTTAATCCAACCAGCGATACAAATGGATCCAGATGATATCAATGGAACTGATTATCAAGGAAAGATATGATTTACATATATAAGTTTATATAATGTAATGGAATATAATATAGTGAGCATGACGCCGGCGTGAAATTGTTATTCGAATTAACAAGATCCTGTACACAAATGTAAGCAATTGTTTGAGTGACGAGTACATGGACAATTCCTCACTCAAAAGATGCAAAGATCATAAACTACTTAAGAGATTGTTTATCAGGACTTTGAAAGTATTACCAACAAAACTAACAACATAGAGAAGCTAAGAAAATTCGCATGTCTATGGATGGCTATATAATTGCATATATATCATCCATTACCAAATATGCACTTGCTTTTATTTCAAGAACATTATGTTTATAAGCTTCAATAAACTAAGATTTTTTTCTTTCGTTGGCTAGGTATAGCATGTGACTACTATAGTGACTTGATGACGAAAGAAGACGTGAAAAACTTCATTCTTAGGCGAGAAACGACAGCAAAGAGACAAAAGCGTAGTGTGTTCACGCCGTTTCTTACTGTCAAATATAATAAAAGATAATAATATCATGCTTCCTTTGGATTAACAAAAAATGCCAAAATAACTGCATTACATATCGTGGGACACTTACCATTATTAACATACAGGACGATTATATTAAGAATAAGTTTTGCAGAATTATCATTTACTAATTATGATATACTGGTTTTAAATATTTTACAGATTGATAAAAGCAAATCATTAATTTTTTCAAAGAATAAGACTCCATCAGAATAAATAGTTTGAACATTGGCTTCGAAGAGAAAAGATGTATTTCATCAATAAAGTAGTATAAAAATGACAAATATGACTGCACAAAGTAAATACAAAATGAAAAATCTGCCTCTAAATAAATGTAAAATTCCAGTTTAAATTAGCAATTTAAATAAAATAGTATAAAAGAAATTTGAGAGGTTCAAGTTAGACTGAAAAGCATCAGCAATTGAGTTTAAATAAAGTTGGTAATTTTTCAAAGTAGCGGATTTTTTTTTTTAAATTTTTTCATTATTTTTTCTCTTGCATTTCTTAAAACTACAGCCAGTCATTCTATTACAACAGAGCTAAGCTAGCTATATAAATAGGGAAACTCTTATATTAAGGGACAACTTTTAGAAATAATCCAATGAAAGGAAAAATCACAAGTAGAACTTCAAACCACATGGACACCCACAATGAAAATCCTAACAGAACAAACACAAAGATTGGAAATATACTCTCATTTAGCATAAAATTAAACAATTATCCATTCTATAAGGATATTCAAAATCTCTCGTTATATTATTTAGTTAAAATTGTTGAAGGCTTTTCGCAAATATTTAAGGAAGAATTGTCCACCAAATGATTAATCATGCCAAAGCTAATAGTTTCACAAACTATGGAAAAGTCTTTGAGCTTAACATTCTTATTGGCCAGCATATTAACCAATAACACGGTGAAAATTTCTAGAAACCGGTTCAGTGGTGGACCAACTCAACACACGCGTCATTATAGTATCTAATTGCATCGTTAAAGTCCACTCTCCGAGCATCAGAGGCTAAGCCAACCATTTCCTGATTCATCTCTCATCATCCACAAACCAACACTTCAATTAAACTAAAACCATCTGTTAACGTTACAGTCGAGTCGTTCATTACTACAGAACGCATGTCCCTCCCCCACCCGTCCCTCTTCCGAAATCATCGCCCGTGCAAGGAAGGGTTGATGCGAGCAAAATGACGAATACCGAACATATTCCGAAATAATTTGGAATTTAGTTCGCCCGTGCGCGAATCGGCGCAAACCCCGTTTGTTGCCCAGCCAACTCATTTCGCCTCACAGTTCACCGCTAATGTGTGAGATCCAATGCAGGTGGTTTGCCTCCAGAGCCCGGTTCCGGTACGCGAAGCCCCCATTACTATTAATTAAATTGTATTTCCCACTTTCAGAAAAGAGCTGGAAAAGTTCTCTACTCTTTTGGGGGGGGGGGAGAAATGCTTCATGTTTCGTGCACTCATAAAGCGTATACAAACACCACTCAGGTTGCTGTAATGGAGTTTAAAATTAAAAGACTGAAAATGGCGAAGACGGGAGAAAATATATTGACTGAGGAAAACCCGCATAGTCTGGCCACTCGGGCATGCTGTTAATCGAGGTTCAGTTGGAGACCAACAGACATGAGTTTTCTGATTTCATTCCGTATCGCATTCGACTGAATGGTCAGTGTTCAATGCACACAACACATTAATTAAAAGGAATCATTGAAACTAAGATGTGTTTAAACTTTATGCATAGATATTATCACCAATCTATTATAGAATCATATAATGCTGGTAGCAGGTATTATACAACCAGCATTACACGATGGTCAACTGATATCTTGGGAAAAAAATAAAAATGACATGGCTCTGAAGCTACTTATATGATTTTAAATAATGCTATTTTATTATACAAAAAGAATCGAACTTGGTCACTCTGCTTATACGGTGAATGAAAATAACAATTTAAGGTTCAAACTTTTAAACCTTAATCAGTTTCTCCTAACATAAAGAAATACAGAAAATCTGGTAATTTATTATTGAATCCTTAAAATGGAATGCTATTATTTAAAAGTTTAAATACAGAAGCAGTAGCCATTTTGGTAACAGAAAACGCCATCTTTCTTATTCCTCCTGCGATATGTTAACCTACTGTTAACGTGTCAGTGATTGTGCAACTAATCCAATCAAATGGGGATAAATTATATACGAATCAGGACCCCAACTGGTAACAATTGCAAAAAGAGTAATAATCTCCTCTTTATTATCGTAAAAGGAGATAGTATTTAGGATTCCTTTAGTGTCGGCTTACTCAGAGGCAAATAAAACCTTCTTTCATCTGATCAAAAGATGGGCGATTTATGTTTCTTCAAAGATTGCCTCAATGTCGATTCTATTTTTGTGCTTTTCTCAGCATAGATAAGCTAATAACCATTCTTGTATGTATACAATACTCAAAGGTTGATTCTTTATATTATTGGGACAATCTACTAACACTAATATATATTAGGAATGATATATTGATATTTGATGATAATATTTATTGTAGAAGAAACAGAGCTTAGGAATATATGGTATATTAAGAATATTTATTAAATTCATTTTAACTATTAAGTCTCTGAATGACAAATAATGATATGAATTCAATATTCCAGACAGTGAAAAAGTTTCAGCTCAATATATACATACATATATATATTCCAGAACCAATTAAATGCATCGACATATAATACCGGGTTACATCCCGAATACGTCCTTTTGCCAATGATCATCAAACCTCCCCTGAACACTTAACATATCTGCACGTGTATCTAAAGAAAAGCTAATTGTATATCTTGCTGATTACGATCACTGGAATCTTGGAACCAAACGCTTTATTAGAGGAGCCATTGTTTCAGCCTGATGGACAACCCCACATGCAAGGAATCGTGAAGTAGGCATGCGAATAATGGTATGGGTGGGCAGATTCGAGGAAAACTGGACCGCTGGAGTGTAATTAGTTTTTGTTCTTGATAGTTTTCAAGAAAAGTAGAAGCCGGAACTTTTCAGCTTTCGTTTTAATAAGCTTGTTAAAGAATTTACTGTTTGCAAATCTGGTAAGTAATGTTTGTTTTTATTAAAAGCAAAATCAAAGAAAAATACATCGGAAGATTAAAAGAAGTAGCAACTTTAAGCAGATTACGAACTTCTAAGTGTCACGAAGTTTGATGGGAAGTTGATTTTAGTAAAATGAACTTGCTGTTAAAAAACTTGCTTCAATCGACTTGTACTGATTTTTTTTTTTATGTTCAGCCTCTCAAACAACCTCTGAAAAGGCAACGAACTTCGGCAAGCAGATCCATACATTGCACAATCATTGAATGAAAATTGTATTACCAATAAATAATTCAATTTAAGGGGAAATATGCTTTTTCTTGAAGACTTTGAAGATCAGTTTTGAAAAGGAAGAGTTTTATTTCTTTGTTTAGTGAAACACAGGGCTATGATATATATAAAGAGTGATGCGTATAAATAATAAGATAATTTCCGTACAATATGAGTATAATTTTTTTAATAAATGAAATGGCTAACTGGAAATGGTAACACCAAAATATTACTGTAAAAACAAAATATTAGATAACACAAAAATATTATTGTATTGTATTTTTCACAAAAATATAAGTGTATTGCATTGCACTGTTTCTTTGAATTTTTGAAGTTATTTCCAAATCTTTTATTGATATATCCTTTATTTTGATTATGATGTTAAAGGAATAAAAAGAAATTAACGCAATATTTGAATTTACCAGCATTTGTGCAATAAAGTATTGGCGACCCTATTAAAACCCTTTTTTAATAAGTCTTCCAATACTTTATCGCACAAATGTTGACTCATTGCAAATTCAAATCTTGCGTTGATTTTGTTACACCCTTTATTAATATCTCACTCATCATGCATTTAACATTAATATTTCACTCATCATGCATCATTATCATAACATGTCATCCTTAGTACATGAACGACTTGAAGAAAATGGAATCCTTTAAAAAATTGTTGTGCAGCAGAACTCAGTATATTAGCTAATTTTCTCCTAATACAGTATAACAAAAAATATTTCATTGAAGGACCTTATAAAGTAAAAAGCAATTCTAATAGCATATCCTACCAATTATCAAATTTTCAAAATATTTCTCCGTATACGTTGTAATTTAAATCTCAAGATAGGAAAAATTAGGAAGTTTTTTTAAGAAAGAAAAATTCAGTTCTAAATCCTAATCACTCAATTATCTTTTGTCGTTCCATTATGGGACTTTTAAGAATATCTATTTTAAATAAACAAGCACAAAAAAAAGGAGAAAAAAAACCTAGATGCAATTGCATAATAGAGAAAGTGACGCCACAATTGCAAAATAACAAGTGGATATTATAATAATATGATATGACTACAATGATTCTATGTCCATTTTTATATCAGTAAAATGTAAAACTTCACTGTAAACGTAGAACACTCTTAAAAAATCGTTAGATGCTATACAAATATAGAGAAAGCGATACCACAATGACGAAATAACAAATGAGTGCCATAATAATTTTTGATTTCAAAGATACTATGTGATTTAAAGGTCCTCAGTATAAGGTAAGAGATCTCAGAGTACTCTCTTTAAAATATTTTTTGCATACATGGAAAAAGCGGTATCTCAATGACGAAACAACAAATGAATCTCATAACAGTATAATCTGACTATAAAGATATTATGTTCCCCATTGGCTATCAGTAAAAGGCAACACCTCACAAAGAGCGTAGTACTCTCTTAAAACCAAACCTACAATAGCTAGTTCATGGGACAGAAGAGCACCAACTGAATACTTCACAGCCGGAGGACAACTGAGGTGGCTGGCTGCTTTATTTAGAGAGGTGAGTTCGGAACTCAGATAGTCTCATTCACAAACAGGGGGTTGGGGGGAGGATTGACTTTCAAATGAAATCCCCCTCCGCTTCCCATCGGTGGAATGAAAGCTGCTCTGCAAACTCCGTCCAGAGAGTCAATATTGGGGAATCAAAAAGAGGAGTCCCTTTCGGAAAGTCTGATTTCCATTAGCGCAATTAGCACCACGATACAGTCCACAAACTCTTAAAACAAATATCATTCGGGAAGAGGATCAAAGAGCGGAGGTAAATGAAAGCGGATTTCTTTAAAGACGGGGTACATTGATTCATATCCGGTGGTACGGGATGTAAAAAGAATGATGATGCAATTTCCAATCCGAAACGAATCTGCAAGGCAATGGTGGAAGATTATGGTTATCTTACATTAGTGATAAATGGAATGCATTTTAATGAAAGTGGAGCACTGATGGGGATTTTCTTATTATTGAATGTTTGTTTCTTCGGGTTATTAATAGGGAATCTAATATCATATATCTCTTTTCGATTACTCTAGTTTGACATTAAGTAGCAATGTTAACCAATTAATAACATCAAATTGAAAAGAAAATATCTATACATGCGCAAGCAGAAATTCTATCCTTAGAGCCCCTAAATAAGTCTATTTTATAAATGATAAACAATAATAATTATAAAACTTATGCTCAATAAATAAGAATGGATAATTAAGGTTACTCTAATAAAAAAAGTTATTTTAATAGGGAAATGGGTAATGAAAAATTGACCTGAACGAAGAAATTGACAATGCTTAATACCTTATTTCCTGCGTAAAACCGTGAATTATGTGTTAAAAAACACGAAAATCGTCACTAATAATTTACCGCCGCGGATTATCTACCAATTTTTTTGTCAGGGCTAAAAGTAGAACCTGCGGATAATACTAAAAAAAATTAAATTATGGTAAATAAAAAAAAATTCTGGTTGTTGATATTTTTATATATTATCTAATTACCACCCCCAGAAAATGGCAGTCTTGAAAATTTCAACAGATGACTGCTGATTTTATGTATTAATTTCTTAAGTCTAAATTGTATAGATTGTATCTAAAGTCTAAATTGTATTGTAAGATGGATACTAGTACGTTGTGTTGCAAGAATACAATATGCTATATTGAAATTTTTATTACAGTATCCTACTATGTGAAAATTTCTAATTAAGGAATCGATACATTGATTCTATAACACAATTAACATTGGCTTATTATATCGAAACTGTTCTACAAGGATATTGGCAGTATATCACATGACAAATGTCAACACTTTTGCATAGCTTTAAATGGAAATTTCTGGGATACATGGGATACTTCTATTAATAAACTTTATTGTAGAAAGTGTACACTTTTGTGACCCTGGGTTGCGCGGAAATGTTTTACTATATTCGCTGCCATGGTATCCACTTGATTTGAGGGATCCATTCAATTAGCTATCTTTTCATTTTAAGTAATCTCCTGACTGATGCTGGTAACCATGTCCAAGCTTATAAATGGAACGAAATATGCCCAGTTGAATAAATAAAAAAAAGCATTAATAAGGGATTCCTTTTTTGCTTATGTCAATCAAATATGTTCAGTGGGACTGAACAATGAAACTGCCAAAAGGTGCGATGGCATAAAATGCTCAGCTGAGTGGATAGCAAAAGGTTAACTGTAGTAGAAAAGGGATACTCTATTTAAAAAGTAAGAGCGAACTACAGATAAGTTGTTCGAGATGCAAATTATCTATAAAAATTCAGCGGGATATAATGGTCGATGGTATCCATTCCATGCCAAAAGCAGAATCAAAGATATGAATCATTTGTTACATCTTCAAGGAACATCAGTTTCTTAAAATTGCCGCTCTTAATACCAATGCAATACAAGTTTTAAATTTTGATTTACAGTTTAGATATAATTTTCCCATTAATTTATTTACTAAAGTTAGATTTTATGTAAGTTGCCATATTATGGTACAACGGAATATTCCATGAATCTCATTTGATATCTAAAATGACTCTCTCAAAGTTACATATTTGGCAGTTATTTTCAGAAGAAACAGCTTCCGAAATAGTGGACAGTAAAAAAGCACTATAAAATATGGCCTAAACTACGACATCCAATATGTATGTGTTTTATCAATTCTGAAACACATTAGTATCCTTTACGACTTCTTTAACATCAAAGGAATAATGGCGGATGACCTCAATAAAAAGAAACAGGGCAACGATGCTTCTGAACCCATTCATCAAGAGCCCAAACTAATTTCTGAACTTTAAAGTACCCCTTTGCTGTTTCCGGAACCCGTATAAAAAAGTATATCTCCACACTTAAGCGCTGCTCAATTGAGTGAAATTCCACGCTACTTTCAACCACGTTCTGAACCATAAATTTTACGACAGCTTTTGTAACTCTTCAAAACGCTCAGGCTAGATAAACGCGAAATGTTTTTAAAGTCAGAATACCCATCTAATGCCTTGGTATCTTCCCAGTATCAAGATATTTGCATGCCTTTGCATGATAATGTTCGATTGTATTATGCAGCATCGGATCGCTGTTACCATTTCCGCCTTCAGTAATAAATAATCCAAAAATTCCACATGGAATGTTATTCAGTTAACTAGGGTTATCAAACAATAGGGAAAAAAAGGAAACTGCAGGGACACAGACACATTTTCAATCTTATCCAAGAATATTCATCTAATTAAAAATATCTCTAAATGCCCTTGTTAAATAATTTGTTAATTGATAATTTAACACATTAAATGCTGTGTCACTCACATTCACATGGAAGCAAAGTTTTCAGTTGATGTAGAATTTGATGCGAGTAAGAACCAATCTATTTTTACTTAACATCTCATTGTTTTAACAAGTTTGTCAGCACGTGAATCGCCTTAATTCATATATATTATCTAAGTAAATATTTTCTTCTCGACTAGAATTAAAAGAGTGCAAATAAGTAAGCATCTTATGAGATAGTGGTCCAAATCTCAGGCATAAATCGTAGCAGTGAACGTATTAAAGACAATTATTTCTTACTAAATGTGAATAATTAATAAACACCCAGTGAAAGACCATTCTTATTAACACAGTTAATAACAAATTTCAAAAATTAAACTAATAATTTTCTTATTTAATATTTAAGTATTCTTCAAAGGCAGGAACTGTGAAAGCTGTCCTGATTTTCATAGAGCTCTAAGCAAATTCCAAATGTGAATTCGACTATTGTTTATAAAATGTTTCAATAAAATTATTTGTAATTCTTTTTTTTGCATGTAATGACTAAAAAATAGATTGTAGCAATACTTTTTATGCTGAAGTTTTCTCACAGAAAGAAACTGTTCAAGTATTCAGTTTTTTTACATTAGTAGGCTGGTGTTAAATTTAGTTTAGCTTTATCAACGTCGTCCCGTTTTAAAGCAACACTCATAATTTGATCAGATGACGAAAATAACAGGGAACAGACGTCAGATGACGAGAACGACACCTGAGCTGCCACCTCCTGGCTGAATTTCAGCACCAAAAAGGCAGAGGGACATTTTGCTCGACGGATTTAACTTGCTCTAGACCGCCTACATGACGGTTCTTCGATGAAATCGGTTCTCGAACCTGGAACTATTTGGTCCCCACCTCCAAAAAAAAAAAAACCTAACCCCCAGGTCACAGTTGCCTCTGTAGGCTGATATTAAATTATCAGTTTTTATATAGAAGTAGCAGAATAAAGTTACGAAACTTCGAATCTATATTCATTGTATGAGAAATTCTGCATCATTTGATTTTTTTTGTTCATAGTATATTTAATCAATACAATATCTTTATCAAGGCGTCTAGATAGAAAAAATATCGATAAACTAATCTATCAAGCTGAACATCTTTATCATTTCATTATCGTAATTTCTTTGACAAAAATTCAAGATTTCACAGACGTTATTAAATTGTTGCAATTTATATCTATGTATGAAAACCTTTTCAGAAAAACAAATCTTAATCTTTAGAATCCGCTTTTGAAAAAATATGTAAAGGAATGAAAAAAACCCGGCATTGAAGAAAACATCTTATTCATTTGCATTCAATAAATGTACGATTAGTGCGAAAGAAAACACTTGTCAATAACTATAATGGATTTCTCGCCCTCCAGACAATTCTGCTGCCAACTGTCTCGTGCAAAGCAATCATATCTACGCATGTTAAGTATTCATTACTTTGATATTTGATAGGCAGCAACTCCAGAACTCAAACACCAGTTAAAACGCATTTTAAAACATTTTAACCGATCAATATCAGTGATCATTTTTATGCAGGGTTAAATGACTTGAAGTAAGTATTATATAGTTGATTCATGTCTGCATGATATTCATCTAATGCGCCAAGTCAATTTAATTTTAAAATACATTATTCATTTAACAGCAGGAAAGAGGTGGTGCTGGAAAGTTGAATGACATGAGCAGTTGCATTTGTCTTATGATGGTGACTTTAATAGAACACTCCTTAGATGTCAAATAATAAGGATTGCTTCAGCAGGATTATTTTAAGAATGATAAATTAGTTGTAGAGAAAAATGCTCGGGTGATCAATAATATTGAGGTTCATTGTTGCAAGCAAGCCAATAATTAACTTGGAATGTTTTTGGAAAAGAATATTCTGAAGTTTATGCACATGTAATTGACTCTGAAATAAATATCTATTTGTACTAATAAAAAAGATGAACAAGTATGTTGACGCAGTATAGTTAGAGACCATTTGACCTATTGGGTGTTTGCATGTATCTTGATCTGTTTTCGCTTTAAAAAGGCATTTATTAAGAAAAATTGGTACAATATCTATCAATCAAAATATTTTCCATCATTTTCAACAACTTTTCCCCCATCTTTGTTCAGTAAATTTTGCACAAGATTGTCTTCGAATTCGAGTTCTGACATCGAAATCACCCCACTTAAATCGTTGAAACCAAAATCAACAATTGAGGTATGATGGAATAGTATCACCAAAAGTTTCTAAAAGAGTCTGATGGACTTTCGCCAGCAGATTTCTTCAAATCAAACAAACAAACAAAAAAGCGATGAATACCGAAAAGGCAATTTGATGGGACTCTTTATACACTGAATAACGTTAAATGGAAAATTTTGGAAATGGTAACAATAAAGTAACAGTAAACTGGTAAAGCCCAAAACCATTGTCGTTTCTTCTCCTGTTTACTAAAAGAGGTCACTGATTAAAATATAAGCAAGCACCCATTATAATTACAAAAAATGAGCAAGGTTTTTCTGTGTTCTATTTGTGAGATGTATGAATAAAAGGTTGTGCAAGCGAAAGGGTATGTGTTTCATTTCAGTTAGAAGTCAGATTTCTGACTTCGGGTGCTCAGGGGTCTTTACCCTCAGAAGCTACTGCACCTCTTTCCGTGGAAACACGGACACGACATCATTATCATCATCAGGGGGTGGAAATAAGCATCTCGGTGTGATTTTTAATTTTTTTTTCATATTTAAATATTGAGTTGAATTTTGACATTATTCATGACACCTTCCGAAAATATTACAACACAAAAATTTTACATCGTCTTGAATTCAAAATATTGTTTTTTCAATTATTCTAATTAAATTCTTCTAACGTAATATTAGTTTTTCTAATGTTTAATTATTCTAATGTTTTTTAATGAACCAAAGTCGTATTTTTTTTCTGAATTTTAGTAATTTCTTAAAATGTTTTTATTTTTCAATAATAGATTAATCTTTGTTGTCCTAAAATTTAAGTCTTTTTTTCGTTTCATCATACGTTAATCGAGTGGATTTCTTCAATTTTTGGCAGCTAAAGAAAAAAAAAAATGTTTATTACATATGTAGTTTAAAAGATTTCAGTAGCTCTCTGATATCATGGGGCTGATTTCTATTCGAAAGGGTGATGATGAGAATGCCCCAAAAAATGAAAATAATATACAAGTATATATATAATGAAAAGAATATACAAAATAACCCAAGTTAAATATCTGTTAATTTGACGGACCTGAAATTATATTCAAACATTCTAACTAAATAAAATGAATAAAACCAGTAAATCCGGCGAACCAAGTGATCGGTAATGAATAAAACCAGTAAATCCGGCGAACCAAGTGATCGGTAAAGACGACAGTTAGATAACAATTTTCCAACAACAAAATTCATAAAGAATCCAAAAAAATCATCTATTTTAATAATGAACTTTTTCAGTAAAATGTCAGAGTTACATGGAAGGTTTCAAAGCCGCAGCAGATACCACCCACCCCCATCTTTTGGACATTTGTAATATGTATTGAATTTTTAAATCTATCTTCTAAAATTCTAGGAATTTCATAACATCAAAAAGTAACTTCGGTAAAATACACCGCAGTACTTAAAATTTTACAGATATAAAATTATAACTGTGATCACACGATTATGAATCTTAAATGTGAAGCAGTTTAAAAGTTCATTACTACTACAAATTACTGCCATCTTTGCCGATTGAATCTTATCGTTTCATTAAAATTTAATTTTGATAAATCACATCATTATTTAATGAAAGCCATTTTTATAATTAACTCTTCATCCGATTTTATGCGAGATAAAGCTTTATTAATAAAAATAATTACTCAATAACTGAATGCAAGATAATAATAATAAGATAACTGAATAAATGAGAACATTTTCATTAGATAATTGTTGTATTCTCATTAGATAACTGAAACAAGACAACATTCTCATTAAATAATTACTGTAGTTTCATTAGAAAATCATGAATCAATTTTATTAACCTTAAAAGCCACTCCGCTTCCAAAGACATAAATCAATTGCTGAAACAAAAAGAAAAAAGCCCCCCCCCCCCCACTTAAAAAAAACTGAAAAACGCTAGTATTTTACGGTAGCTCAAGTTTACTATGAACCATTTTTTGAAGAAAAAACGAAGTTGTAGAAAAGACAATAGTTGACATTAGACGATAGCTGTATTCTCATTGGATAACTGAATACAAGACAACATTCTCATAAAATAATAAATGTAGTTTCATTAGACAATTTAAAACAACAAACTGTTACAATATTTATTATAATTTTGAATCATATTCCAACAAAATTCTCATTTGAGGATGTATCTCCATACTAAGAACCTATTTATCAAAAAGTTTTCTATTTTTAGGGCACCTAAAAATGAGCTGAAGTTAACTATCTCGCAAGAAATAAGCCGAGGGCGAAAATTCTCTAATGGATATTTAAAGAGTGGCGATTCAAAATTTAGATGAGCGATAAGAAAGATGGATAGGAAGATACATGAAAAAAGCGAATTCCGTGATTAGAAGAATGCACGTTTGAGATGTAAAGATAAGGTGCGATTGTATGACGCAATCTTTTGGCACCTCTTGGCAGCAGTCTCCTCTTTGCCAAAGTTTTTGTAAAACCCTGGGAGGAAAGTACAAAGAATGGCAGGTGGAACGACTATGATAAGGTTTTTAAATTAAAGAAAATTGTGTGAAATTTTCCTGACTTATGATCAGCTATCTTGTTATTTCTAAGCCACAACGCAGTTTAAACAATAAGTTGCACAATAATAAAAATGATGGAATTTTAATAATCCATCACAAGAGGAAAAAGTTGAATAATATCAGGAAAAAAATTCATCTTATTTTATATTTCCCTTCATCAAACAATATTTCTGAAGCTAAATAATAAACGTATTTTACAATAAACAAATCTTCAACCAGCAGGAATGATTGATTCACACTTCATTTAGCTCATTTTTATATGTCATTTTAATATTAGTGGCATTATTTTACTATTTTTCTAGTTCGCTCTTCTCATTGGTAGGTTACTGAAGGTATTAACAATGAATTGCTTATTGCAATCGAACTAGGAACTGGAGATTTTCCTCCAATGGAGCAAGAATGTGAGCCAGTTTGCACAGAATTTCAGGGAAACAACTTAACCTTGTATATCAGATTTCAAATTCTACTTTAGGTTTTTTGGATCGATTTAGTCAATAGAAAATACTCTCTGCTTTTTATCCAGACCATCCATGAATCAAAAACTGCCTTGATTAAATGGACAATTCTTGACTTCAATAACATTTATCACCTCCTTATGATCCATTCAAAATTATTTACATTATTAGGTTGTTTTTCCATGATTTCCCCACTTACTGTATAACAGATGGATTGGTAGACCAATAAAGGTTTTAAAAATATGTTGGTCATAAAAATCGATCTGGTTATAGAAGATTTTCCTCCAAATGAAACAAAAATGTGGGCTAATTGGCACAAAAAAATCTTTCAAGAAAGCAGTAACTTAACCACATATATAAAAACGAAAATTAGATTTCTACTTTAATTCTCGAAAGATACTCTTTACCATGAATCATTGATTCATGGAGATACTTCGATCAAGTGTGGTTGTTTATAAACACTTACAAGCTTACACAGGAATGCATAAACAGGAGAATTACAGTTGAGAATGCACAAATTGGACATTTACACTCGAGAATGCACAAATTGGACATTTACACCCGAGAATGCACAAACTGGACATTTACACTCGAGAATGCACAAACTGG